>CAJQZP010000212.1:19372500-19867205 GCA_907164705.1 Parnassius apollo
AAGGGTCCTTCTGTTTTAAGTTATTACGTAATTACCTAACCTAACAACATTTTATAGTGACCATATCAATTTTAAAAGTCTTTTATATTTTAAATATATAGATTGACTTGGCAATCGCATTAAGCAATCTAATTTAATATAATACGTATTACTTGTGAGATACATTGTGGTTTCATGCGATGGCCAAGTCAATCTATATATTTAAAACATAAAAGACTTTTAACATTGATATGGTCACTATAAAATGTTGTTAGGTTAGCTAATTACGTAATAACTTAAAACAGAAGGACCCTTAAGTAGGAACTGAATAAATTAACCGACTTGGTATTACATGGATCTCACAACTTTTTACGGTAGAAGAACTGAGTTGCGAGACTTGTTTTTTTTTTACAAGTTATGTTTTTAATTGCATTCATTTTTTTCGAACGTGTGTACACCAAAAGAAATATACTCGACTACTGACGAAATACTGTCTGCTTGTAAATAGTAAGAGTCAGTTTTCGGCGCCAGCACTGACGACAACTACTAACCCTGTGTAAATTAATAAAAATGTGCCATTACTGAAATAGCTTGCCTACATATACCTTTTTTAAATATACAGATCTTTGTTTTAGTCATTGAAATCTCCAAACCTAAATCTATGAGCAACCATACATTTTATTTAAGGACAATTGTAATTCAGTGGAAGTATCATTTAGATTTTTACCGGAAGTATATAACATATAATCATCAGCATACTGAGAAATACATACATTAGGATTAATTTGTTTACAGATATGAATAGTTGCAATATTAAATAGTAGTGGAGCGATAGGGTCACCCTGAGCAATTCCTCAACCTGTAGATCTAGATAAAATAACATTGTCCACCTGGACACTTAAGTATCGTTCCTTTAAGAAGGTCCATAAATATTTACAAACTTTTGAACCAGCACCTAATCGATCCAAATTTACCAACATAGCCGTAATATCTACGTTATTGTACGCATTCTCTACATCAATAAGGCAACCTATTGTGATTTGATCTTTTGAAAATCCCAATTGTATTCTACTGACTAAATTACTAAGATTATCCAGGCATGATTTTGTTTTCCTAAATCCAGTAGTCTCTTCGTAAAATAGATTTTCATTTTCCATCAACCATTCCAATCTATTTCTCAACATAGCATGGAAGATTTTACTCAGGCAAGACATAAGTGAAATAGGTCGAAGTGATGATAAAGTTGAAGTGTCACGCCCTGTTTTTGGGATTGGTATAATACGTATTTCTCACCATTGGAATGGTACAAAACTTAGAGGAGTAATACAAATTAAATAGTTTGAGTAAAATAATACATGCGTTTTTGGGAAGATGTTTGATCATGGAATAGGATATATTATCCACACCTGGAGAAGTATCTTTTGTTTTAAAACAGCACGTTAGTTCGCTCATTGAAAAAGTTACGAAATGAAAAAGCAGGGTCTTTTGGACAAACAAAGTCTGGAGTCAAACTGTGTAAAAGCTCATTTGTAATTGTTAGATCAACATAACTCCTATTTGTATTAGAACACCCATAACCTTTTAACCACTTAATTTTTTTGCCACATGCCGTCTACAGTAATAGACTCATCAATCGAAGAGCAAAAATTAGACAAAGATTTTCTAGTTGCCTTTCTAATTAGCAGTTGTGAAATTCTAATTTTATCTTTTAATATATCTAAGTTATCAGGAGTAGGGTTTTCCTAAATAAAGCAAGAGCTAGGCGTCTTTCTGCAACAGATTTAGATAAGTTGGTATTCCAATATACTTTAGGAGAAAAATGTTGTGAGGGATCTTGGCTGGTTCTGTAAAAAGGAATATGAGCATCAGCGGCTTCATTGACCATATTAAGAAATAAATCGTAATTTTTCTACGGATCATTATTGATAAAAGCAAAACTTGAAAATTTATATTCTAAATATGAGCTATATCCATCCCAGTTTGCTTTCTTATAGTTCCTTTTCTTTAGAAATTGATGGTGACTATTGTGATATGATAAATTAATCTTAACAATCAAATGATCACTACCCAATGACTCATTAGTAACCTTCCAATCTAACTGCATCGCTAAATCTTAAGAAGCAATAGAAATGTCAGGGGATGACTCCTGTACTATACCGTTTACTAATTTAACGCGAGTAGCTGCATCATCATTCAAGGAAACAAAATTATTTTCAATTAAAGAGTCAAAAATATTCGTGCCTCTTAAATCAGCCTTGCAAGACCAGCTTGGATGATGCCCATTGAAGTCCCCAAGAATCAATGTTTTGTTAGTTTAAAAGAAAATATTTCATCCCAGTGAGATCTTCTGAGAATTTCTTCTATCATTCTGAGAAGTTCGTATGGTAGGTGGACAATATATAGAGAGTATGTAATCTATATGTGAATACAAATTATTTCAATTCCGGGATTAGAAATTTGGATAGATATCAGTCAAGTCTTTAAAGACGTGTGTGAACAAATAGCAACCCCACCATATGAATCATCGGAATCGTCAATCGGTCCTTGCCGTAAATATTGTAACCACTTATTTTAAACATAACTTCAGCATTCAACCATGTTTCACAAATGGCAGCAATATGAATTTTCTCGCTGTTTAACAGCTGGCCGAATTCCGTGCATTTGGGCCTAATACTTTGTGAGTTCCACTGAAAAATGTTTATGTTATAATTACTATTCATTATTGACTAAAAAACTTTTAAAAGGCAAATCCCAAATGCACTGCCCCACCATCGGTACTAACCATTCAATAATTAATGACATTCCTTGCATCATTTTGTTCTTAAGTTGTTCTTGTGAATTTGTAAATATAGCATATAACTTAGAAAGTAACTGCCTAATATTAAAAGTTGATTTAAGCTTCTCTCTTTTTTCTCTTTTCTTGATTGGAGCTCACTTTCTATATCATCATCATTATTATTAATTACTTCTTCTGATTCTGTAGATATATCGTTTTCAAACACTTCATTCTGATTTTGCTTCTTTTTCCTTTTTCTCTTTGTACTTATAGTTTTTTCTTGTAAAGTTTGCGAAACCTCCATAGCATCCGATTGTGATGTTAATGGTATTGATTTAGTGTTAGAAGTAATTTCAGAACGTAAGCGCGGTACCGATCGAGTAACGTTTGCGTAAGACATTACCCCATCTTCATTTTGTGAGACACAGGTATGGGTTCAGGTTCATATTATTATATAAAGGTGTGTTTGGGTTGAGATGTCTTTGAGCCGTCTTTAATATAGTTGTTTCTTGTTCTACTTGTACAGGTTGAGATTCTGGAAGAATATATATTTGTAAGGCCTTTTTATATGAGCAATTGAATTCAGCCATTAAACTCCTTAGACGCTTTTCTTTTATAAATATAAGACAAGATCTATCCAACGACATGTGACTTTCGATACAGTTAATACATCTAAATGTTGTGATCTCACAATTAGCATGCCCCTTTCCATACTTAGGGCTTACAATCTTTTTAGAGGGGCAAACACGTAGGCTATGACCGAACCTCTAACACCTTGAACATTGAGTGACTGGGAAGACTTAGGGGTCGACATTAATCTTCATGCCATAAATGTATACTGATGCTGGCAATGATGAGCCCTTAAATTGCAACTGTATTGATTCACTATCTTCCCATCCCTTTCCATCCGTTTTTCTGCGCTTTAAGCGTTTTACACCTATTAGCTCGCAATCACTTGAAATTACCTCCAGCATTTCTTTTTCGGTCATCTCCAGCTCAATATCCTTAATGACACCGTATGAAAAAGCAGCCTCTAATGGCTTTTGAAATCTCCATCCTAACTCCTTCAAAGGTGTACAGTTCATCAGGTCATCAGCACTCACATTCAAACTGCACAAATACTTTATACGCATTCACTTATTTCACACGGCTGATATGCTTAATATTATTGGTTTTTAAAAGTTTTGCAAGTGCAAAGTATTTAGGTAATTTTTCGAAGCAATTAATATATACATCAACTTTCTGTCCCACTCTCTTCCCATTTCTTGAAACCGTACTCCAACTTTCTTCCTCATCGTCTTCTCTGCATCTCTTACTACTAATAGGTCTAACCTCATCGTAAATCATTGCTTGACATTGAGCGGATTTCTCTGGTAAACAGATCTCCGTTTCCTGTTCATTGTTTTCAATTAGAATAGAATTCATCGCCTCCTCTTCTGAAATTTGATTTTCATCCATGGTGAATTAAAGCATAGTACACCACGCAGTCACGTTGTTAACCGCCGAAGGAAATATATATTACAAAATTATATTATTTTAATTAAAATATAAAATATAAGATAGTTGTCACCTGTCACTTTTACTTTTTTATAACTACCAGAAAGTTGTAAGCGCCACTTCAAAAAGTTTAAAATTTTGACTTTGACGTCTATTTATATTTGGGAAACATGCAAATTTGTAAAAAACCACCCAGAACTATTTACCAAATGAAGTGAAACAAATTACAAATACTCAATTAGACCAAATAAAAATAGGCTACTATTGCTGAAATCTACTCTTGCTTTGCATAGCTCTAGTCCCTACTGTTTGGCAGTAAAATTTTTTAATAACCCTCTAAATGACATAAAAAATGTAACGAGTACTACATTATTTTTATCCAAATTAAAGTTATATTTAATTGAAAAATGTTTCACTTTCACAGACAACTTTTGCCTGTGCCTATCTAATTTAATTTAATTTTTTTTATTCAATTATTATTTTTTTACTTGACATTGTGATTATTAATTTAGTTAAATTTACAGAATTTTAAAATAATATAATCTAGTAATGTAATTTATTAATGAAATCTAATTTGTATTTTAAAAATAGTATTTAATATTTTTATAATTGCTACGCACAAACTGGGTTCAAATGCGGACTATTTTAAAAAAAAAATTACATCTATTGTTATCATTTGATTGCAGTAAAGATTATGATTATCTCAAAATCTACCAGATGATTTTCAGCATCATATCAAACCCCCATTGTCATAAGAGCGTAAGAATTTTCTTCTGTGCTTCACTTGGCCTACACCTCCCCCGACATATAAAATATTTTGAGTCGATCTCTGTATATTTTGGTTAGATCGATTTCGAAATCGATACACAACGTGCAAACCGGCTACATCTCTTAAAAACTTTCAAAAAGGAAGGTCAGCTACGCCGTTGTCGTCCAGTTGTGACAGTGACATCATCACAATGTAGAGTAGTGTTGTGGTTTACTATTATTTTATTGTTATTGTTAGTTTTTATTTATGTACAAAGTACATATATAAAAAGAGTGGAAGACAGCACAAGATTAAATAAAACATACCAGATTATAAAGACTCATTTATTGCATAAAAAACCAACAAAATCAAGTTATTTTGTGTTATCGATATATCAACTCTGGGCAACACTATATTTTTTGTAGGTATTTTTGTTTAATTTTCGCTTTGGTGTACAGGACACGGTAATGCGTTTTTGGTGTGGCGCTCAAAAGGTTAAATCAGACTCCATAATGAGGATATCCGCAGTAGAACCAGAGTAACCGAAATAATCCAATGGAGTAGTAAGCCTAAATAATGGGCCAGACATCTAGTTCGAAGAACTGATAACCGATGTGAAAAAAAGATTTTCAAACTACAGTTTCATATTGGTGAGTAGTGTAGGGTGACCCTCGTCCTCCCTCATTCAATGAAGTGACAACCTGATAAGAGATGCAACTACTAACTAACGAGATAGAACTAACTACTATCACAACTGCTTTGTGGAATTCTTGGGGGAAGCCCATGTCTAGCTGTGATCTTCTCATCTCTCGCTAAAATGATGATGATGAAGGCTAAACACAAAAGAAGATGTAGCTATGATAATAGAAATAATTCTTTGAGTATTCTACCTTATATAACATACCTATAAAAGAACAACAATATACCTATAAAATAACACAAATATAAAAGAATTAGAATATACATACCTATCTTATATTCTATTTATTTCATTTGTGGCTCTATTTCATGTAAAAATGTATTGACTTGTTGACTCCTAGGTTTATCTTAATTATTTAAGTTCTATTTATATTAACAGGTATATATTTGTAGAAAAAAGAACTTGTTGTTTTCTAAGGTTATTTACTACATTTTTTTGCATTTTATTCCCTTTAAATAATTGAAACAAACACTCTTAGTCAAGTTTTAAAAACATTATTGTAACCTGTTTAATTGCAATATAATATTAAGCTTCTCAATTCTCCAATGACTCCTTAGTTTTTTGTTCTAAAGTGTCATAAATGTCTTTATTAGAACACTGATAATTTTCAACACTTTCATTGGAACTGATCACATTTGAATGTATACTTTTCTTAAATATAAACTGAAAATAATAATATTTAATTTTAATTAGGTAAGTAATAACGCAACGTTATTAAAAAAATTATTTACCTATTGATAAAACATGTATTTGCATAACTACATACCATTGCTATTTATTATTTCCTTATAATGAAATAACATTTATACTAAATTTAAATACATTTCAAAATTATAAATTACGCATAATTAAAAAATAACTCGACCACAACATACCTTACAAAGTAATGGGTTTTCATACAACCATACACAAAAGACAGAAAAAACAGTTACAGTTAATGAAACTAACAAATAAATTGAAGTATATTTGTAAGCATTTAGAAAAATGTCGTATCCACAATAATTATTGAACATATTTCGCATTTTTTAAAATGAATTTGTTGAGATAACTTTTGTGCATCTATTGGCAAACAAACTTTTTTTGTATGTAATCCAAAGAGTAGAGCTCTGTGGAGTAGAGTAATATAATACAGAAAATGTATAATTCTAATTATGTAAATGCTATAATTCCAAAGAGTATTTAAATCACCACTGACAGATTATATCCATAGATTACTCTTTGAGTATTCAACCAACTGGAAAGGCCATCCTAAACAAAAATTCTGTCAAGATCAGGGGGGCGCAAGAAAACCAAACAACTGTAAACTTAACTACAAATGCAAAATTAAATCGTGTCACTATAAACGCACACTACAACATTTGTGTTTGTGTTCATCGCGTTTACGCCCACCATCAAATTGAACACGTGTCGATACACTGATGGCGCTGGCTGGCTAAATGCGTAAGCAACGTAAGGCGTGGATTATATCGATGTTTTTTATCGATAAACATATATAGATAAACAATACCTAGGTGTTATTTGAAATTCTTTTTTTTTAAAGTATTTAGAATTTAGTTCTTCGGAAAAAAACTTATGAAATTATTGAAAATAAGTTTATTATATTGCTACAGGTTTATTTTACATTATGCAAGATAAAATTTTAAACATTTAACAAATCGAAATAGGTTTAGTTAACTTATTTTAAAAATCAGATTTTTGGAAAAGAAAAGTCCTATCAGTTTATCGTCTTAGATGGTGTTAACCAAGTTTTGTTTTTATTATAAAGCTTCAATCACAAAACCGCTAATTAAAAATAGTTGTTGATTTTTAAGAGTTATTTAACGAACTGTCTGGAAAATATTTAATAAATTAGGAAAACAAAAAAGTTTTACACTGTATAATAGTTTAACAAAGTGAACTTTAAGCAGACAGCTGCTTAAAAATAAAACGTGACATCTACCTAGGGCTAACTATTCCCCAGAAAGATGTTTTGCTTTAACTTTACAACTGAAATCCTAACTACCACATGTTCTGCGCGTGAACAGTTATAACGGTAATATCAAAATAAGTACCTTGTATTGAACTGAGAGGGTTATTTGCATGCCAATCTTCCATAAAAATTTTTGTTTGTCTGTCTGTTACTATTCACCGAAAGCTTAACAATATGTGAGAAATATCAAAAGTTTTGAAATTGGTCTGCCTTCATCACATACGATAACAAAGTGGTACAGTACAATTTATGGCCGACTTGGCTACACAAAAAAAAAGCGTTAACTGTTTTAAAACTTAGACTAGAGAGTAACCCTGACAAGAAATTATATTGTATATTAGTGATAATGAAATGAAAATAAAACAATTGACGAAGTACCATGCAAGTTCTAAAAGGCATTTTGGTTATATACATAATGCCTTTGGCTACTAGCATGGTATTCTGTCAATTGCTTAATTTTCATTTCATCCATTACCAAGGTATAATAAAAAAAAATATCAGGGTTACTCTCCGCTCTCAATTTTAATGCCGTCAGAGCTTCTTGAGTAAAAGTTTTACGTACATAGCGATAGGCTTTTGGATAGTAATAGTTAAGTGTTAGGGCATAGTATTTCTTGGAACTTGTGAAGCCTGTTTATGCTATTGTTTTTATGTCAAAGCATTTTTTCATTCTAATTTTCCTTGGCCTAAGTGTTGGCTCGTACTCGCAGTGGGAGTAGGACTAGTTCGGGCTATATAAGGATTTTTTTTCGAATTGTGACTTTCGATTAAACTTATGGAATTTTGCCGTCACCATTATTTTGCAATCACCACGATCACCCTAAAATAAATAATTTTATTTTAGTCAGAAGATTCAAGCATATATATATATATATATATATATATATATATATATATATATATATATATATATATATGTATATATATGTGTGTGTGTGTGATAAAGATATTTATTTTGTAAAACATGAGTAAATAAAATACAAGTGTTAAAAAACTTAAAACGAGCTACATGTTTTGCCATTTATGGCGTACAAAAATTATACTACATTAAGTTTACAATTACAATAATAGGAGGATCTCTTGGAAATCTGTAATAATAAACCAATAATAGAAAAATTTACTATTTTTGTAATACTTTATTATAAAATCTAAATCAAAACTGCAAACCGGTTCGGCAGACAAACCCGCATGGTTAACTTATCGATAGCTAAAGTTGCGGCGTTCATCACTATAGTGCAATACTTTCAGTTGCAGTGATACCAGTTTGATTTATAAAAATTGCACACTTTTGCTGCGAGGTAGCAAGTTTCGATTTGACTTATTTGGCCTGTATTTTGTATAATATTTTAATAAATACTAGTTATCAATTATATTTAATTATATAATATTCAGTATCGTGTTAACATTGAGCTGAATATTTAAATCATTTAACAAAATCCACTACACATCTATATGTAATGATTATTATTCATTCCAAACTGATTTTGTTATTAGGAAAAATATTTTCGTTAATATATATAACTTGTGTAGTAAATTATATTTTTTTTAAATAGATTATTTTTCACTTTATTAACTATGATGGCCACACTCGGTATTGGACGATAATATTCATGAAGTACCTACGAGTTTTAATGATGACATTACTTTAATATTATGTTATAAATACTCACAGATGAAGTCACATTATCCTTTTGTATACTTGACGTTTTTGATTGTTTTTTTCATGTAAATGACACTGCAATTCGGCATTTTGTCGGAGGTCGATTAACTGGCACGATCACTTCGAAATGACCAGAAATGACGCACGACGCGGAGCAACTAGTTTTATATAACGAGTATGAGTCGGACTCTCGTACCTTTTACAGAGGGGTTTGCCTTGCGATGCCGTCTCCTTTGGTTTAATACTCAAGAGATTACTGTGAATATATACCGTAGACAGAGAAACCTATAGACTAAAGATGGGTTAATACCGATATTTGTCAGTATTAGTTAATATGAATATATTCGTCAAGTGGTATTATAATATTTAAACTAATATATGAATATTACTGATATCTTAATATAACGGTTATGGGTATCACTATTCTATTCATGTAGGTAATAAGTTTATTTTACCAAGCAATCTTATTAGTTTTTATACGAATGTATGCTCGGTTTGTATGCTTTGACAAATATTAATCTTATTAAATAAATGATATTGTGAGGAATTGGAATAATAATAAAATAAATTAAGAGAATCGCTCGGCACCTGGACTCAAATCAGGTGATGTCGCGCACTCAAAATGGATGTCGGGGCGGCGGTCGTGGAACCAAGGAACCACTCCTCATTGACGCGGTCATTGGCAAAGTGGTGAAACGCAACCGTCGGAACTTCTCCGCCGCCTGGATAGATTAGAGAAAGGCATTTGACTCGGTGCTCCATACATGGATAAAGAGGGTCCTCGAGCTGTACAAGATTGACTGTACAGTTCGAGACTACCTCGCGCAGTGTATGGGGCAGTGGAGTACGATCCTCTGCATCTAGGCGAGCGGATGACGGCTGCGGAAAGCCGCATAAGGATAAGAAGACTGTCTGAGTCCAATCTGGTTCTGCCTCTCTTTGAACCCTCTCAGTACTTTACTGGAGGGCTCCGGGAGGGGATTTCAGCTTCGGAAAGGAGGTACAAAAGTGACCCACCTTTTCTATATGGATGACCTCAAATTATTCGCCTCCAGTCGCTCCCATCTTATGAATTGCTAAACATCACTTGCGAATTTAGCAATTCCATTGGAATGGAGCTGGGGACGGATAAGTGTGCGGTCCTCCATGTTGAAAGGGGAAGGGTTGCTAACTCTGAGGGCATAGACTTATCTATGCCCGTCACCTTAAGGGCCCTTTCCGAGGCTGAAACATACCGATACCTGGGTATGTCACAGAACATCGGTATCGATGAGGCTGGTATAAAACAGTAAGTTTGCGACGTGTTTTATGCACGCTTGACCAAAGTGCTTAACAGCCTCATGTCCGGTGTGAATAAGACACATGCATATAACGGTTGGGTCATGCCCGTCCTCATGTATACCTTTGGCATACTCAGGCGAGTCAGACTGAACTTAACGCCCTGGATAGAAAAGTCCGCACTACAATGACGTCCCACAGGATGCATCATCCGAGATCGTCGGTAATGAGGCTGTACTTGCCGCGAAGGCATGGTGGGCGTGGCTTCCTGAGCGCGCTCACCATGCATAATCGCGAAGTGTGCAGCCTCCGTCATTACTTCCTGGCGAGATCGGATGATCCATTCTATAATGACGTCATTTCTAGTGATAAAGGACTTACCCCTCTATCCTTAGCCAACGAGCAATGGCAAGACCCGACAGTACAGAGCATTTCCAACCGGGAGACCGTATGGAAGGAGAAGGAGCTCCACGGGAGGTACTACAGGGCTCTACATGAGCCTCACGTAGATACAGCCGCCTCCCTCAACTGGCTACGTTTCGGTGACCTCTTCGGGGGAAACCGAGGGTTTTGTCTGTGCAATACAGGATCAGGTTATTAAGACCAACAACTGTCGGAGATACATCCTAAAGGATGGCACTGTCGACGTCTGTCGAGCTTGTCGCCATCCCTGGAAGTCACTTAGGCATGTCATCTCCGGTTGTTCGGCGCTTTCTAAATCTGAGTATTTGTACAGGCACAACCTAGTATCCAGAATTCTACACCAGGAGCTCGCTCTGAAATACGGTCTCGTGAACCGAAAATTGCCGTATTACAAGTACTTGCCGGAAGCCGTGCTCGAAAATGACCGCGCCAGGCTCTACTGGGACCGGGTCATCATCACAGACAGGACTATTCTTGCGAATAAGCCTGATATTGTGCTGATGGACCGGGCACAGTCAAGGATATTTTTGGTCGACATTACCATTCCGTATGACGAGAACCTCGTGAAAGCCGAAACAGATAAACGAACAAAATATCTGGACCTGGTTCACGAGGTGACCGACATGTGGGGTGGTATGCCGGCCAAAATTATCACTGTAGTCGTCTCTGCGAATGGGCTAATCCCAGTCAGCCTCTCGGGTCATCTGAGGCGACTGGGACTCCGTGACGACGGCTCCGGGCTCAAATGCAGAAGACGGTGCTCCTCGATACCGCCCGCATCGTCCGCCGGTTTCTTTGTGATAATTTTTTTATAAAATGTGTATATGAAAATTTTATTTTTTATTCGTGTGTAAAAACATCAATTTTTTCACCTTTTCCGACGACAGACGAGTTCGTCGGTCAGAAATTAGTTCCCCAGATTTTGAAAAAATCCTTTCGCAAGGTACTGAAGTGGCTAGTACACAACAGAATTTGAATACCTTGCTGAGGTTAGGGTAAAAAAAGAATGTTTACGCCACCAATCATTGGGGCTTGCATTCCCTGGTAACATTTTATCATTTATAAACTTCTGAACCTCATCAATAGCCATTGCTGTTGGTGACTCCAGTGTATGAACATCTTGAATGTCAATATCAGCCCAAATATCTATGAAATTATATGGCTTGCTGGTATATTTTGATATTCCGATTTCTGTTGATATAGTCGGCGCTGTTGACGTTATCGTTGACCGTGATTCCTGTCTAGCACTTTCTTTATTTATTTTATTATTTTTTTTTTGGCTGCTTCGGCGACTCTTTTATCAATAAAAATGCCATTTTAAATCTTGGGTCGAGAAAGGTAGCTATTCCAAAGTACCGCTCATCTCTATATTACTCAGTCTTGTCAGCAAGCCACGTGCAATCCTATTGCACACAACTTTAGCACCGGAATGTAGTGTTTCATCGTGTGAAATTTTTTCGCAATATACATTATTTAATAATCTATTAAATATTATGACAAGACTACCTGTACGATATTTTTCTCCGCTAATCTGGACAGTAACTTGCTCTAACGTTTTTAAAAATGTGCATAAATCTGAACACTGTGTCCATTCATCGGCACTAATATTTTCAAGGCAAGTACTGCTAGCGGAGTCTAAGATTGCCAATGTACTTGTTACTGATTCCTTTAACAATAAAGCTTTTTCTAACATATAAAAGGTGGAATTCCATCTGGTTGCGACATCTATTAACATTTTTTTTTTGGTTGTGTTACATTATTATTTATTTGGTATTTAAGGAGTTTTTCGACAGCAGTGTTCCTTCGCCTGAAATGAGTCACAATGTTTCTCAAATTATTTAAAAAAAATACGACTTCCGGTATCATTAGACCATTTTTGGCTATCAAATTATATATAAGTATGTGCAAAGCATCCAAAGTTTGTTAAATTAAGATCTTTAATGCAGTTTCGAATATTAGGAGCATTGTCAGAAACAACTAATTAAATTTTTTTTGTGAGATTCCAGTCGTTTATGACCTCATTCAACTCCGTACTCAAATTAACTGCTGTATGCAGCCCAGACAAAATGCGACATTGTAGAAGAGCAGTTTTTAAATTAAAGTTTTTATCTCTTGATGTCCAGCAGTCTATTGTGAGACAAGCAGAATTGACATTACTGAGTTCTTCTCTGACTTTATTTGAACAGTTGTGATATTCAGCATCTAACAATGTATTTGATACATGTTTACGACTCGGAAGCTGGTAAGCTGGGTTTAGCTTTGCTACAAAATTTTGGAAATAGCCATCCTCAACTATCGAGAACAGTGCAGAAAACTTTTAGAAAACAATAACATTAACGAGTCATCTATTTCTTTTCTTTGTTTTGTCGATAACTTTTAGTATTAGTGAACATTCTTAGGGTTGACTGAATTTTATTAGATACTTGCGGGTCCGAAGTTGTCTGTACGCTTGGCACATTTACGGTTTGTGAAGATCCAGGTGGAGTAAAGTTATCTGCATGCTCAACGTTGGCGTTGGATTCAGTCACTGGTAAAGTTAGCGGCCTCGTTGGAATGACTTCTTGTTCTTGTCTTGAGTTTTGAGTAGGGACAGTTATAAAATGCTTGTTTTTTTAATGATTATTTAAATTGGAAACAGTTCCTTTAAAACTAAATTTCTATTGGCAGATAGTACATTTTGCAAGCTTATTTTCTTCAGAATCAACTGTGAAATAATTCCATACTTCACTTACTCGAGCGCGCTTCATTTTTCTAACTTAAAGACTTTTTATTTTATGATATAGCTAAAAATAAATATATGCCTTAGAAATAAACTTATTAATATACTGTTTAAGATAATTTTAATTTAATGTTCATGAATTTACGAATTACCAAATGTGCACCACTCTGTACCCAGAAAATCAGAAATGAATCACATTGAATCAAAATACACCCTTTTGTTTATATAAGTATTATTGAAAGTGATTTTAAGTGGTTAGAATAAAAATAAATCCCACTGCACAAAACAAGGGCCCTTGTTTTGTATGTTTACACTTTAAGAATGACTTAAAATATTTAACAATATGGTAACTCATTTCAATGAATGTAGATTTGATTTTAACAAGAACATTGGGAAAATACCACGACAATAAAACTAATACATGCCCAATAATTAATAAAAATAAATAAATGTAAATATGCATTATTAAAAACACTACTAGAGTCAATAAATTTTAAACATCTATATAGAGTTGTATTTGTAAAGTCTCGCTGGTAGCCGTGATAAGGTCATATAAAATATCCAATTGAAAATAGTCTCTAAGTACTATTGTAGTGTTATGCTACTTACATATCATTTTACATTTATTTTTCCATTCTGTTTTTGATTTTCTGCATTCACCTCTCACATTCTTCCGCAAAACTGGATATTTTGCATCACCTTTATTTCCATAGGATCCTGTAACTTTTTTAAACCATAAGAACACAATAACAAATCATTTTCACTTCGTATTTTCACGCTATCAGCACTTTTTAAATCGGTGTCAATGGAGTCTACCTTTTTCGATCTTTTTTAGTTCTTCGTAACTCTGCAATTTCAGGCTTTGTGCGCGCTGTTGCGCTACCTTTTTTCCTATATCAATAATATCTCATTTTTCACTTAAATCTTGCCATTTCTCTATTACGAGCCTGAAACCAAAATTTGACATGTTTTGACATCGTTGTTTATCTGGTTGTCATGGCAATTTTTATTCAAATTCGTTACCGGTCCGATGTTTTTACTTCAAAACTTCCACAAAAATACTCTTTTCTTCTTGGCCATTTACAAAAATTTGCTTTTAATTTAAATAATTTCCCGTTTTCTTTTCACAAATCCGTCGTCGAGCGCGAAACTCTCTAAAAAAGTATAAAAGCCGAACAATCGGCCAGTAAAGTCAGTCTCGCTTCAGCTTTCATACTAGAAGCATCTCCTAAAGGCCTTATTCCGGGGCCGCACTGCCCCGGGATCCTGCAAGCCTCTGCCTTCATCTGAAGTCGTCGTCTAGCCACGCCTACGCCTCCACCTACTAGTGCCCGCGCTATCTTTAGCCGCTGCGCGTGCTTGCTTCAAGCACTGTGTGTGCCTACTCCGGGCGCTGCGTGTTCCTACTCCTGGCGCTGTGTGTGCCTACTACGGGCGCTGTGTTTGCCTACTTCAAGCGCTGCGTGTGCCTGCTCCAGACAACGCTGTTCTACTCCGGCCTGTTTAGTCCCTACCCCACAATTCCTAACCGCTGCGTGTGCCTAGATCAGGCGCTGCGCACCTACCACAGGCATAGCCTGTGCATACTCCGTGAGCGGTGAGCACCACTGTCAAGCGCGGTGTTCCACCTTGCTCTTCGGGCTCCGTTTCAGTACTCATTTATCTTTGTTATTTTTTTTTAAATAATTGTATTTCACGTCACCCATCATCATCTTCATATTTTATTTATATAAAAAACTGTAAATATCTTTTAAAATTTTACATAAATTATTCGTTTTTTTGTTGTTTCGTTGTTGTTAGGTTAGGTTCTTTTGTTTTTAATTGTCGCTTTACGACACTATACAATAGAGAACGAATACCCGCCATTCGGTTAATTCATTTGGTCATTCGGCTCGCTCTTACAATACGAATGCTACATATATCCATCACGAATATCAGGTATCAGCAGTCGAGTCGAGCCGACTGATATTATCCAACCGATGTTGAACAGTTAGTGTATAAATGAAGTGAATATGGAATATTAGCATATCAGAATCTGTTATGATTACTGATCTATGAATCCATGTAATATTACTAATATCTTAACGAATACGAATATATCGGTTACATCTTTACTATAGACTAATGATTAGCGTGGCCTCGAGTGAGAAAGGACGATAACGTAGTTGTAGGTTATACAATAATCTTTATAACTTTTAAACATATTTCGATAAAAAATTTAATTGTTCTAAGAACTGAACTGAACAAGATTCACTAATCTTAAGTTCACAAAACACTTTTTTCTCACTTAAACCAACTTGTAAACTCCTTAGATCGCTACGAACCGTCAAAGTTGTTTAGCAAAGTGTAGTTTACAAAAAAACCGGCACGGATAAAGGGTCACACAATCACACCGCTTGGTCTCATTTCTACGCAAGACGTATTCATAAATCTATCTTTTTCGTGTGCGAATGCGAAAGAAGGCGTCAATTTGTCTATAGGTTTCTCTGTCTACGATATATACTTATATCTCTATGTAAATCAAAATCACTACGTAACTTTTCAAACCATTCAGGTCTATATACCAGGTCCATGAAGTTGGCACCCGGAAATAATTACTAATTAAAAATGAGACCAGTATAAATCGATTGCGCGTAAAAAATGATGTTTATCGGTACTAATTATTTGTTTGCGCGTCAAATATTTGTTTAGGTATTTAAAAAAAATAAGGCGGGTGCTGTGAAATAATAAATTTTTATTTTTTGCTTAAAATGGCGGTAAAATAATTAAACAATGTAAATTTGTAGACTTTCACATACGCAATCAGCACCCGATATCAGTTTATCCATAAGTTATTTATTTACATCGTAAATAAATAATTAAATAATCCCATAACATCAGCCGCAGTGTCAGAGCTCGAGAATGCAATATCCCTAGTACGCTACCGCTTTTTTCTTTAGTTGGCTTTCTAAAGAGCTTTGCCAAAAACCTATATTATTTATGACTTTATAGTTTAAAATCTTTTTAGTTTCCATAAAAAGTTATAGTTATAGATTGAAACCTCTTTTATTATATTTTCAAATAAAAAAACAAAAGAAAAAAAATATGGTGGCAAAATTGTTAGTAATTTGTTACGCCATGGAAAATGTATATTTTTTTAATATTTTGTTAAGGCCCAATACGACGCGAATGACCTTGCTCGTTTCGCAGCAAACCACGCGCCGCCCGTACGCTTTGTTTATATAGACATGTATAACATAATCAAAGCCGTACGGGCTTTGCTTATATTATATTTGACTGAGCTAGCTCAGTATGCAGAGTAATGAACAACACAGAGAGCATTGCTTACTTCTTAAATAAATCTTTCTTATTTATAATATTAGTTCCTATAGATTATAAATTCTGTACTTTATTCGTTATAAAATTTTGTTCGAAAAGTTATTGAACTTATAACGGGTATTTTTTTTCTTAATTGGTTCATCGTACGTAAAATAACTGAAAATGTTTGTTCTTGTGAGTCTTAGAAGTTGTAATGCAAATTGCATAAATAATAAAAAAAAAAAAACTAAAATGTCGGTGATTGCCCCATAGTGGGGATAGGTACTGTGTATGTAAATTCTCACAAGACTACTCCGACTGGTCAATCACTTCACATCCGAAGTATTTCGGTTTTTCTTAATTATGTACTTACCCTATGCTTTCGGACAATACATTGACTATGACATTATTTGCGGTCTCTGTGCTTGCACTACTCTGTACATTCTTTTCCGACCTGGGTCTTGATATTTACATTTTTAGTGTTTCTCACTTGAAACTAGAAAAGTACAAATGATCAGTTTGGCTAATGTAAATGAGTAAAAATGCAACCTATTAGGCAGCCTCAAACAAAAAATTACCTTACAAAAATATAAGTATTAACCTCAAAATACAACATTCGAGCAGCGTTCATGCGATAAACTCTCTTTGTTTTACCACTAGGTAACATTTATTTCTTTTCCTACCCATATTTACATTTATAGTCACTTAAACGCGTATAAAACACTAAATTAACGATTTTCGCTACAGACACATCGACTGTTGTTACCTTACATCACACGTCGAAGCGCCTGGTAATTTATTACGGCAAACTTTTATCTGGCAATATACGATATTATTATTAGGTGTTTTTAATTAAAACGAATTATGTTAATAAATAATATTTTGTCTCGAAAATAAAGACAGCAGCTTCGGAATCACAATACAAACATTTTTACGTAAAATAATTTTTCCTAAATTAAAATTCACAGAGTTTTGGAAAACAATCATTTTTAAATATTATTTCTTAACATTTTTTTATTTGTTGGTATATTCATTTATTTTAAAATTTTAAATTTAAAATAAATGAATATATTGCGGTCACCTTGTGAAGGAACCGAACAAACCTACAAAAAATGTTTTAACGCTTAGAATTACTTCAGGTCAAAGTTGTAGTGAAGAGAAATACATTAAATTTCGCCAGTTCTCTTCGTATTCGGCCTTAAACAACGTTACCTCCAAACTAGGATTTTCCCCTGTATCGTGGAGGCAGTTTACAAACATAAATTTCACAAGCACAAACACCCAGACCCGGAACAATTACTTGTAGGCCATACAAATACTAGTTCCATGCGGGATTCGAACCCGCGGCCCTTAGCGCTGTAAGTCGTTGCTAAGCTACTGCGCCACGAAGCGGTCAAAATATCGTTATACTGATATTAATGAATGAGTCGAGATAAAATGTTACAAGCCGTGGGCATGTTACAAAATGTACAACGCCTCGTTGCTGAGGCCCTGCACACCAGCCAAAACGTGATATCAAGGTTGTGATCACGTTGTCGCAGTACTGGAGATGTGGCTGAATGGCACACGGATATCGTGTTACTACACAGAGACATGATCAATTTTTCTAAATGACCGCCAGAAGACAACCCAATATCAAAGCGTTGCATCGCTTTGATATTGGGTTACTACTACAAAGGCTCCAGAATGACCAGCACCATGTTTTTTTATTTGAAAATATAATAAAAGAGGTTTCAATTTTTAACTACATATAATTTTTTTATGGAAACTAAAAAGATTTTTAACTATAAAGTCATTAATAATATAGGTTTTTGGCAAAGCTCTTTAGGAAGCTGTTGCTGCCAACTAAAGAAAAAAGCGCTTTAAGCGCTAGCGTACTAGGGATATTGCACTCTCGAGCTCGGACGCTGCGGCTGAAGTTATGGGATGATTTATTTACGATGTTAATAAATAACTTATGGATAAACTAATATCGGGTGCTGATTGCGCATGTGAAATTCTACTTTACATTGTTTAATTATTTCACAGAACCCGCCTTATTTTTTTTAAATATCTAAACAAATATTTGACGCGCAAACAAATAATTAGTACCGATAAACATCATTTTTTACGCGCAATCGATTTATACTAGTCGCATTTTTAATAATTATTTCCGGGTGCCAACTTCATGGACCTCTATATACCATACAAAAAGTATTCTGGGCAAACCATAGAACACTACCAAAGAGTATAGTAATGTTGCGCGCCTAAGTTGACGTCATGATACAGCCCTAGGTGCTATGGCTGTGGGGAAAGGGGACTATCTTCGATCCAGCTGCCCTAAGCGAACTGTAGAAAGGGAAGTTGATTGATCTCAAGAGGGTAGTGCAGCTAACGGCACCGCCTGGCGGCGGCAGGATCGTCGTTCCCCTCGCGCTAGGGAGGTTGCAGCAGTTACGGCTCGCGACCACAATAAAGGATACAGTCCTAGGTGCTATGGCTGTGGGGAAAGGGGCCATCTTCTATCCAGCTGCCCTAAGCGAACCTTAGAAAGGGAAGGTGAACAATCTCAGAAGGGAAGTGCGGCTAACATCACCGCCCAGCAGCAGCCGGGATACGACTTTACTATCAGACATCGCAGCGGGAAATCTCATGGCAACGCAGATGCATTGTCAAGAAGACCTTGTCCTGAAGTTTGCAAACATTGTACTAGGCAAGAGAGTAAGGAAGTGGTATCCGTGAGGATGCTCTGATTCTGGAATGGATGAAGGCCCGTGCTACCAAGCCTAAGTGGAGCGACGTCTCAGCGATGAGTTCAACCACTAAAAGCTATTGGGCCCAGTGGGACAGCTTGCTGCTTCAGGATGGAGTTCTGTGCCGTAAATAGGAAAATGTTCGGGGAGACAGCTGTCATTTGCAAATGGTTGTCCCTAAAGCTAAAGTACCGGATGTTCTACAGCTGTACCATAATGATTATTCAGGAGGCCATCTGGGAGTTAAACGAACTCTACTGAAGATCCGAGAACGGTTTTACTGGGTCCACTGTCGAATCGACGTCGAGGACTGGTGTCGCAAATGTACAAGTTGTGCGGCTGTAAAGGGACTTCAGACTCGTAGTAGAGGTGCGTTGAAGTTGTACAATGTTGGTGCACCATGGGAGAGAATGGCCATTGACGTGGCGGATCCGTTTCCGGAGAGTGAAAGCGGTAACAAGTATTTCATGGTTGTGATGGATTACTTCACTAAGTGGCCAGAAGTCTTCGCCATTCCAAATCAAGAAGCTTCAACAGTTGCAGATAAACTAGTTCATGAAGTCTTCTGTCGTTTTGGAATACCTTTAGAGATTCACAGCGATCAAGGAAGGAATTTTGAGTCTCAAATATTCCAGGAAACTTGCCGAGTTATGGGTACTCATAAAACAAGAACGACTTCTTATCACCCGCAATCTGATGGAATGGTAGAACGATTTAATCAGACATTGGAGAGGTAGCAAAAGTTGTAGACAATCGGCAACGAGATTGGGACAAGCACATACAACCGTTTTTATTGTCATATCGAAGCGCTGTTCACGAAAGTACATCAGTGACACCAGCTTTCGCAAACTTTGGAAGAGAATTACGGCTGCCTGCAGACCTGATCACCGGGATACCACCTGATGCCCCACGCAGTATAACCGATTATGCAAATGACTTGCGGAACAAAATGAATGACATTTATGAGCACGTCAGACAATCGGGCCATCAAATGTCTGAGAAGATGAAAACCCGGTATGATCGCAAAATGAACAACAAAGGGTTCGACGAAGGTTCACTAGTGTGGTTGCACAATCCAGTCCGCAGCAAAGGGAAATCTCCTAAGCTTCAAGCTAAATGGGACGGCCCGTACCGGACTGTAACCAGGATCAACGATGTAACCTACCGGATACAGAAAGGCGCAAAAGGGACTCCTAAGATCGTCGATGTGGATCGCTTGGCATGTTATTATGGGGCCGATAATGCTCGGAACGAGCATGTCTTAGGAGGGGGCAGTGTTGCGCGCCTAAGTTGCCGTCATGTACCCGGCACTAGCGCCATCTAGTGTCAGTGATGAGAGCGGGGGGAAACTTTCCAGAAAATGACATCACTAATCTTTCAACCGACAGCGCCATCTAGTGTCGAAACGAAGAACTAAGCTTCTAGAAGCCGACACTTGAACTTTCGACGCCTTGCGCGTATTTACCTGAATGTTCTGGATGTTTCGGTTCTAATGTGTATTTATAGGCGCTGTAAGGTGCGATCGGGGAAGTATTGAATTTCGCGAGACAAGCGAAGCTTCGGAGCGGAATAAAGTGAACCAGTGTGATTAATTATTAGTGTTTATAGTTTCAATTAGTGTAAAGTGAATTAAAGTGTAAATTTTGGTAATTCAATCGGCAGTTTTTATTGTCACGAACCTCAAGCTCGTAACAGTAAATATAGTGATGCGACGGAAGTGTCATATCGGAAGCAGAAATGTAAACAGATGTTAAAAATATTTTTGCAGAAACTGAAACAGAAATGGATGCGGAAACGGAAATACTACTTATTAAAAAAGTTACAAATAAAACCTTTAATAAATATTCAAAATTAAATATCGGCATGTTATATTTTATGAAAAGTAATTCGGCTGCTTTTACACCTAACAATCTGTTCCAGTGTTCTTCATATATAAGTCCAGCTCCGCTAAATAATTGCTCACTGGCGATGCTGCATATACACCATAGATAAATTGGCACTGAAATATGGGCAGACCCTTTAAAGAGCCGCATTTACGTTAAGCGAGTAGGTAACTTAGTACAATCCTAGCACGAAATTACGACGTAAACGAACTTTGAATCCAAAATACAATGAGTATTTTCTAAAATGTCTTTAAAAACAAATTATATAAACTACAAGTAAAAAATAAATAATATAAACTTCACGTAAAAAAATAATTAATATAAACTTTACGTTAACATAACTGCTGCCTAATTAATTTTACAAATATTCCTTGTAACAAAGGTATTTAGTAAAAACTAGTTTTAACCGGAGAAAATACGTTTTAACTAAAAACGGGGTTTAACTATAACATGGAAATACATTTTATAAATAAATAGGTATGCAATTGACCAATTAAAAAACCTTGATTGACTGACCATTTGTTTTTTATTTTGCGATGAAAGTTTTACAGGTTCAACCAACTTTTCAAACTGGAAACTCTTCGGAGTGTATCGCTCTTTAAAGCGGTAGTTGTGCGTTCTTTTCGCGAGTATATTTTGTAACATAATTTACATCTGGCTGCTAAATCATCAATCTCAACATAATAGTTCCAAACAGGTTTTTTTTTTGGCTTCATGATTGCACTTAAATTACACACACGACTCAAATTACTAATTAACTTAAAAAATGTAACAGAAAATCTTACGCACTTACACTCATGTCACACCGTATAATAAAGTTAAAAAATATGTTATTTTAAAAAGTATGTAAACAAACCCGTTATACTATCAGTTACATTTTATATTTATTAGATTAAAAATAAATAAACTAAATCACAGATATTCATAAAATAGAAAAATTAAAAAAAAGTTAATTATGCGCAATAAAATTAAAAACAAACCACAGAGGCATTGTTTTTTGCATTAATATAATACTCTAAAAAACTGATAAACTTATAAACTAAATTGTCGACTAAATGACATTGTGTAACAAAAAACTTTACCTCAATGTCAACTAGCGACATCTAGTGAGCGTAAGATTATTAGCCCTCATTATTGCGGCCTAAGTTAGTTGGGTTGTTTTTACACTGTGACTACACCACAAATTAATAAGAAGTGCTAACGCTAGGGCTTGGGTGGGCTGGGGCTACACATCATAGTCTAAGATCCGGTCCTAAATCGACCTTCGCCGAGGTGATTAATGAACTAAACATGTTTTTAATTAAATTTAATACACTAAAAAATAGGTTGGCTGAAAAAATCCTGGGCAGGCTATATTAAATTATTAAATATAAAATGATTTTTAATTAAAAGTTGTAACGGTGAGAATAATAAAAAAAAAGAAAAAAAAAACAAGACGCCACTAAATAAGGTAATATTACTTAACTTTTTCCTTATTTAGGTAATTAGAACCAAAGACGTGAAGGCAAATTTGTTTTTTAAATATTATGAACAAGAATTCAAGGGATAACAAATATAACAACTTTGTATTTTAAAACAACATATTTTATTATTCAAATCATCTATCTCCATTCTGTAATGCACATAATTTTGTTTTTAAAGAAATAACAGTTAGTGCATATATTATTGTAAATAAATCCAAAAATATAATAATCAGTTAAAATCACCAGTTATAACTATAGTGTACTAAATATCTTTAAAACCAATTGTATTTAATTTAACAATCATTCTCACTTTGATTTATTCAATACAAAATGATTAATATACATAAGGTTCAAATGTACATCATTTCAGCCATAGATGACATTTTCTTAGGTATATGAACAAGTGTTTCGAAGTAACTCGCTAATTCATCAATTGTGACATCACAAGGTGGGTTGAGAGCTTGTTGAGAACAGGAGCCAGTGTGACTTTTCTCTAGACTGCTCTCCTTGCCCTGTTTCTCAACCAAAACATTATTCTTCCAACATTTGATATCATTGTTTGATTTAGTTTTAAAATTCAACTCGGCGCTACCTGAGGATATACTCAACTGATTACAATTGTCAACCAGTGCTTTTAAGCTTAAAATATCAGAATTAGTTTTACGTATTGACCATTTGCATTGATTTGCAAGCTCAATTCCTTTTTCATTTTTTGCCATACATTGCGCTAACTTTAAGACTGGTTCTCGTAGAATTCTGTTGTGTTTCTTTTTACAGATATTTATGTTTTTATTCTTTTTCTGCGGGGAACAAGCACATTTATAGTTTTGGATGCATGGTTTAATTCCAAACAATTTTCGTTGTGATATGTGACTGAAAGGATTTTCATCTTTATAAAGCTTATTTGGTTTTATTGGTTCTATTTCCAATCTTCCCATTTCAACCCTTAAAGATACTTCTTCTCTTGCCATTTGTGCATTAATTCACTGAAAATAATACATACAAAAGATTAGCGAAATAAAACATGATAGAAATATAGAAAGTGGATAGTACATTTTAAAATTTTAAGTAACATAATATCTTTCAAACTAAGTATTTTAAATAGTCTACGATCTATAAGAGGTACAGAACCAGAGTATAAAATCTATCAAACTGCAGAAGGGTGTAAAACTAGTTGACATAACATTCCCTAAACTCTTACACGACGTAAGACATTTTAAAGAGACTGAACTGGAAAAAAAATACATTATCAACATCAATGGCCAGTCCACCACTCACCTTCGATTTGCCGGCGACATAGTCATCATGGCTAAATCGCTGGAGGACCACAGCACTACGGTTATTGACCTCCATCAGTGTTTTCCATCAGGTAAGTCTTAATAAACATGGACAAGACAAAGATCACGTGTAACGTCTTTGTTACATGCCTTTAATTGTTGAGTGCTCTACGAGGGAGGTTTGAAAAGTTCTCAGCCTAACCGAGATTTTAGGGTAGTATGTAAATAAATGTTCACTAATTCGATAACTTGATTCTTTACTTAATTGTATGTCAAGTGCCTTTGTGATAAGATGCGTGATTATTTGTCTACGATTTTTGTTCGAGCCAAACTGCTTTTCTAGAGGAAAATGGAAAAAATTAAATAAGATTCATGATCAAGCCAAGCCTAATCAAGGAAGTCATGGATATCACATAAGGTGAATCTGCTCCTTCGTAACCCACAGTAAAAAGTAGGCAACTTTGTTTAAACAAGGCAAGCGTCGAAGATGATTCGAGGAGCGGAAGGCTGCCACGGTCATGACGTCAGAAATCATCGACAAAATCATTTTATATTTCAACCGACGAACTAGGAATGAAAAAGGTGTCGGCAAGATAGGTGCTGCGTTTGTTGACCGCTGCACAAAAACTCAACCGGGTTGAAATCTCAAGGGAGAATCTGACGTTGTTTCGATAAAATACTAGCGACTTTTTAGGAAAATTTATAACCACTGATGAAACTTGGATTTACCACTATATTTCTGATACAAAGCAACAGTCGAAACAGTGGAAACAGCAATTCTCATCTCCAAAGAAAGCCAAGTCGCAAAAGTCGACGGGAAAAGTGATGGTATCATTGTTTTATGAGTGAGTGGGTGAATTATTTTTATTGAATACCTTTCCAAAGGACAGACTATAACAGGGCCCTACTATGCTGAGCTGATATATAATTTTGCAAAAAGAAAATCCCTTTTCATCAGGATAATGCATCGGCGCACAAATCAGTTGCAATGGCTAAGCTCCATGAACTCCATGCTGAAATATTAAATCATCCCCACATTCACCTGATTTAGAACCAGGGGACAATTTTTCGTACCCTAAATTGAAAAAACACATGGCTAGAAGAAAGATTTTCACAAACGAAGAGGTAGTAGCTGAGGCGGAGCGGTTTTTTGAATAGTTGGAGGTATCGGCCTATAAGAGCGGCCTACTAGCGCTGAAGCATAGATTTGCGAATAAATGTATGACACAAACGCCAAAATAGCGATTGGCCAAAAAGAAAATCCCTTTTCATCAGGATAATGCATCGGCGCACAAATCAGTTGCAATGGCTAAGCTCCATGAACTCCATGCTGAAATATTAAATCATCCCCACATTCACCTGATTTAGAACCAGGGGACAATTTTTCGTACCCTAAATTGAAAAAACACATGGCTAGAAGAAAGATTTTCACAAACGAAGAGGTAGTAGCTGAGGCGGAGCGGTTTTTTGAATAGTTGGAGGTATCGGCCTATAAGAGCGGCATAGTAGCGCTGAAGCATAGATTGAATAAATGTATGACACTAAGCCTTAAAATAGTTTAGCTCTATAAGTTGGTTAAAACCTGTAAAATTAGACCGTTTAAAACCCCTATATAGATAACCTTTTCGGTCGATTATGACATTAAAAAATGGGAATAACATTTTATAGACTAGGCAATACTCGAATATTATTGCACAGTATTAATACTTGTATTGACATTTAGCTTTCGTATTGTTTTACAAATAAACACACCAGAATATTGTATATTTAGTTATGAAAAGTGATGTTCTTATCTTTATCTTTTTTCCAAGAGCATTTTTTGCATAATTTCACAGCGGAAACAGTCATTTCGCGAAATTAAAAACACCGGTGCGTGACGTATGTTCGCTGTGAACGTCGCTGGCGTAATGACGGCACGATCGAATCGTCTAACGAATACGCCAATATTGGCGCCTTTTAAATGGAAGCGTTTTAGGCGCGCGTACACGGTATCTGTACCTATAAAACATCTTTGGCTAAAGTGAATTATGGGCCCAAATATAAAACACGAAGAACCGACAATCCGACAACCAATGGAAGATAAAGGTACTTCGAAACTTTGATAGCGTGATTAAGGCTTTGGTGCGTTTCGCTAATGGCGCTACAACAAATCTCTGCTCAGACCAGAGATCGATAATGCAGTTTAGTTGCTGGTCCACCGTTAATACCGGTGGGGAATGCATGCTGTGTGCACAAGGTCAAGTAACGTTGGTCCGAACGATACGCCAGTGTGTAATCCATTCCGTAATACACACTTGCAAGTGATGCCGTTGAAAATGATGGGCCGGAGCTAGTGCCAGAAATCTACCTTATAAATCTGCGGTGAGTCGAGATGAAGAGAAGTTGGACTGACTCAGAAGTTAAAGACTGCAGAAGACGATTCTCGGGAGTATGAGTAAAATAGGGATGTACGAGGAAGGGGTTCATAAGTATAATGACGAAGACTTGAAGTCAAAGTTTCCACAAGTTTACCGTTGCGTGTTGCGCGTGTCGGGATCACCACTTTGGCCGTGGAAGGAAAAGGAGAGATCTCCCGCCTGGCAAGATGAACAGCTCTGGAATCGCTAACATTCTGTGTGGTAGAATAGAGCTATTCCATATATACTGCAGTACTTCTAAACTTTAAACTTTTTTTAACATAGTGTAATTATTTTGGATATTTTCGCTGCAGGGGACTTATGGGTAGGTCTTAAAACCTAAGGTGGTTACCATAAAAGGAGACTTGGGATCTCAGTTTGAAACGCAAACATGGCTCCTTTTCCCGATTAGTAGACAGTACTTACAATCAACGTCCTTTTCGGGAGCTACAAATTAATGTTAATTCCAAGGAGCAAGGGCCCCGGATGCCTGGTAAGTCGTGAGGCCCTGCTCCAAATCCCGTTTACCGTCCAAGGCAATACTCCTCGCACAATCAGATTATTATGCTTTTATAGATTATTGCGCTATACATAGAATAAATAGCTGTCTTAGCATAAAGTAGCACTGCATTTTTGCAGGAAAACTACTTCCTTGCAGATGCTTTGGCCCTGGACTCAATGAAGCACCTAAAATGTAGATTCGAGTATATCTCAATCCCCGATTGAGGCAGTAGGTATATTTCAGTGATACATCTCTGAATTAAGGAGCCAAAGTGAGCTAGCTCTTTTTTTACGCTTGTGCTTAAGAGGCAGTGAATTTCAAGATAGACATTGCAACATTCAGACTGCCTGTAGTGCAACATTTACATACACAACCATAGCTTTTCTTTCAGACTGACTTAAGCACTAATCCAGTTGGAAATCTCTCCACTGTCATTAAAAGTATTGCCATCTGTGTTGATGCCAGGCATAAACAGGTCATTGATATGCAGCGGGAAAAGTTATGCAACTTCAGAACAATATGTATTGAAGAAAATAGTAACTATTTTATAGTTTCCTTTCAATAAAATATGTTTACTTCATAAAACCCTCCCAGACGGTTTCAGTCATAGATTTATTACTTTTATAATGCCATGTAATGAAAATTTTAAATGTTATTACCAAACTAAAATTTAAATAGCAGCTTTAGCCTTTCACCAAAATCAACCAATTTGGCCAGTCAAACAATAGTTATGCCATAAATTCAATCATACCATGAGCTATGGGATTATTCCTGATTAAGATAAGACTCAATTCATACTGATGCAGTGTTGAGTCAAAGTTAAGTATCAAATTCCAAAGTAATAGTGCATTATGGCATGGTACGAATTCATACAACATTGCAGGTATTTTGGACTGTGATTCAAAAACCAAAATAATATAAATAAAAGTAGAGTTATCACTCTTCTTATCTCAATATATTTAAGGTACCACAAATGTTCAACATTTCAAACAAGAAGTCTTATATATCCATATCTTGTAAGTGCTATATGTACGAGTATTGTTTATGTATGCTGGTCAGTAAGTTTACTGGTATGATATTTAATTAACTAACGCTTTGGTAAGCGACTGTCGATTTTGAAGTCCCTAGATCTAATCACAGATCACGCGAAAACCTGTTATTAGTTTTACCATCAAGAAAATTTCAGCATCAGCCCAGAATGTTTGTAGTGTTTCCATTCCCATACTTCAGAAAGCCAAAACCTTCTTTAGTTAAGAAGATTGGGAGTACACCTTCGTTAATGATCACACTTGTGCATTATGATTGATATGACGGGCCGCCTTTACCAAAATGCAGTCTTACGGACATTAAAATATTAAAGTTTAGGCAAACCTTAAATAACACACTAAGGTATAGAGCACAATCAATAAAAAAAAATCATAAAAGTGGCCACCTTATCACTTAGTGTTATAGTTATGGATATGCATATGTGGTAAAGCCATGCAGCAGTTATTTAATACGAGGGCGCCACTGAAAATTTCGGGAATCAAGGAAGTGACACAACATTACTATTTAAAAATGTATTTACTGCTTTTCGAAGTATTCTCCGCGAAATTTGACACATTTTTCCATATGATGGAACCAATCATTGAAGCAACCATTCCATTCGGAAGTTGGAGGGTCTCCAAAATGGCCGTTTTGTAGGCGTTCACAGCTTCTTCAGGTGATGAAAATCTCTGCCCACGCAATTTATTCTTTATTTTAGGGAAAGTATAGAAATCATTAGGGCTTAGGTCGGGGCTGTACGGTGGATGGTCTAATAATTCTATGTTTTCTTGCTCTAAAAACTCTTTTGTTCTGTGTACGGTGTGAGAACTCGCATTGTCGTAATGGAGGATGATGCGGCGGTTGCAGTTCTCTTTACGGAGTTCAGAAATGACCTGTGGCAAACAAATGCTAGCATACCATTCTGCATTAACCATTCTTTGTCCCTCAAGAGGAATAGTCGTCACATGGCCGGTTTTGGAGACAAACGTGGCCACTATTTTTTTTGCAACACTCCGTGAACGAACAATTTTTGTTGGCTTTAACTCATTTTCGAACATCCGAACTCGTGACTGGTTTTTTTTCCGGGTTCGTACGCGTATATCCAGGAATCTTTCGAGAGTTCTGACGCACCACTAACGCGAGCCGCTTTTTGCTCTTCACAGAAAGAATGCGGTATCCATCAGGAAAACAACTTTTTTACACCTAATTGTTCATGCAAGATTATTTGTATTTGACTCATGTCAATGTCTAAAGTTGCCTGAATTTCGCGATATGTTACATGTCAATCTTCCTCAATCAGCTTACGCACAGCATCAACGTTTTCTTGGGTGACTGCAGTTTTTGGACGAACTTGACGGGGATCGTCACTGAGCTTGACACATCCACGTTGAAATTCAGCAAACCAGTGATAAATTGTGGTTTTGGATGGGGCTTCATCACCAAATGCAGAAATCATCCGGTCAACACACTGTTTTTGTGTTAAACCTCTTTGAAAGTCATAATAAATCATCGCTCTTGAATTTTTCGCTAGTCAATTCCATTTTATCAACGACTAAACAAGTTTGACAAAACCTTCTGACAAGACCGAGAATCTTTTTTTAAATAAATAAATGGTTCCGATTTTTAAAACCAAGGAGTTTTCAATTAAAAAGATTTTAATATGACAGCAACAGTGGAAATATTCCATTCCCGATACATTTAGTGCAGCCTATATAGTATATTAATAATATAGTTGTAGCATGAATGGGTCAGCTCAATGGGGAAGGACAATGCTCTCAAAGAATACCAGCATATAATAGTAGCTTAATGCTGCTGTGTTTCGTATGGTGAGTGTAGAGAACCAGAGACCCCTTTTATTGGAAACGAGGAATTCCATCTTAGTCCTAATGGGTGACAACGCATCTGCATTTTGATTCATGATCAAGGATAGATGTAGATGTCTATGGGCCACAGCAATCACTTACCATCAGGTGGACTGTGTGCTCGCTTTTCATCCTATATTTTTTCATTCATATGAAAAAAACATCCATTAGACTTGTTTAAAACAAAACCATAAAGAAAATAGTTATACTTATTTTGAACAGACTCTTGACAACCTAATATATCTAAAAACATAAAATGGACGCATATTATATACACAATATATGTTATAACCTCTCGTCCTAAACCTTCTAAAGGTCACTATTAAAAAAGTATGCATCTGTCCACAACCTTTAGAAGGTTGCAATTTACTTTATAACCTTCAGACACGAAACAGCAGTAGTAAATGTATCTGTATCTCTCTCTAACTCGTACAACATTGTTTTAATATCATTAACCTACTTATCTCGGTATGGAATTGTCGCTATTGAAGTACAAAATGTGCCTTTTTTGAGCCTGTTTCAGGTCATCTTAAGTGGCCGACATTATTGTCGACCTTGTGATGTAAAAAAAATGTATGCAGAGCTGTGTTTTTTTATTAATTATTGTAAAGTGTATAATATCTTATTGTTAATAAAATAAATATTTATTGAAATAATTGTTTTTTTTTACATTTTTTATTCACCAAACTGGAAAAAAATCGCTTTTAGCATTTTTACCATGGAATTTAGAAAATAAAAAAAAGTGAATGTACACATTTACACATATTCTATTAGTTTACTTAACAATAATTCTAACAACATATTATTTTATAGAGTTTTCATTCATAATTATTAAGATATTGCCATTTTAATAATAAGCACCACATAGGCAATAAGTCACTAGTTTAGGGTTGGACAGTATGCGCCAAAGCGATCATTTGGGCCAGGACAGTTGAGAGGATAAATGTAATGTAAATATTAATATGTGCAGGGAAAACCCTTTAAGCATATTGTGCTCATGGAGTGTAAGATTTGGCATATTTAGCTTTTATGGAGGAGTAAAGAAAGATAAAACTTATGTATAATATGTCATAAATACATAAAATAAGATAAAACAAAACATACATTGTTTACGTTTATACTGCCAATGTCAAATACATAATTAGTGTCCCTTGGACAAATTATGTTGTTTGTTGACATTTATCTGCCAATGTCTCTGATCGAGTACAAGTTAGTATGTTATTTATCTATTTTTGATAAATTTATGTGCAGTTGAAAGTGAAGCACAACTTGGTTAATATACAAACCCAAAAATTTTATTAATTACGGCTGAATTTCGACCACTAGGCTAAAAATAGTAACTATTTGATTGAGTATAAAAATTTTAACAAAACCTTGTTAACACCTAGGTATTACAAGCATGGTAAGAGTTTATAAATTGAATAATCACAAATGCTAAGGTTTTTACTTCGGACAGACAAGTTAGAAAATTATTTCCTTGTGAATTTAATTAATGAGGATGTGTATCTAAGAAACTTACAATAATATGATATCATGAAAATAAATATTTCTTTGTAATCTTATCCGGAACTCAAGTAAGTGCACAAACTGATTAACAATCACAATTCATATAATTGAATTCACTTATTTCACAAACATGAATCACAATTCACAACAAAAGATGCAAAAGATGTACCAATGACAATATAATCATCATAGATTACTGTGTATATCTAGACAGAGAAACCTATAGTTCATAAAAGATAGCTTGATCTCTGCGACAGCTGTCAGTAAACATCACGCCTATAAAGACCGATTTACACTTCGACAAGTACAGTAGCGAGTTTAGTTACAGGACAGTTGACAGTAAACGGTTAAGTAGGCAGTAGCGTTCAAACAATGTCTTCGTGGCGAGTTTAGTTAAGAACATTAGTTCATAGAGTTCGTTGGAGTATGACGTTTCAAGACAACAAAATTTTTCTGGTATTCGTTTAAGATGGTTCTAGGATAACGTCAAGGATTAAATGATTCGGTCAAAGAATTTTCATGAGTGCAGCATTTCGAGCAGGTTTAATTTTACAATTTGAACTTCTACTATCATATAAATATTCGTGTTCTCAATACTCGTGTACAAATTTATACGTGATATATTCCGTCCATTTTATTATTAAAACTCAATATAAAACGAATAAATATTCAATAAACAGTATCGTACAAACTTTGTGGCGAGTTTAATTATAAAAGTACAATTGTACGTTTTGGCGCGCAAACGTTGCGTCCTGTCAACTTATGCACTGAACTAAACTCACTCGTTTACACGAACGGCGAGTTTAGTTGCGGGTGGCGGGAGACGCGCGAGAGGGCAGCACTTCGCACTTAACTCGCCGAAAAATAGCTCGGCCGGCTATCCCGTTCAACTTAATCGTTAACTTGCTACTTAACTCGCTTATTGCCGTTCAAGACCGATTTACACTTACAGTACAGTAGCGAGTTAACTTACCTGGCGAGTTAAGTTTGAACCTCGTTTGAACAACAATAAGCGAGTTAAGTAGCAAGTTAACGATTAAGTTGAACGGGATAGCCAGCCGAGCTATTTTTCGGCGAGTTAAGTGCGAAGTGCTGTCCTCCCGCGCGTCTCCCGCCACCCGCAACTAAACTCGCCATTCATGTAAACGAGCAAGTTTAATTCAATGCATAAGTCGACGGGACGCAACGTTTGCGCGCCAAAACGTACAAATTATCATTATTATAATAATTTCCTTATAGAACAATAGACTCATCAAATAAATTAGTTCATTACCATGGCGAGATATTCGAATTCGTATTCGTACAACTAGTATTCGGTGCATCACTAAAATAACTTTAATAAAAATATGTAAGGCTGAAAAATATTTTTGCCATTAAATCGGAGGTTGTGACGGTCCACACAAAATGCATTTTTTAATCATAATATTATAACGTTACTACCCAAGTGTATCTGAAATATAAGTTAATTATGAAGTTCAAGACCGATTTACACTTCGACAAGTACAGTAGCGAGTTAACTTACCTGGCGAGTTAAGTTTGAACCTCGTTTGAACAACAATAAGCGAGTTAAGTAGCAAGTTAACGATTAAGTTGAACGGGATAGCCAGCCGAGCTATTTTTCGGCGAGTTAAGTGCGAAGTGCTGTCCTCCCGCGCGTCTCCCGCCACCCGCAACTAAACTCGCCATTCATGTAAACGAGCAAGTTTAATTCAATGCATAAGTCGACGGGACGCAACGTTTGCGCGCCAAAACGTACAATTGTACTTTTATAAATAAACTCGCCACAAAGTTTGTACGATACTGGTTATTGAATATTTATACGTTTTATATTGAGTTTTAATTAAAATGGACGGAAGATATCACGTATAAATTTGTACAGGAGTATCTAGAATACGAATGTTTATATAATAGTAGAAGTTCAAATTGTAAAATTAAACCTGCTCGAAATGCTGCACTCATGAAAATTATTAAAAACTTCTTTAACAAGAACCATTAACACTTATCTGACTGGATCATTTAAGTCTTGACGTAATCCTAGAACCATATTAAACGAAAACCAGAAAAATTCTGTAGTATTGAAACGTCATACTCCAACGAACTCTAGGAACTAATGTCCCTAACTAAACTTGCCACGAAGATATTGTTTGAACGCTACTGCCAACTTAACCGTTAATTGTCAACTGCCCTGTAACTAAACTCGCTACTGTACTTATGGAAGTGTAAATCGGTCAAGTCCTGAATTTCTTAGTAGTACAGACAGTACCTGTCAATGTCATACTTTATGGGCATGCACTAATTAGGTCGGCATGCCCATTTAAAAATATGTTTTATTATCGATCACTAATAAAGAACGAAGAAGAAGATTTTTTAAAGTGATCGATGTTTATATACGTCTATGAGATGACCAGAGAGCTTTATGATTATTATTAGTATAGGTATATATATTAGTATAGGTATAATAATCATAAAGCTCTCTGGTCATCTCATAGACGTATATAAACATCGATCACTTTAAAAAATCTTCTTCTTCGTTCTTTATTAGTGATCGATAATAAAACATATTTTTAAACACAAACTAATAAGCATGGAGTTTAGAGAACAGGAGAATGATCGCTGTAGAAAATAGTTCCCAAAAATATGGACACCATAAGTGAAGCACTGCGATCGCTAAGTTCGCTCAATAAAAGTCATTTTCAGTATATTTTTCCGATCAGATGTTAAACCACTTGCACATTCACACACAATAAAATATTGCTCTATTTTTAAATGTTTCTTTTTGTCAAAAGTTAAAAAATTATGGAGCATGAAAATGTTCTCACTGTTACACCCCATCAATGTTAGGAGATCGGTTAACGCATCTCTTTCACGCTGCTGCGTCAGCGACATATGGCCTACATATGGCCTATTTCCCGACGAACGCCGGGCAGTCTACAGACACAGTCTATAGTCAGCTTACAATTAATCTACAAGTCTCAATCATCGTTACTAAGTCGTTATTATATCTTTACAAAATCTTTCTAAGTCCCAGTTATTGTTATTTCATAAGTTTACTAATTCCTTATTGTTAAATTAATTCAATTATATTGTGTCGTGTAATAAATAGTTTTTTTTTTGTAAAGCTCTATCCACAGTCCCGTTTAATATCACCAATTAACTTCATCTACTACTCATAAACACCTAACTTCGCAGCCATTACTCACCGACGTCAGCACTGCTATTCTACAAATTTTCAAGGACAGGTGTACTATGCTTTAGTACTTAGCGATCGTTCTCCTGTTCTCTAACCTCCATGCTAATAAGAGCATAGGTTTCGCCACGAGTGATGAAACTGCGCAGGCGATGAAGCGTATGGCGAACGCTACAGGCGTATTTATTAAGATCTGGGACGCGATCTGGAATGACGTATCGCGATCCATATCGACACACCCTACACGTTCATTACAGATCACGTCAGTATTGGGCACAAAACTGTTAAGTGCAGACATATCTAAAGTGGACCAAAATGTAGAAAAAGCTTTTTTTTATAGGATAGGGTGACACAGTACACTTGATGGTAAGTGGTTGCTGTGGCCCATAGACATCTACATCTATCCTCGATTACGAATCAGAATGCAGATGCGTTGTCACCCGTGAGGACTAAGATAGAATGCCTCGTTTCCAGTGAAAAGGGTCTCTGGTTCTCTACACTCACCATACGATACACAGCAGTATTAAGCTATTATTTAACGCTGGTATTCTGTGAGAGCGTGGTCCTTCCCCGGTCGAACCGACCCATTCGTGCTACAACTATACTACTAATATAACTGCAGCATGGCTCTACCACATATAAACGCTTGCTTAAAGCCTGTGTGGCTATTATTACGGCAATAATATTAAAAAGGAGAGTGTCGATTTTAACGATTTTTTTCTAACATCTTCCATTGAAGCGTCATTTTTTATTTTTTTGTAAATTGGTAGTAACTTTTGAAGTGCCTTCATGCGCTTACGATTGTTTTTAAAATCATCATACGATGTGTCGCATTATATGGGCGTTGTATCCAAACATAATATAAAAATCCGTAAATATTTTTGATGGATTGTAGATGGTCCCGTCGAAACAGAATTCTCGCTTTCGTTTGCTATTTCGCCCGCATCGTTACAAAAGTCGTCCTCTTCCATCGCTTCTCCAGGCAGACTGACGCGATCCGTATCGCAGCAACACTACACGCGCAATATTTATCACGATCCTTGGATCGCGATATGGATTTTCGGAAATCTAGAAATCCTGTGATCCGTATCGCGATCCATCAAAAGTTGATACTACACGTTCAATAAATATCAATAAATATCCTTGGATCGCGATCCAGGATCGTGATAAATATCACGCGTGTAGCATTCGCCTATAACAGGTGTCAGTGCAGTGCGGTATGAGGTACCCCGTACCTCGAAACGAAACTATTGTGATTATTTTTGAACTTTTAAAAATGATGTTGTATTATATTAGCAAATAGACTAAATAACATCATTAAACACTGTATTTAATAAGCTTTCTAACAGTGTATTACACTTCTTTATACATTAACATCAATGTTTAGACGATTAAATTTAGTTTTTATAATGAACAACAGTTGGCGCCACAAGTCGAAAGAGTTTTTATTTAGTAGTATTGTAAGTTTAAATGTTTATGACAAATATAGAGAAAAACAATGTGACGTTTTCAACAAATAAAATACACAGAACACTATTACTTACACTATAATATGACGAAAATTTTATCTGCAGTGTTTAATTTCAAAAAGTAGTGATGTAAACATTGGTCCTTCGAGTTTCGGATAAAGGTAATTACAGCGCCTATAGAAATTATTAACTAAACTTTGCTAAGTCTGAAAAAAATTATTATAAATTTCAACAATAACTTACGAAAAGAACCGTAATAAAAATCACTAAAATTATTGTTTATAAATTGTTTGGATGATATAATTTACACACAATGACAATTATTGATGTATGCAACGAATTATTTGAACAAATAAATAAGTGCTATACAAATTATAAAAAGACGCCTATAGTTCGTCATACAATTAGTTATGTTCAAACTAGAAGTGAGTTATTACAAGATTATTGGCAAAAATTTACCACGGAATATATGTTATTAATTCGTACAGATATGAGTAAAGAAGATAAGAAAATGTTGAAAGAATTGCACTCTCAAACCGAAGAATTATACTTAGAATTTAAAACAAAAGAAAATATCTCGTCACATAATTCCACAATAATATCTAACTCACCTACTGCAGGTACTAGCTTTTCACAAACAAAATTACCACCCATCAACCTTCCTACGTTCTATGGTAATTATCGAGATTGGTAATTTTAAAGATCTGTTCAGTTCATTGATACATAATAAAAAGGGACTAAGTGACATCCAAAAACATCACTATTTAAGATCATGCTTAACGGGTGAAGCTAAGCAACTTCTTCTTCATTTCGATATCAGTGTTACCAAATTACAAGAAGGCATGGAAACATTAATTCATCGATATAGTAATGAGAGGATTATTGTCAACAATATATTAACACGATTAATGAATCAAAAGAAACTTACCGTAGAATGCTCAAAAGACCTAAAACAACTTTTAGATTACACAAATGAATGTCTTAACAGTCTGGCTAATTTGGATATCGATACTACCACTTGGGATCCTATGATAGTACATATTTTCGTATCTAAATTAGATATTGAAACTCACAAGTGTTGGGAACAATCATTGGGGTCTACCTAAGTATAATGCGTTAACCTCTTATTTGGAAGGACGCTTTAGAGCGATGGAGATGGTACAAATTTTTCAGAAAAGAGAAAAAAGGAATCTTCACGGCTTAATCCACACATAAAAGGTAACACAAAACCTATCTATAAGACTTTTTCTGCTGAAGTTAATGCTGAATGCACTTATTGTAAAAAGCACCACTATATTTGTCACTGCACAGAATTTATGCAATTAGACATAGATCAACGTAGAGAATTCGTTAAGAATAACGCCCTTTATTTCAATTGCTTAGTAAAAGGTCATTCTATCTAGACAAGATACAGCTTGTAAAAATTGTAACAAGAGACATCACACTTTATTGCACTCGCTGCTAAAGCTATGATTGCAGAACCTGTGAGCACACGTAAAGAAACAAAACATTTTGAAGAGTTACAAAATGTCATGAACTTAAGAATCTCCGTGAATGAAAACCAAGTTGTTCTTGCTACAGCATTGGTTGGTGTAAAAACAGAAACGGAAATCTTATGCATCTGCGAGCTCTTGTAGATCAAGGCTCTCAGTCAACATTTATTACGGAATCTGCTGTACAGCTACTAGGTTTGAAGAAGACACGATATGGAGCAAATATTACAGGTATATCAAACAACACGGTTAAAGCACAACATACAGTTCATTTTGATATTCACTCAATATTAGATTCGAAATATGTGATGCAAGTTAAAGCTCATGTACTACCGAAATTAGGCCATTACCCACTATTGCCTCCACATGAATTAGGTATTTCACAATGGCCTGGTATTACGCAGCTAAAGTTAGCGGACCCACGATTACACAAGCCAGGGCCCATCGATATTTTATTAGGTGCAGATGTATATGCTTCAATTATACAAGAAGGTTTACTCAAATATAGATCTCTCATTGCACAAATCTCACGATTGGAATGATTAGTGTCAGGTGCTACCCAGACACAAATTGATCGACTTGCACACGCAGTTGTAGTCAAAACAAATCTATTAGATGTTGATCAATTATTACGCAGGTTTTGGGAGATAGAAGAATACAAACCACTTGAGAAACCTTTATCACAACTTGATCAACAATGTGAAGAATATTATGTTAAAACACACAGAAGAAAGGATGATGGGCGCTATGTAGTGCGCTTACCATTCAAAGATTTATATGAAAAGAATCTAGGTGATTCAAGACAAATAGCAATCACTAGACTTTATCACATGGAGAAAAAGTTCAGACAAAAGCCTAAATTTCGACAAGATCACATATACTTTATAGACCAATACCAAAATTTAAATCACATGGTAGATATAGATTCTTACGAAAAGCCTAAACACAAAATTTATTATCTACCTCATCATGCAGTAATAAGGGAGTCCAGCACTACTACTAAACTAAGAGTGGTCTTTGATGGCACAGCAAAACCATCTAATGGACCAGCATTAAATGATGAGTTACTGATTGGACCACCCTTACAACAAGACTTAAGAGATTTAATTATTCGTTGGCGTACTTACAAAATCTGTTAATTAGCTGACATAAAACAAATGTATAGGCAAATATTAGTTGCGAAAGAAGACACTGACTATCAGCGTATTCTTTGGCGTAAGTCACCTGTAGACAAGATTGTAGAAAAACGGTTACTGTAAGTAACCAGCATGAGAAGTGCCATATGTAACTGTAAGTTACATATGGCACTTCTTATGCTCTGTTTCTAGCCATTCGTACTCTTAAACAACTAGCACAAGATGAACAAAGAGTTTTCCAGATTTAGTTGATGTTATTAATAATTATTTCTATATGGATAACTTAACTAACTGGTGCGAATGACGAGGAACAGGCGAAGAGTCTACAGAGGAGAATTACTAAAGTCATGCTTAAAGGTAAATTTGAAATGCATAAATAGGCATCTAATAGTGCTGCAGTTTTAAAAGAAAATCCAAGTTCCCATAAAGTAACTAATGAAAGTGTTGAAATAACTATGGATAATACTATCAAAGCTATTGGAATACAATGGAATGTGCTCAAAGATTTTTGAACTAAAAATTGATATTACTACTAAAGCCTTTTCGGAAACCGGCTTGTTCGGGAGGCTGGAAGTCGTCGAGTCTGCGTGCGAGACGATTCGTAATGACTCTCGAAAACAGCACGTAGACGCGGCTCAGAAGGGATATCGGTCTGTAGTTCTTCAAGAGGGCGTTGTCACCTTTCTTGAAGAACAAGACCACCGCACTTCTTCTCCACGCCTCCGGAGTAGTGCCACCATGGAGAACGGAATTAAAGAGCCTCTGAAGGACTTCACGTACCTACAAGTACTGCGAAGGCTATCCACCTCGAATTAGTGAGTGACTTACCCTCTGCTGCCTTTATCGCAGCTTTTCGACGATTTACTTCCCGTGGTGGACATTGCAATGATTTGTGGAGCGACTGTGCAACAAACTTTATTGGTGCCTCTAAAGAACTTGATTCAATGTTTAAAAATAGAAAGTCTACTGTAGTAGGAGAAATCGCTCAGCTTTTAGCTAATGACTACACGAACTAGCACTTTCTGGCGCCGGAATGTTGAGACGATTAAATTTAGTTTTTATAATGAACAACAGTTGGCGCCACAAGTCGAAAGAGTTTTTATTTAGTAGTATTGTAAGTTTAAATGTTTATGACAAATATAGAGAAAAACAATGTGACGTTTTCAACAAATAAAATATGACGAAAATTTTATCTGCAGTGTTTAATTTCAAAAAGTAGTGGTGTAAACAATCAAAAAAGTTATTAACAATAAAATCACGTATGTCGTCTTGAGACAAAACAGCAATTACAAATACAAAATATTTTATTTCTTTAACTAAGTGTACATAAAATACAGAATATTATTTAGCAGCATTGAGTTGTAATGTACTACGTACTAGAGAAGACGCCTCAACTCGAATGTTTGTAACACGCGTTAGAGCGCACGCACTCCAACTCACTTAGTCTGTCTTAGTCGGTTGCCGCAACGTGAAACGTTTGAGTGAATAATTGTTTTTAAAATAATATGCCTTCGTGTGCATTGAGATATTGTTCAACCAACTCGAGAAACATAATTAAAAGTCAAGGAGTGACTTTTCACCAGTAAGTTCAATATATTATCTTTAAAATACGCTTAATTTAATTATATTTTATCAACTGTAATATAAACGTGAATGTCAAAGAGTAAAACATTTTTATGCACAGACTTGACTTTATCGACGTATAATGTTAAATAATTATGGACAGTAGAGAATCATGGATAAAATTTGTTCATAAGAATTGCAGCGAAGAAACGTCAGATTATTCATGCATATATTCCGTGCATTTCAAAGAAAACGACAAATATACCACAAAAACAGGAAGAGTATACTTAAAGAAATCTGCAGTACCATGTGATAATGTAATTATATTATTATATAACATTGCTGGCATTTTTGTGATATTTAAACGATGTTTTTGTAATATTCAGTATATTTACGGGAATTAATAGGGGCGGAATCCTCGGCGCGCGAGTCATACTAGTTACTCGCGTTTATGGCGGTTTTTACGAAACGGTATACCGTGCAAATGGTTTGCACAAATGCTTAATTTGCTTTTATTTTAATATAAATAAATATATTTGTAAATAAAAGTAATACTAATAATTTTTTTATAGAATAGGGTGACAAACGAGCACACAGTCCACCTGATGGTAAGTGGTTGCTGCGGCCCATAGACATCTACATCTATCCTCCATTAAAAATCAAAATGCAGATGCGTTGTCACCCGTGAGGACAGAGATAGAATGCCTCGTTTCCAGTAAAAAGGGTCTCCGGTTCTCTACACTCACCATACGAAATACAGCAGCATTAAGCTACTATTTCACGCTGGTATTCTGTGAGAGCATGGTCCTTCCCCGGTCGAGCCGACCCATTCGTGCTACAACTATATAACTGCTGCATATATACTAATATAACTGCAGCATGGCTCTACCACGTATAAATGATAATGTTGATGATTTTTGATATTAAATGTATATTTTTATATTTCACATATTTACCTATTAAAATATTAAATGAAATACCCTTAAAATGACATAATATATGACATAATATTATGTAATATTATATTAAATTAGCACATATACAAAATAAAAAAACAATTTAAAAAATTGTACTCGATATAATTAACAATACAATCTAAATAAACAATTATTACATACTGACCATTCTACTTACGTATAATCTATAATAACAAAAACTGACCGCGCAGGCGCAATGCGCGTTTATACCAACTGCGCATGCGCGACTCTACTATTCCCGCGCATGCGCGAAGACACAGAGTAGCGCACAATGTTTGTTTGGAATAGCTTCTCTAGTACGTAGTACATTATAACTCAATGTTTAGCAGCAATTAAAACCTAACTTAAATTCTTTCGCATTCGGTGTGATTGTTTGTCCCTTTCTCCGTGCCGGTTTTTTTGTTTAGCAAACTACACTTTGCTAAACAACTTTGACAGTTCGTAGCGATCTAAGGAGTTTACAAGTTGGTGTAAGTGAGAAAAAAGTGTTTTGTGAGCTTAAGATTGGTGAATCTTGTTCAGTTCAGTTCTTAGTATAATTAAAATTTTTATCTAAATGTTTGAAAGTCATAAAGATTATTGTATAACCAAAAATACGTCGTCGCCCTTTCTCACTCGAGGCCACGCTAATCATTAGTCTATAGGATTCTCTGTTTACGGTATTTATATACGTCTATGGGTTCTCTGGTCCTCTCGTAGACAGAGAATCTCTGTCTAAAGCTGAGAACAAATTATCGGACGCGTCCGTCAGCCGCGGCTGACTGACGCGGCTTAGCGGTGTGCACGGTAGCTGAGACGGCATCCTCGGACGCCTCGCTTCGGTCATTCCAGAAAGGTTTTGTCAATCGAGAAACATGAGAAACAGTAACAGCGAGGACGAATTTATAAAGTTAGCGGCAGTTGCTTTATATCGTCCTCCAAAAAATAGGGGACCCAAACACTCCTTGTCCATGATATTAATGTAAAACGACTCGAGTATGATGAATTTCATACATTGTATCCAGACTTACAAAAAAGATGATAAACGTTAAAAAATGTACTTATGAATGTACTAATATGTACTTATAAATATAGGCACTCGTGGCCATGAACACATTCAATTAATTTTTTTTTCATTACACATCATGTCGCGAGCGCAGTTGGTTCGCTTGTGACACTCGAAACGTCAGCGGACGCGTCCCGTGCCCCGTTCACACTGTCCGCGGACGCACTAAACATCCAGCCGGCCAGATTCTGTTCGGACGTCCGAACGCTCAAGAGCGACGCAAGGTCATGTCCGCGTCTTACGGCCGATATTTTGCACAGTGTAGTATTAAATGCACTGGCTAGATCTCAATAAGCCGCGGCTGTCAGCCGCGTCCGATAATTTGTTCTCAGCTTAAGGGTCCTCTGGTATATATATTATCTATGCATAGAGCATAGACATTGGACGATATTTTTTATATTTTTTTATGGTATAGCACAAACTAATAAGAGTACTAACGTACAGACGACAATTTTCCAGGTAGGTACTAAAAAATTGGTCTATAGCAGCCTCAAAAATTGAAAGTGACATTTACGTTTTTAAATTTATCTAAGGCAAAGGTATTTATTTGTTTAAGCCTGGTGGCCAGTGGCTGTAAAAAACCCTCCTAGAACTTTGAAAATTTATTTTTATTGGTTTAAATTTAAACCGCTATTAACGTTTATTTAGATATAAAGAAATAAAATACAGAAATATTTATTAAGTCTCTTATTTTTACATTTCAGTGTAAATTTACAAGTGCAAGCAAATTCTTTCCTTCTAGGCGCAAAACATCAATTTCTTTTAAATATTGCCACAGCCATTGAAACCTTTATAATTACAATCTAATTTTTTATCGGGGGAACTGATGGTTCTTTGCACATAGGTCACATATTCAATTCAAATGATGTAACAACTTTTCTCAAATTTTTCTCCTTGTAGTATTTATGGTTTGTGCTTGTTGCTCCCCCATTTACCAAATATGCAGCAATATCTATTTAATAGCCGAGTACTCCTAGGCAGTTTTCAACCTGCAACAAAAATAAAATTAAAAAAAAGTAATAATGAGTTGATAAAACATAGTAGCATTTTATTTAAGATTGTGTGAGTATTGCAAAGGTTCTTTTTAGATACAATCAGTCACTAAGGGTTAAGTTTTCAATGGTCACATATAAGTTATTCATAAAACAAAATCTAAGGCTTTTCCTTTTTTATGTATTTTGTGTTAAAAATATGTAATTTGTTATTTGTGTTTTGTTACTAGTGCTTCAATGTATTCTTTGATTGAGTAGAAACATTTTTCAATTAAATAATAATAATGCTTTTAGTTTTTTAATGAATAGTGTAATTTTATTTTCAGTTTTTATGTGGATATGTAATTTATTGTAAATGTTGTGTTTTTACAGCCATGTAGTAGCGACTGGTTTAGCATTTTAATTCTTGATGGTGGTAGGTATAGTTTGTCTCTGTGGTGTGTATTGAAATAGTGGTTGTCTTTTATTTATTTATTTATTGCATTTACATGTGGTTTTGTATGATAAATTACAGCACATGCACCCAGCAAAAATATAACAATATGAAATTAAGCTAGCTAGCTCTAATGCCTTAATTCTAATACTAATATTTGTATTATTATAATATTTAGTGTATATTCCATTACTATATTTATTTATTTACTTTAACTTAACATAATATTCATATAATTTATAGTAACATTTCTTAATCAAAAAGCTATTTAGTGCTATCACAAACTTCTTATATTCTTCTATTTCTATTATATCTTTGAGTAATGTGTTATATAGTTTAACTGCCATGGAATATGGTCCAGAACTGTATAAAAATAAAGTGGTTTTAGGCAATATTGATACATTTCTCTTCGTAAGTTGTATATTACATCTATGTATATTATCGTCACTAGCTTTTTGAAATATACCTATCTTAGCATTTTCTTACTAATTTTCATGATTCTAATATGTATGAAGATGTAACTGTTAATATCTTGTATTGTATACAATATAGTCTACAGCTTCCCTAGTCAATATTTGCTAGAACTCTTATTTTGACATTTGATACATTTTTACTTTTGAGGGGTGATTTATGTTCTTGAGAACAAATATGAAAATATCAAATATGTATAATGATAGTAGTGTGAGAATGTTATGTTTAAAAAGTAGGGCCTACCATTGTCAAGATCTTGTAATCAACTCGCCTGCCAAGTTTGAAAACCAAGGCATATACACTATCTTGCTCCAACTATGACAAAATCTTCCCTAAGTGGCAATCTATGGAGGATGCCTGCAGTCAGCAGCAGGCTTTCATAGGATGTATATTTATAGGAATAATGAATTAAGAAAAAATAAATAGAAAAATTACTGACCGGTCGTGATCTCAGCTTCTGTAAACAACGTGAGATATGCATCCTGGTTACTTTGATCTTAGATCCTGGTGAATACCAGATTTATTCTGGATAACAAATCGCAGCTCAAAGTGTCGGTAGCACACATCATCATCATCAGCAGCAGTCCACTGCTGGAAATAGGCCTCTCACAAGGCGCGCCACTTAGCCCGATCTTCGGCTATACGCATTCAGTTTTTATCAGCCACCTTGCGCAGATCGTCGCTCCATCTGGTCAGGAGGCGTCCCACACTACGCCTAGACGCGGTCTTCACTCCATAACACATATATAATAAAAAGTAGCACACATGCAACTTATTATTATGTAAGTTCTTGTACATACTACATAGATTACTGTATTTATTTATGTTCTTGTACTTAACCTTTGAATTTTTTATTTTTACACTTTATGTCGTCGCGTAATGGCCGCGGCGCGTGCCGCGACACATGGTAGGGTGTGGACAGAAACGTCAAAACAAACGTCAATCTAAATCCGTATTAGCTACATATTTATACATTTTGTAGTCAATAGCTGTCAACATCGATTTTTGAGGGCCATAGACATAAGGCTAGGAATATTTGTATAGAGATTACCACCCGTGCAAGCACACGGTCTATCTGATGGTAAGTGGATGCTATGACCATAACATCTACTACTTCTACATATTTATTTATCTAGACATCTACATTAATCGTCGATTAAGGATTAAAACGCAGATGCGTTGTCGCCCCTTAGGACTAAGGTGGAATGCCTTCTTTCCAGTAAAAAAGGGTCTCCGGATCTCACTCTCATACGACACTCACCATACGTAACACAGCAGTATTAAGCTACTATTTTACGCTGGTATTCTGCGTGGTCCTTCCCCGGTCGAGCCGACCCATTCGTGCTACAACCATAATATAGCTCCAGCGTGACACTACCACGTATAAACGTAGTGACCCTGATTCAGTGTAGTGTAATGCGGGTATAAGCCTTTAAGGGTGGTGTAATAAGAGTAAGGGAGTAAGGGTCCCTAATTAGGGCGTCAAAGTTGACCCAGTCTGCAGTACCCTTACGACCGTGCAGTGTCGACCTATGTGACCGGCCCATTGCTACTTCAGTTTACTAATCCGTTGGGCTATGTCAGTTACTCTGGTTCTACTGCGGATATTTAATAGTGGTGGAGCCACGCGACAGCTTTGTTATTGCACGTATGGGCCGGCTCAAACCGGGGTGATACCACGGCCTCACAGAATACCAGCGTGAAGTGGAAGCTCTGCTTCCGCGTTTCGTCTGGTGAGTGCAGGTGGCCGGAGACCCAAATACTCCCCCCCGCCCAAAAATTCCGCTCAAGACTACAACTGCTCGGGGCAAACGGAGCAACAACATCAAGGCGACCCCTGCCACGCTATCCGTGAATTTCTGGAATATCAGGGAACTTCACTCTAACCTAAACACCGTCCACTACCATCTCGAAACTGCAAGGCCGGCTCTGCTCTTTCTGACCGAGACGCAGGTGTCCTCTCCGGCTGATGTCTCATATCTCTTCTACCCGGGGTACAAACTGGAACACTCCTTTGTGCCTCGAGCTGGAGTTTGCATTTACGTCAGAGAGGACATCTGTTCTCGACGTCTCGGCAGTCTTGAAGATTCCGATCTGTCCATCCTTTGGCTACGCGTAGACAGCGACGACCATCCGCATGTCTACGGGTGCCTTTATATATCCCATAGCGGTAATGCCAAAACAGACCGACTCTTCGACCACGTCCAAATGGCTACAGATTTGTTGCTACAGCAGATCCTCTGCGCAGAGATCGTGAACCTCGGCGACTTCAACGCCCATCACGCTTCACGTTTAACCGATCATGCGGGTAGATCTGTTCATGATTTTGCCTTGGCTAATGATCTGACACAACTGGTTACTTCGCCTACGCGGATTCCAGATGTGGAGGATCATGCATCTTCTCCGTTGGACCTTCTGCTGACCTCTCACCGGACGGATATCAGATTTCCGTCGATGCCCCTTTAGGCTCGTCGGACTATTGTCTTGTCCGGATTGTGGTGCAACTCACGCTGAAATCGTAGTTGCATTCTGCAGGCTGCCGCCGTGTTTGACACTATAGGTCAGCCGATTGGGATAGGATACGGTCTTTCTTTGCATTCCTACCCTTGGGCGGGTTTGCTTTTCGAAAGATGATCCCAACGTTGTTGCGGATTCTGTCGCTGAGGCCTGTGGTACTTCAGGGTATAGAACTTTTTATTCCTTCCTCTGTGGTGCCCATCGGAGGTAGATCTCAGCCATGGTTTGGTCGCTCCTGTAAAATAGCATCATGCTATAAGCAGGAGTGCTACCAAGCCTGGGCTGACGCATCAACGTCCTGGGATGTAAACACCAGCGCTCTAAAAAAGAAGTATAATTCCGCCTCCAGGTCCTTCAAAAGTGTCATTGCCAAGGCAAAGTCAGAGCACATAGGCAGAATTGGCGAGAAACTAGTTCGCCTTCCTTCTGGAACTCGTGCATTCTGGTCTCTCGCCAAGGCTATCCAGGGGAATTTCTGTCAGACATCTCTTCCATCTCTGCACAGGGAGGACGACTCACTGGCCCATACTGCAAAGGAGAAAGCCGATCTGCTAGGCTCTTTCTTTGCGTCCAACTCGACTCTCGATGACGGGGGGAGTACGCCGCAGACCATCCCGCGGTGTGTGCTCCATGCCGGAAGTGCAGTTCACACAGCGCTTCCCAAAGCACTCCTCTCCCTGGACATCCACAAGTCGAGTGGGCCTGACGGAATCCCCCATATTGTGCTGAGGACGTGTGCTCCAGAGTTGGCACCGGTTTTAACTCGTCTTTTCCGGTATTGCTACTCCCTAGGCGTAGTCCCAAAATCAATGGAGTCCATTGTAAACTGCCAGCTCATGAGGTACCTTGAGGATCACCAGCTGATTAGTGATCGCCAATACGGTTTTAGCCGTGGTAGATCAGCTGGTGATCTCCTGGTCTACTTAACTCATAGATGGGCGCAGGCAATAGAGTCCAAGGAGGAGGCATTGGCCGTTAGTTTGGACATAGCGAAGGCCTTCGAACGGGTTTAGCACAAAGCGCTTCTTTCGAAGCTCCCTTCCTATGGGCTTCCCGAGAAATTATGCAATTGGATCACCAGCTTTCTTGCAGATCGGAGAATCAAGGTCGTTGTAGACGGTGAGTCGACAGATTTTTTGGGTTATTCCGTTTATCCACCTTAGGGTGGATAATCGGATTTTAGTGTTCGTTTATCAGACTCAGACGGGGTGTATAATCCGAATTCTATTCTATTCTCTTTTGTTTAAAATGTCTTTTATGGCCTATTCAATTAGCGCAATAGTCCACCCGAAGCGATACCTATCATTTGATCCATGCGATGCTGTCACTAATTCAAATACGCCAGGTATACAAAAAGTACTATGTGGAATACGCAGTCTCAAAATCATTTTTATTTGCTTACTCTAACGGATCAAATCTTGATTGGATACACTCCAAACCAAGAAAATAACCAAATAAATTTAAATTCACGTGATTATACCTCTACTAACTATATGCTACAAAGACTTCAATTACATCCTGTATAAATACGCACATTTATACTGACAAATTGTGATTTTCATTCACATAAAAACATGAAAAGATTGATACTCTTCATGTTATGTGAATTTATTTGGAGTTAATTCAATCGTTTAGAATCTATTTTCTCTTTCTATTCTTTTCTATTTTTTCTTTCTATTTTTTTAAATCGCAGATATTCCACAGGACATTCATAGTATAGCTAGATTATTGTAAAAAAAATAAGGTCTTTTCATTGTTAACTGAAAAAATTAGCTTTGAAAGTGAGACGCCGATGGGCGTCCTCGGCATGTGAATAAAGATTGCCAGGTCGCCCATGGCATTGAATGGGTTAAAAGGCCGGCAATGCATCTGCAATTCCCCTGGTTTTACCAACTTCATGAGCGGCGGTAGTTATTTAACATCAGGTGAGCCGCATGCCCGTTTGTCCCTTCTTAATAATAAAAGAAAAAGAATACAATAATTCAGCAACTTTATGTATACTATAGAAGTATGCCTTATTTGCTGTCTTAAATTATACTGAATAAAAACTCAGTTTTCAATAATTTCATTTATTTTAGCTAAAAAATAATTCCAACTTTCGTGACTATTATATTATGTAATAAACCAGATTTTTCATATAATTTAAAAACTCATATTTTAAAATAAATACATTTGATAAGTACTATTATGGTTTCAAAGTTTATTCTTAATCAATTTCATGTCATAGCAGGCAAAGTTCTTTCTATAAATGCTCTCATATCTTTTAGCTCTGCGTCTGAGGAGCTATGAGTTAAACCTTGATATGTATTGAATTCAATGTTCTTCATAAAAGTCTTGAGAAAGGAAGCTGTCATCTGACCCCATTTAAATGGAACAACTGGGTCACAATCCCCATGGGCTTGGAATATCTGAAAAATTAACAATTAATGATTTCTTAAATTTATTTAACACATGACATTGGGACGTCAAACATCTCAGACCCCCCCCCCCCGTGACCATGAGTGCTGTAAAGCACCCGAAACGTCGGGATAATAAAATAAATTAAAGTTGTAATTAAACGCGATAAAATCCGTAAATAATAGTTTTATTCAAAAGAACAATTATTTTAAAATAATGAAAATAACGAATAGGATACATTTAATTATTACAAAAAAAAAAAAAAAATATTACAAGGTTTCCTCGTTCAAATTATATGTTTTTTGTTCGTTGCTTGAAATAACAATTACTAGGTAAAAAATAGTTCATTTTCTCTACTACAATAAGCTCAAGGCAAATTTTAGATAACTTGTTTGTGGTCGTGGAAGGAAAAGGGGAGATCTCCCGCCGGGCAAGGTATTCTGCTCGGGGAGCGGCCAACATTCCGTGTGATAGTTCGGAGATGTTCTATATATACTGTTAATGATTCGGAATGTTGATAGCGTGATTTAGGCTTCGGTGTATTTCGCTTGTGGCGCGACGACAGCACCGCCAAATATTTATTTAGTAATAATCAATCTCCCGAGGCACGAGTAGGCCAAACTCTGAGAGTCATGATTTGAGAGCTCTAATTTGTAGATTCTATTGAATATCGACCATCAAGAAAAACATTTTTATCTCACAAATATCCTATACTTTAATAATAATAAAATACATTTTCGTTATATGCCTTTCACGCAAGGTTTGACATAATTCTATTAACGACAGAAAAAGCTTTGATACAAGCCACAATATCTCCGAAGTTTTACATTAATTTGACGTAAAATTTATATGAAAATAATCATCAACATTTGCTTAAACTACACTATGATTTTTACTTTTTCAATCATTACTATTATTTTTTAATTAATTAAATATAACTACCATATATTTCTCTGCGCCGGCATTCTGAAATCATTACCGCACGAGCAGTCGTCAAGGTTGGACCTGTGTCACTTGATTTCGCGTGCTCCGTCTCGTTTCGATATTATCGTAGTGTGCGTCGATTGCTTGACTGCTGCTTGTGCCTAGAGCATCGTCAGCTACGCATGCTGTTTTTAATAGTTGCGTTGGATGTATTTACTTTCGTATAGTATATTTCAATTACTATAAAGTTCGCACATTATTATTACACTAGATAGTTAACTCATGATATTTATTTTGATCGTAGCTGAGCTTTCTTACCAGTCGGAATGGAGGAAAATAAATACAAGTATCAATGTGTCACTAAACGTAAAAAAAGAAATATCCTATCTCTGGAAAAAAATAACGAAGAATAAAAATGTCTGCATGCTTGCCATATGGACTAGCCCAGATTATGCTGTAAAAGTACTAAAAATCTTCAAAGACGACAAATTTTGGATTTTGAATATGATACACAAGTTACAAGCGTTTTATAAAAAGTGTTTGCTGACGACTCCGTGGCGCAGTGGCTTAGCAATGAGTGGCTGCGCTGGGAGCCACTGGTTCGAATCCCACACGGAACAAGTATTTGTACGGCCTACAAACAATTTTTCCGGGTCTGGATGTTTCTCCTTGTGCAATTTTTGTTTGTAAACTGCACGATACGGGAGAAAATCCTAGTGTGGGGGTAACTTTTTTTTAAAGAAAAGAAAAGAAAAGTGTGTACAGCCTGAAATTATTGACTCCAGATAGGTGTCGGTCAATGCCGTTGCGGAAAATATTTTTATAATAAAAACTATGGTAATCGACTGTAAGTAACGATTAAAAAAATATTTGTTATTTTTGGTGGTTATTTTATTTATTAAAACAGGTTGCAACCGTAATATTTATTTATTTATACCACTATGCTACTGTTAGTAGATATAATCGGTTAACAATCGACTGTTACTGTGAAACAATTAAAATATTTACATGTACTTATTTCAAAAGTAAGGTTCATAAATAATGAAAAACATGTGCAATAGATTATAATAAATTATATAGATAGCATAAAAATTACACACTAAAAATGTTCCATCTACTGAACTCTATCCTAAGAAAACTTGTATAACCGAAGATCAAGATAGTTTAGTCGCTATACTTGCAGTACCATATTGCGAGCGAGTGAATAGAGATAAAAAATAATTCATCGCCCGCTCGGAGCGTAAGATACCTAAATTTGCGTAACTCCGAAATGTGAGAGAGCTTCTTAAAGATAATAATAGTATTAGTAACTTAGGTTTAGGCCGAGTAATTAAAATTTTGCGAACTCCGCGTAATGTTATATATAGGATGTTGTGGCTGCTTTTCAGCCTAACCTAGCTATTATATTCCGTAAAAAATATAATTTTATTAAAATTTATCGAAACTAACGTCTGGTTAAAAACTTAAAATATTATTATAGCACAAAATAAAAATAATATACATAATTATATTTCAATCAAACAAACGAAGTTTACTATTAGTATAAATTACCATATGGAATAAATGAATGAACAGGTATACTTGTATTTAGGTCTTAACCTATGAAATTGCCGTTGTTTATGAAATAAGTTATATTAATAAAAGTAATCACCCATGCAATCAATGCATCTTTGCCAACGCAGTGGCAGTTTATCGATGCCCTACTTAAAAAAATAAGCTGGTCGGGAGGCAACAAATTCTTCAAAGGCAATTTGTACTGCCTCTCGGGTATTTTTTTCCCCGCCAAAAGTTATCCGAATTCTAGAATAAGTAGAAGTCTGTAGGCGAAAGGTCTGGTGAGTACGGCGAATGACGGAGAGATTCCAACCCCAGCTCTTGTAACTTGGAGACAGTCTCTTGTGCAGTATGAGGAGCAGCGGGGACGAGCGATTGACCAAAGCTGGTAAGAGACGTGCGAGCTTCTCTATCATTGTGTTCAGTTCTTCATAGTACACATCTACAGTAATGCTCATCACGTTTGGTAAGAAGCTGTGATGACTCATGCGCTAGACCACCAAACAGTGACCATTATTTTTCTAGGGGCAAGTTTTCGTTTAGGGCATTGATTAGGTGTTGAACCAGGATCCAACCAACTTGCTGAGCGCTTGCGATTGTCCAACAGAATCCATTTTTCGTCGCAGGTAACAATGTAGTCCAAAATTCCTTCGTTTGCGTGCCTTTTGAGCAGTGCAAGGCACGTTTCGACGCCTACTGCGTGCTGGCGATCATGACGACCGGGGTTCATTTTTCAGGTCAAAACTTCCAGAACGAAAGCGGGCAAACAAATAACAGATGGTGCGTTCATTTGTAGTATTCGCTTCGTAAGCGTCGTTTATGTTGCTGCCTCTTGTACCGCGTTGCTGCTACGACGGTACTCTAATTTTTAACTTGTGCATGATGACGAAAAGATTCAAATGCGATGAAAACATAACGCTAATCAATAAACAAATGATTAATTTTGAAAAAAAATTCTATAATTTTTAAAATAAAATTAATTTGAAATATGAATTCTTAGCCAAACAAAAATTATTTTGATTTGAAATAGCCAGTACTGCAGAAGGGCAATTTTATAGGTAGATACCTATTATTTTACACCACAAAATGAAAAGATATTGAAAATGTTGAAAATCAAGTAAAATATGCGAATGGGCCGTCTTATCGCTATATAAGTGATCTCTTCCAGGCAACCAAAGGCGTATATAAATAAATAAAGCTTCAGATACAAGGTAGATGTTGCAATATAAATATACATACTTAATGAACAAATTAAATACAATAATTTTCGTCCTAATTATGCCTGCTGTATCCCGTATGAGGACGCTCAAAGTCGCTTAGCGAGCTATGGAGAGGGCTATGCTCGGGGTTTCTCTGCGTGATAAACTTAGTGAGGATATCCGCAGTAGAACCAGAGTCACCGACATAGCCCAACGGATTAGTAAGCTGAAGTGGCAATGGGCCGGCCATATAGCTCGAAGAACCGACAACCGTTGGGGAAAGAAGGTTCTCAAGTGGCAGCCTCGTACCGGCAGGCGAAGCGAAGTGTAGGGCGACCCCCCACTAGATGGAGTGATGACCTGGTAAGACATGCAGGAAGTCGATGGATGCAGGTGGCTCAGGACCGTGCTTTGTGGCATACCTTGAAGGAGGCCTATGTTCATCAGTGGGCTGTAATGATGATGCCTGCTGTACACTCCACGTAGCAGTCCTAGACTTGCTAAATAAAAAAGTAAAAAGAGTTTTGTAGGTATGCAATTTTCTTAATTTTTTTAAAACATTTATTTTTCCCGTACTCAAAAAAGGCCATTACAACAATAATTTCTATGTATGTATCAATATTCATTTCATTTATAAAATCATTACAGCCTATCAAAGTCCACTGCTGAAAATAAGCCGCCTTCAAATATAATGTTCGCCATGTTTGCTTTAGTTGCCACGATTGGCAGGCAGGTTGGCAATCGAAGCGATTTAATATTTTGAGCTGTCATCAGCAAAATGCTACTGTCCATCTCTTGTTTTATTTCTCTCTGTCTCTTCTTCCATCATCCATCACAGCCTATAAAAGTCCACTGCGGAACATAGCCCTCCCCATAGATCGCCTCGAAAATTATATATAGATTTTATGTATTTGCACAAAACAATGCCTCACTGCAGTATTTTTTAATATTTTACATTTTTAACCTTTTTTAATTCTTCTACTTTTTATTTATAGTTTAAGAACTTTATTTCTCATAAAGAAATAACAATAATTCGCTTACTGAGGAACTAAATTTAAAATATGTACTTTTAGGAAAATCTATATTGGTTTATCCATCTATAATCTAAGTAATATAAAATATAAGTACTATTTTAGAAAGAAACATTAACGTTTACACTTTTGTAACAAATACACTACCTCCGCTATGAAATCTTTTAAATATTACAACTCATTCCAAAGTAAGCGTGGTGATAGAAGTCGTGTATGCCCTCATTACACCATTGAACTAATATGTACTACTACGTACCAGAACTGAACACCGCGAACAAAATTTGTGCAGCAGTGCGGGGCACGTGGATAGGGTGGGGGGGGGGGGTCCACAGAGTACTTTTTCTACCAAATTCAAAAAGGAGAAGTTATTCCATTCGACTGTATGTTCTTTTTTATGTGTGTTACCACCTCATAACTTTTTTCTAGTTGAATTCTTTATATATTTGAAAGTTGGTGCTTCTCTTGTGGTCCCATATAAATTTGATCAAGATCTGACCAATAGTTTTGGAGTTATGATTAATAATCGGTTGTATTGTGTGTCATTTTTAATTTTAAATTATTATGGAAGTTTGAAGCCGCGGGATTTATTGCGTGTTGCAAACTAGTTCGTAGTGAATATTACTTTGACAATAGTTGACAGTTGACACACAACACCGCACATAATGCCATAGCTGACACGCGTAGCGAGCGGTTTGCGAACCGCAGTTTTTTAATATTTTGATTTGTTATCAGGAAGATGCTGCTGCTTATCACCTGTCACAGTTTCCCTCTGTCGCCTCTTACAACACCCACGGGACAACATGGGGTAGTGGATATTCTTACACCGCCACTTAACGGTTTACACGGTTCTGTCTCTGCTTATCCCACAGGTTAATACCTAGACTTAGGATAGTAGTAGACTGACATAACGTGCAAGTGAGAAGAAAGTTCCTTATGGCTTAATAATAGAAATAATCCCGATAATTGCACATTTTCAGGTAAATTCTTAAGACGACGTCAATAATAAGACTCGTCTATTTTTGGTTAAAATGTATGTTATATACTGTTAAAAATATGTAATATTTTCAATTACTTTTGTAATTTTGATATTTTGAAAATATGAATAAGTATATATAGCGGCTCATCGAGCCCTTATAGTCAACATGCACAACACAAATAACGAAAACCTGCTAATAACGATATATCGTTATTAAATTAATTAAAAAGTTAGATATATTATTCGGTTAATTAGAAATGTTCTATGAATGGCAAAACATTAGAATAGAATTATATGCACAAGTAGACACATTAATTTTAAAATAATATTTATAACCTGTGACCCGCACTGGCTTCGTTTGAATAAAATTGAATTATTTATAAGTATAAATTAGTAAATTATTCATGAAGACTATAAAATAAAACAATGCATTTCTTAAATCATGTTTATATTAATTAAAATAACAGTTAAGAAAAGATTTTAAATAGGACAGCCAGGCAAAAACTCCATAGACATTTATTTTTTACATATAGTTATCTTTGAATATTAAATTCTGCTACTTGAACCTTCACCAGAATCGCCCGAAAACATGTTGATCCTGGACCATCCCATCATTATCTTCATAATCATTGTTAGAATTGGAGCAGCTATCACTTTCACAATCGCTGTTCAGCCCAATATTAATTATAAACTCTTCAATGTCATTTTATTACATTACCCTCATCCAATAATTATTTTCCAATCTTTTTATGTGAATACCTTCTTTTCGCCAATCCACCGCCGTAGTTGAGGCTATTGCTTTACGCGTTAACACTTCTGTATTTTTTTTCTAGCTGATCGACGTTCTTTTCGTCCACCCTTTATTTTATCAGATTCCACACATTTTCTACCGGGTATAGATCATAGTTGTACTGTGTTAATCCAAATTTTTCACGGCTGTGATTAGCTGGAATTTACGTATGGCGAATTTATATCTTTCTCCGGCTGGTAATTTTTTGAACTAATTCTAAAAGCTCACATTTTGTCCATGAATCGTCATAATAGTATACACTTCCGCGTACCAATTTTGTATCTCACAATTTTTTTCAGGCTTTAATTTTTTAACCATTGAGTGAACTAAGAAATATCACGATTAACCTTAACAACAAGAATGTTGTCTTATGCCCAAATTCTCAAAGGCTACTCAGTTTTAAGACGCCGTTAAATCTCATACCGTCTTTATCTCTTTAATTCAAAGTAGTTGAGTAGCGTTTTGAGTACTTGGGCATCAATGTCAAAACCCTTTGTCAAATACTCGTAGTTAAAACTTTTGTCCCCTATTTTTTTACCCTTAGAGGTGTTTTTTTCTCCAAATCTATATGGGATCACACCTGAAGAACCGCATTAAATTTAAAAAAAAAATAAAATCCGTTCACAATTGAAGAAGACATCGCGTAACATATGTATGTACATACAAAAAAGAACATACGGTTGAATTTAGAACTTCCTTTTTGAAGTCTGCAAAAAAACTGATAAGAAATAATAACAATACCAAATACATTCCATACCAAGTAGGCAACTTTGTAGGTGTTGACATAGTTATATTACTATTTCGAAGTTAAATATATATTATCATGCAAAGGAAATCTCGCATATTTGCCAGTAAAACATAAGCATTAAAAAGTAAAATAAGAATTACTTTCTTTGTTGCCTACGGTCGTGTCAGCGATGCTGAACAAGGATTTGAGACAAGGAAGTCTTTTGTCTTTCTATAGGTCTGTCATGGTTCAGAAAGAGGCTGTTGTGCAGTAAAGTGAGGTCATATTGTCACATCTCTCTCATTACTTGCTGATAACCTACCACTAATAGGATGAAAATCTTGAGCGCCTAGCAAAGCAGCCAAAGATATTCTCTTAATTTGATGTGGTCTTCAACTACGGTAAAAATAAAAGTTCGAGTAGGGAGCGGCGTAAGCAAGACTAAATTAGCCTGTTAACCTCTTTCCCTTGAGGATTTAAAAAAGATCCGCCAGAGGCAGTACTAGTGGAGGGGTATATATCTTTTGGTTTCCCTATTGACAGTAACATTAAACATACATTATAAAAATGGAATTAATTTAAGATGATGTACCCAGAGCAAAATTGAAATTTACAAAAATTCAAGATCATTTTGTCCGAGATTTAAAACAATGGCTTGCATGCCGTAGTTTATCTCTTTGAGGTAATAAAAATACTGATACTATAATACTCATAGAAAGTTTAGTTTTCGGTGACAGTTTTATTTGTCAAAGATTTAAATTTTTCATGTACATATTTTTGTTAATGATTCCTTTTTTTAATTTAAGAATTGAAGAATGCATTGCAAATAGTAATGATAAAATAATATTAATCAGAATCAATGGTGGTAAATGTTTCAGAGCATAAGCAGCTACACATGAAATTACTCAATCCAGTTCCACAGACATCCTGCACTTTTCCGTTTTCAAATTGGGCCATTTTCCCATCCCAGTCTATTTCTCATACTTTCTGTTATGCTACAATGTATAATTATGTTACTTCTGGTCCTATTGATAATACTTTGAACCTAAATGATACCTTATCTGATGATGAAGAAAGTAATCCAAACTGTGAAAACTCAAAAACACTGCAAAGAGGAAGGCAATATTGTTTAAGTGATTTTGTGACTCAAGAGCAGGTGTAAAATCTTCTTTCAGAGCAACTGTAACTTATAAAATAAGCGTAGCTCTTGATAATAATAGTAGCAAAATTATTAATGCTCAGTGTCAGTGTCCAGCATTTGCTTTGAAAAACTGGTCTCATAACATTGCTGTACTTAATAAACTTGAAGATTATATATACCACATGCTAACTATGGTTGTGATGCTCTGACTTGTATATCCAAATTAAAAGAGTGGCAAAAAGTTTGACAATAATCCAGACAGTATTTTAACATATTTAACTACTCAATAATCAATTGTTAAATTGGTTCTTTGTGATAAATTAATCCACTCCAACACTCATTTGAGGTATGAGGTTTTATAAACGGCACAAATTTTATACCATCTTACTTGTATCGATTGTCAGAAGTGCAATTCGCGAATGCACAACGTTTGGTAGGCATTTTTTTATTTACTTTATTATTTAGTGATAAGACATGTGCTTAACTTTACTGTCAATAGAGAAATCAAAACATGTGTGTCCTCACTAGTGCTGCCTTCTGGTGGATCTTTTTTAAATCTTCAGAGGAAACAGGCTAATTAACACCATTATGATGGAGGTGCACATTCCGTAAAGGAACCCCTAGGCCCACCTTGACAGTAAAAGTAATCTCCAAGAATTTTTAACAGGAAAGAATTAAGAATCTATTAGGTAGGGAGGTCCATATAAATTTTTCCTCCATGAAAAAAACATACTCATCTATAAAGTGTGAAATTTATCAGGCCTCAAATTAAAGGACAGTTCCTTAAACATAATGAAAAAAAAATTGCATACTAATACTATATCTAGTATAATGTAAGTGTAAAAGATAACAAAATATAATTCTACTATCCTTTAACTTATATTTTATATTTAAAGCACTTAAAACACGAAAAGTTTATTACAAAAATGTTATTATCATAAAACATAAACATACCGGTAAATCAGATGGAGCCTTTACACAATTTGGGAAATGAGCATGTCTTGGTAACCAACATGATAATGATACAACACCAGCCAAACGTTCAGGATATGTTAATGCAGCATGAAGTGCTAGTGCCCCTCCTTGAGAGAATCCTCCTAATAAAACTCGGTGTGCAGGTATACCCGCCTGTAAATGTCAAAATATATTTTTAGTTTACTTATTAGGTATATAGTTATAATAAAAATAGATATTTAAGTAATTTTTTTTGATGAGGGGGCAAACAAAAATGGTAACTGATTACTACTGCTCATGAACACCAGAGGAATTGAAGGTATGTCACAGATTTTAACTTTTCATAACTGCCCCAAAGGCATATCAGTCTGGAATGTGAACAGTGGTAATTGACAAGCAGTCAGATGGATGAACTTGGATGTGAAAAAAAAATGTAGAGATGCAATATCTCGCAATGCCTGTGATTAAAGCCAATCACTCAAGAAGATCACACAAAAACTTGGTTGTCGAAGGTTCTGACCACTGTTCACTAAATGCCGTCAAGCTTTCTTATTTACACCTTGAGTCATTGGGTCATCTTTCCTGTACAGATGGAAAAGACAAAGCTGACCGAAATTTTCTTGATACAAGAAACCAGAATGCATGTCTCCTCCAAGAAAGAAACTACCCTTTAGCCTCTTTGGTTATAACTCTTTTGAAGAACCTGGAGGCAGAATTATAATTTCCTTTTAAAGCATGTGTTTTTATAAGACTTTTGCAACTAGTTTCCATTAAAACATGAATAATTTAGTAATCATGCATGTGCCACTGTGTTAAACACCTTCAGTTAAAATAACAATTGGTGCATCATTTATTTATTTAACATTATAAAAGGGAAATAACACTAATATGGAATCTGGCTCTCTATACCAGTGTTTTTTTTTTAATGAAGAGGGGGGCAAACGAGCATGCGGCTCACCTGATGTTAAGTGACTACCGCCGCCAATGATCAACCGCAACACCAGGGGAATTGCAGGTGCGTTGCCGGCCCTTTAGAAAGGAGTAAGCTCTTTTCTTGAAGGTCCCCAGGTCGTATCGGTCCGGAAAAATCGCCGGTGGTAAACTATTCCACAGAGAGGTTGTACGCGGAAGAAAACTCTTTTTGAAACGTACTGTGGTGGACCGCCAAGCATCCAGATGGTGTGGATGGTATCGGGACGTTTGCCGCATAGTGCGTTCATGAAATTTGGCGGCTAAGATTAAGCCGAACAATTCCTCAGAGCACTCTCCATGGTATATGCGAAATAAAATGCAAAGAGATGCAACATTTCTTCGCAGTGCCAGTGAAACGAGCCGATCGGAAAGCACTCGGTCGTCAACGATTCGAGCCGCTCTGCGGTGGATGCGGTCAAATGGAAGGAACTGGTACTGGGGAGCCCCAGCCCAGAGATGGGAACAGTATTCCATGTGCGGCCGAATCCGCCAGGCGGTGTGCCGGCATGAAATACTGTCCCGCTCTCCTGAGCACGCCAAGCTTTTTAGAGCCTAATTTGGCCTTCTCTTCCAAGTGACCACGAAACTGCACGTCACTCGATATGTCAACGCCGAGGATTCTGATACTGGCTGAGGCAACAAGGGGAGTGCCTTGAAACTGAGGAGATACAACAAAGGGGTTCCTTATAGCGGTTAACACGCAAACTTGTGGGGTTAACTCTGTTCAGCAAAGACTCTACTTCAGACACAAGTTTGTCCCGGCACTCGGAAACGTTTTCCCGAGAAATATTGGCTCGGCCGCTGTAAAGAGCATCACCAGTGCTGTCATCTGCATAGCAATGAATGTTACGGGTTTGCAACATATAATTGATATGCAGAAGAAACAGCGTTGGCGATAGCACGCAGCCTTGTGGAACACCAGCATTAATAGGCTTGCAATCGGAGCTTGCACCGTCTACAACGACCTTGATGCTCCGATCTGCAAGAAAGCTGGTGATCCAATCGCACAATTTCTCGGGAAGCCCATAGGAAGGGAGCTTCGAAAGAAGCGCTTTGTGCCAAACCCAAATGCCTCCCCCTTGGACTCAACTGCCTCCGCCCATCTATGAGTTAGGTAGACCAGAAGATCACCAGCTGACCGGCCACGGTGAAAACCGTATTGGCGGTCACTTATCAGCTGGTGATCCTCAAGGTACCTCATGAGCTGGCAGTTTACAATAGACTTCATTGTTTTGGAGAACAAGGAGGTGATGGCGATAGGCCGGTAGTTGGACGGGTCTGAGCGGTCGCCTTTTTTAGGGATCGGGTGGACGAAAGCCGTCTTCCATGATTTTGGGACTACGCCTAGGGAGTAGGAGTACCGGAAAAGACGCGTTAAAACCGGTGCCAACTCTGGAGCATACGTCCTCAGCACAATTGGGGGGATTCCGTCAGGACCACTCGATTTGTGGATGTCCAGGGAGAGGAGTGCTTTGCGAACCGAGCGCTGTGTGAACCGCACTTCCGGCATGGAGCACTCACACCGCGGGTTGGTGGGCGGCGTACTCCCCCCGTCATCGAGAGTCGAGTTGGACGCAAAGAAAGTGCCTAGAAGATCGGCTTTCTCCTTTGCGGTATGGGCCAGTGAGTCGTCCTCCCTGTGCAGAGATGGAAGAGATGGCCGACAGAAATTCCCCTGGACAGCCTTGGCGAGAGACCAGAATGCACGGGTTCCAGAAGGAAGGCGAACTAGTTTCTCGCCAATTCTGCCTATGTGCTCTGACCTTTGCCTTGGCAATGACTCTTTTGAAGGACCTAGAGGCGGAATTATACTTCTTTTTTATAGCGCTGGTGTTTACATCCCGGGACGCTGATGCGTCAGCCCAGGCTCAGTATCACTCCTGCTTATAGCAAGATGCTATTTTACAGGAGCGACCAAACCATGGCTGAGATTTGCCTCCAATGGGCACCACAGAGGAAGGAATAAAAAGTTCCATACCCTGAAGTACCACATCAGCGACAGAATCCGCAACAACGTTGGGATCGTCCGGCGAGAAGCAAACCCGCCCCCAAGGGTAGGATGCAAAGAAAGACCGCATCCCATCCCAATCGGCTGACCTATAGTACCAAACACAGCGACAGCCTGCAGAATGCAACTGCGATTTCAGCGTGAGTCACCACACTCCAGACAAGACACTGGTCCGAGGAGCCTAAAGGGGCTTCGACGGAAGATCTGAATATCCGTCCGGGTGAGAGGTCAGCAGAAGGTCCAACAGGGAAGGTGCATGATCCTCCACATCTGGAATCCGCGTAGGCGAAGTAACCAGTTGTGTCAGACCATAAGCCAAGGCAAAATCATGAACAGATCTCCCTGCATGATCGGTTAAACGTGAACCAAGCCATTCGGCGTGATGGGCGTTAGAGTCGCCGAGGATCACGTTCTCTGTGGAGGGGATCTGCTGTAGCAACGAATCTGTAGCCAATTGCACGTGGTCGAAGAGTCGGTCTGTTTCGACATTATCGCTATCGCATCTACAGAGGCACCCGCAGACGCGCGGATGGTCGTCGCTGTCTACGCGTAGCCAAAGGATGGACAGGTCTGAACCTTCAAGTCTGCCGAGACGTCGAGAACAGATGTCTTCTCTGACGTAAATGCAAACTCCAGTCCGAGGCACAAAGGAGTGTTCCAGTTTGTACCCCGGGTAGGAGAGATATGAGACATCAGCCGGAGAGGCCTCGCCGTCTCGAGATGGTAGTGGACGGCGTTTAGGTTAGAGTGAAGTCCCATGATATTGCAGAAATTCACGGATAGAGTGGCAGGGGTCGCCTTGGTCTTGTTGCTCCATTTGCCCCGAGCAGTTGTAGTCTTGAGCGGAATTTTGCCCCCCCCCCCCCCAGAATACGCGGGGCAGCCTGAGCACCCACGCTCAGAAGTGGAGAAACATGGTCGTGGATGCTCAGCGAGGGATTCTCCAGGGGTGCTGGTTACCTCTCCTTTCATCACCTACCTATTTTCTCGTCCTGGGGTAGTCTATCATTATTTAATTCCGCTACCATGTTGATGGGGGTTGGGAGATTTGGGGCCTCCGGCCACCTGCACTCACCAGACGAAATGCGGAAGCAGAGCTTCCACTTCACGCCGGTATTCTGTGAGGTCGTAGTACCACCCCGGTTTGAGCCGGCCCATACGTGCAACAGCAAAGCTGCCCGGTGGCTCTACCACTGTTACACAGTGTTTCCCAAACATTGTTTTTTTTTGGTAATTTTCACACTGGCCCTTCGTGACCCACTTAATACTTTTAAACCCAAGCTGGTTCCATTATTAAAATAATACACATTTATTAATAATAAAAATTTTATTATACTACATATTTTGTCACTAAATTATTTAATCTAATTATTTAGTCACTAAATTTTAAAGTGAAGTATGGAGCTGCTTATTTTTCACTAAAGAATCCAAGTTTACAGAAAATGACGAAAGTTTTATCCTACAGTCTGGTTCCACTTCAAGTCGGTTTCTATATTTATTTTAAGGTAAACTAGTAGTAGTAGGTATGCGGGTATGTTGCGACCTGGTATTTTATTTTGATGGCCCAGTACTGGGTCGCGACCCAGCAAATGGGAAACTGTGCTCTATACCATTCAAGCAACATATACTCTATTTACTGCAAATAGATAGTAAGAGGTAAAAAGACCACTTGGCAGAAATTGAGTCCTACCACTTTAGAAAATATTTAAATATAAATAACACAGTACAACCCTATTATATACATGTCATGACTCTAAGCTAGAAATGCCAGATCAGAAGACCAAACTAGCAACCCTATTTTAAGCTCACTTGTTAATTCTATTACCGCTGGTTCCAAAACCACTAACTTAAATGATTTTGAAAAATTTGGTACATTATAATATTGTATCTAATATCTAGAATTGATGGGATGTTTTGAATGCTTTACAGGAGCCCCATCCCCTTGTGAGAAATGAGGTAAAATTAAACACCGCAAAGTCCATAAAATTTGTTTACCCCATGATCATCAAATTCAAATAGTTTGAATCAAATATAAATGTAATATTAAGGTATAATTACGATATATTTCGCATAATAACAAATATTGGACTAACCTTAACTTCTTCAGATATTAATCCATGAATAAGATTTGTCGCCCTAAGTATCCCTTCTTCATCTTCGGGAGCAGTCGCATCTAGAGTTCTAAGATCAAACCATGAAGGCATACGAAAACCAGCGTTGAGTGTCACTGGCATTGTTGAAGCAGTCGGACAAATGACCTTAACATGAGGACCTCTAATAGCTGCAATAGTACTTGCCCAACCATGCCTATAAATAAAAAATTATTTGAATATAATTACATTTTCAAAAGTTGATTAACTAAATGAATACGTACCCGGTATCACCTAAACCGTGTAAAAAAATAAGCTGAAACAAAAATATAGAAGTCAATTCAAAACATAATCATAGTATAAACAACTATAGCTTATAACTTACAGATGCTGTTTGTTTAGCAGTTGCAGCAATAATTACTGGATTCGGTTCCATAATAATTTTACGCGAAAATCAATACGTTAAAGTAAATGCACATAAACCACCAACACCGACCAACACCGGCCTTCAGCCATAGACAAATAGATATCATAGATAAATAAATATGTAGCGTAAACAGAGAATCCTAGCATTCTCTGTCTACGGGTGCGTTTGGCAGAAAAAAGCGCTAGCAAGCGCTCATAAGCGCTGAAATAGTTTTCGGCCAGGACACGATTGCTGCTTCAGTAGCGTTGACACAATCCACCATTTTGCTTATTTAATTTGTTTGATTTGAAGAAGAGTTTATAAGTTGTTTTGCGCAATATTAATATAATGACATGAATAAACATATACATGTTATTAAAATTCATAATTGGTAAGTTTTTAATATGAATACTTTACAAACATGTATTTAAATTAGGTTAGGTTCCCCGGTTAAAACTAACATCGCGTCTTGGAGGAAAATAGCCACTTACGATTTGACAGCGCTTACCGCTTACGATCGCCATTTTGCTTACGAGCGCTTGCTAGCGCTTTTTTCTGCAAACGCACCCATAGACAAGCTTTTACTATAATCGGGAGATTTTATGAAATTCTAGAAATACGTGTAACCACAGAGTACCTTTGAAAAGTTTCCAAGTTTTATGTTCTAATTGGTTCTAATTCTAAGATTGTAGAGCCTGCGTGTAACTTTGATATTTTTTACGATAAAAATCTTAAACGGGGCGAATATTAGTGAAATAGTGAAATATATCTAAGCAAGGAATATACTACTCTAACAAGGGATAAAAAGTATCAAAGTATAATCAAAATCAAAATGCAAAGCATAACAAAATATAAACTATGTGTGTGGATATATTTATTTTGCATAATGAATGTATCATATGGCCAACACGAGACTATAATTGATCAAAAGGAAAATTTAAATAAGGATATTCAAAAAAATTACTATTTTGAATCAAGTTTTGGACAAAATTATAAAAAAATATCAAGGCCAAAAAGAGCTGAAAGCCTACATAATGTACTTAGCTCTAGTGAGACAAGTTTAACTAGTGAAAGTATTAAACCGTTGATGTCTTCGACCTTGACTAGTTCCTCAACAGATTCTCCAAATATTGTTTATGATGTAGGGCCTTCTAATACTTCAATATTGACCATAGTTCAAGTAAATGCGTCTTCATCATCAGCCACAAATATATCTGAAGTAAATCCGTCAGATGCAGCACCCTTACCTGGAAAAAGTTCTGCTGAAGATGAACATAACAGTTCAATGGCTATATTTTTTGTATTATGTATTTTAGCTCTTGGTATCTTATTAATTCATCTTATGTTGCAAACAGGATTTTCATACCTTCCTGAAAGTGTTGTTATTGTATTTCTTGGTGGTTTGATTGGTATGATTATCAATTTGATGTCCATAAGAAATATAGCCAATTGGAGGAAAGAAGAAGCATTTTCTCCTACAGCTTTCTTTTTAGTGCTCCTTCCTCCTATTATTTTTGAGTCAGGGTATAATTTACACAAAGGCAACTTTTTTCAGAATATTGGATCCATTTTACTGTTTGCAATAGTTGGAACGGCTATATCTGCGTTTGTTATTGGAGCTGGTATATATTTATTAGGATTAGCTCAAGTGGTATATAAATTGAGCTTTGTAGAATCCTTTGCTTTTGGATCCTTAATTTCGGCTGTTGACCCTGTGGCCACAGTAGCTATTTTTCATGCTTTGGATGTAGACCCAGTATTAAATATGTTAGTGTTTGGTGAGAGTATTCTTAATGATGCTGTGGCTATTGTTCTTACTACTGCTGTTTTGGACTCAAATGATCCAATGATGTCAACATATGAGGCCATTTTGTCAGCTATAAATAGGTTTTGGTTGATGTTCTTTGCTTCTGCTGGCATTGGAGTTGTTTTTGCACTAATAAGTGCACTTTTACTTAAACATGTTGACCTTCGGAAAAATCCTTCTCTTGAATTTGGAATGATGTTAGTATTTACTTATGCACCCTATGTTCTTGCTGAGGGTATCCACTTATCAGGTGAGCACTTTTTCAGCTTAAGATTGTCCCATTTTAAATTACTATTAAAATATTCTTAGCATACAGAAATTCAACAACTAGGTTTAAATTTTGTGTACATAGTATTAAACAAAATTCTGACATTACCTAACGATCAGTAAGCTGAAGTGATAATGGGCCAGTCAAATATCTCGAAGAACTGACGACTGATGGATAAAAAAGGTTCTTTAGTGGCAACCTTGTACTGTTAAGTGAAGAGCACAGCCATCCACCTGGATGGAGAGACATCCTGCTAATAAATGTAGGGAGTTGATGATGCAGGTAGCAAGACCATGTATTATGCTATTTCTTGAGGGAGGCCTGTGTTCAGCAGTGAACTTGTATGCCCACATATGATGGGCTATAGTGATGATGATGATGAAACAAAATTGTGTATCTGATTTTCTATATTTTTCATGAATATTTTATTTGCAGGAATCATGGCAATACTTTTTTGTGGAATTGTAATGTCTCATTACACACATTTTAATCTTTCTACTGTGACACAAGTCACCATGCAGCAGACAATGAGGACACTGGCTTTTATAGCTGAAACATGCGTATTTGCTTATTTGGGTTTAGCTATTTTCAGGTAAGCAATAATGTTTTTAAAATTGTATATTGATTATTGACAAGCCATGTGGATAAAGTTTGAAGGTAAATTGTATGAATTTAAAATAATAAATAAAAAACAGGCATAGGGAAGATATGGCCTCCTGACTAATAGTTAAGTGACAAAACTGCTATATGGTGCAGTCAGTAAGCACCTTATCAAGAGATGGAAGGGCTGAGCCATCCAAACTTGACGTTGCAAACACAACCAAGTAGCCAGAAATCTAAACTAAGAGCTCTTTCTGAAATACAGTCTTGTGGATCAGAAACTGCCTTATTATAAGTACTTGCCTGCAGTGGTGCTCGAATATGACCATGACATTCGGAATGAATGTTAATCAACACAGACAGGACTATTCTTGCGCATAAGCCTAATATAGTGTAATGGAGCGGACAAAGTCAAGGATATATTTTATCAACATTACAAACAATTATGAGAACCTTGTACAGGTGACAAGGTATATATAAAGTATAGTTGTAGCATGAATGGGTCGGCTTGACCGGGGAAGGACCACACCTTCACAGAATACCAGCGTAAAATAGTAGCTTAATGCTGCTGCTGTGTTTCGTATGATGAGTGTAGGAAACTGGAAACCTTTTGTACTGGAAACGAGGCATTCCATCTTAGTCTTCATGGGTGACAACGCATCTGTATTTTGATTCAAAATCGAGGATGGATGTCTATGGGCCACAGCAACCACTTACCATCAGGTGGACTGTTTGCTCATTTGTCGCCATATCCTATAAAAAAAGGTGGAAACAGATAAGCAAACAAAATATCTGTATTGGGCTCTTGAGGTGACCAACATGTGTGATGGTCTGTCAACCGAAATTATTCTTGTATTTGAATCTGCGAATGGGATAATCTTGGTTAGCTCAGGGAGCCAAGATTTTTATCTCAGGATCACCTGTTACTTTTTATAACATTTTTTTATCTTTTTTTTTTAATTATCTTCCAATGCTTTATTTTTTTTGAAACGTCTAACATTATTTTATTTATTTATTTATACTCTATTGCATATACTTAAGGTGGCCTTTTTAGTAAACAACAATGTATTCCACGTAAACCATGGTTAACGATTTTATTTTTGTTTGAACATATGTACGTTATATAGAACGCTAATTGTGCATTCGGTACAAGCAGTTTTCTTTTGCAGTTTTCGTCATCGTGTGGAGCCAGCTCTTGTGGTTTGGAGCATAGTTATGTGTTTACTGGGAAGAGCAGCTAACATATTCCCGCTTGCATTACTCTGCAATAAATTCCGTGAGCACAAGATAACAAAGAAAATGATGTTCATAATGTGGTTCAGTGGTATATAACAGTATATAACATTATAAAATACGTTATTGTGTGTAGAGTTAAGATATTGCATGACCCCACTTCGTCCCTTGGGTGTCCTTATAACTTCAGAAAGATCGTTTTATACCATCTTGTTTACGGCGGACAAAATATTCAGATCGCAGTGCCAATTTGGTGTTGGCACTGTGATCATCAATCTGCCTACCAAATATGATATATTTGACAGATTACATAGCTGGAAAGTTAATTTGTTTTTTTTTTGTTAAATATTGTTTCTTTCTATCTTAGTTATATTATATATTAATTTGATTAAAGATACGGTGACGTTCTCACATGGTAGAGTCATGCTGCAACTATATTATAGTTGTAGCACAAATGGGTTGGCTTGACCGGGGCTGGACCACGCTCTCATGCTGCTGTAATGCTGCTGTGTTTCATATGGTGAGTGTAGAGAACTTGAGACCATTTTACTGGAATCAAGGCATTCCATCTTAGTCTTCAGAGGTGACAATACATTTGCATTTTGATCCTTAATGGAGGATAAATGTGGATGTCTATGGGCCACAGCAACCACTTACCATCAGGTGGACTGTGTGCTCGTGTTTCACCCAACTCTATAAAAAATGTTAATATTAAAAAGTATCAATAAATCAAACCGCAAATATACTTAAAGAGTAACATAAAAATAAAAAGTTTAAAATGAGCAAAAGCTTAAAGAGCAAATTACTGAGGCATTGCTTTTTGGATTAATATAATACTCCAGAAACTGATGAACTTTTATTTAAAACTAACTTCCCAATTAAATGACATTGTGTAACAAAAAACACACTGAACTAGCGACATCTGGTAAGCGGAAAATGATTGTCCTTTGAATACCCTCATTAAAGCAATCCTCCCTACATGGTACATACTGCCCGAAGTGACGGAAATAATGAATAAAATAACTTAATAACAATTAAACCTGTAACCTACAATTAATACAAAACTATTTTAGAATTTTTAACAACTTCTCTGAGTCTTCATAATTTAATTTATTCAGAAATTCCCTTACAATTATATTACATTTCTTATAACTTACACTTTATATTTTTAGTGCCTTGTTAAGCTTGTTATATAGAAATGGTCCTAAAATATGTAAAATCTGTTCACAAATGCATGTTTGGTTTGAGGGTTTACACAAACAGTCCATTCTTCTCCTGTCTATGGATTTTAAATTAAATGGAAATTCGGTATGCAGTTTTAATATGATGTTCAGAATAAACAACTGACGGACAGTTAGTACCCTACATGTCAAGTAGAGTTGATGTGTAGGAAACATGAAAGGACGGAAAGTGGCTACCTTTAGAATTGCTCTCTGAGCACGTTTTAGTGGGAGCATTTTTGTTTTAGAAGCACCACCCTAGGAAGTAATGGCATAAGTGAGTATGGATTGCTAGGACTATGGTTAGCTGTCTCCACACTAGTGAGATCTTTAGTATTTTTACAGCATAACCTGCAGAGCTTATTCCGCTTGCTAGTTTAGATATATGGGGGCCACACTTAAGCTTAGTGTCGAGAGTGATGCCAAAAAAAAAAAACAGAAGATTCAATTCTTCCCCATTTAAAAACACATTGGTATCCAGTTTGGGACGCATTGTGTTTTATCATAGAATACTATAATACACAATAGAATGGCTGTTAACCTTATTTTGTACGACGATAGGCATCGCCGGGAGCACACACACAACCAATTACGTCGTATTATCAGTTATTTACTACTAAAAACCTGATTCGCTGTGTTGACAGATGGATTTTAATACATATTTATTTGTAAATAGCGCGCAATTTGGCATTTTCTAAATAATTTGAATGCGAAATTTGGAATCGATTGTAACGTCAAAAGATATCTCGTGTTGACATTTATACGTATGAATTGACGTGTTAGTGGCATTTTAGTTCTATTCTTTATGTATTTATTTCGTTCTATTATGTATGTATTATAGTATTCTGTTTTTTATTATTTTAGTTATCAGGAAGTGACTGCTGCCTATTTCGTGTTTCATTTTTGTCTGTCGCCTCTTACGACACCCACGAGGTGATATGGGCTAGTGGATTCCTTTACATCTTATATTTCCATTTCCTTTATGAGAACAGTATTTACTTTTTAAATTACAAAGAGTTTTTACAGAATTTATTTAATATGTATGGAAGGCAGAGCTCAAGCTGTCACTAAGGATTCACTCGACTAATTTAAAAAAAAAACTTGCTTATCTCTTTCACAAAAAAAAACTAGGAATGGTTGTCTTGGCGTTTTCTCTATCTCAGCTTTCCGTCACACATGTTTTCTAACATAGTCAAAAATGCCTCAAGAGTGCTTCATATATGGGGAATATTGGCGGGCTTTATTTTGACGTTGATATTTAGTTTCATTGTATTTGGTAAATGTATTCGTATGGATTATAAGGTGATGTCTCTTTTATATGAATATCCAGTCAACGAGTCCCACTAGAGTTACACAATCGCATTGCAGTCAGCATATCTTGGAAGTACAAGAAATGTGTATTCATTATCATCATTTCAGCCCTTCAAAGTCCACTGCTGAACATAGGCCTCCCCAAGGAATGCTACAAAGTATGGTTCTGAGCCACCTGCATCCATTAACTTCCTGCATGTCTCACCCGTTCGTCACTCCATCTAGTGCCATCTAGGGCACCACTCGAGAACCTTTGTCCCCATCAGTTGTCGGTTCTTCGAGCAATATAGCCAGCTGGCCCTTTGCCACTTCAGCTAACTAATCCGTTGGGCTATGTAGGTCACTCTGGTTCTAGAAATTAAAAGATTTGATTTTGACGCCTTAGAGTCCTTCAAGAAAAAAGCTTACTCCTTTCTAAAATGCCGGCAACGCATCTGCAGTTCCCCTGGTGTTGTGGTTATTCATGGGCGGCGGTAGTCACTTACCATCAGGTGAGCTGCATGCTCGTTTGCCCCCTCTTCTATAATTTTTTTTTATCAGAGTTGAACTAGTACATAAAAAAACGTTCATTACAAGAATTAACTCTTATTATTTTGTTTATTATAGGATTACGTGGCGCAATCTCTTATGCATTATCACTACATCTTGAATTTTCTGACGAGACTCGCCATGTCATCATTACGACGACCTTAATTATTGTGCTGTTTACTACATTATTCTTTGGTGGTTCTACAATGCCCTTGTTGAAATTTTTACGAGTAAGTTATCTCTTTTGCGCTTGTGTTATGCTAGTTTTCCATAAGTATATGTAATGAATACAATAAGCAACGTTATAAATTTGTACTTCATCATCTAAGGCTAACACGCACCGGGGCATCGCGGTGGACACTTCCTAGCCCTAAAACCTTCTCTAGAAATCAGAGGGAAGTCGGTCCCAGGAGCGGTCCGTATTTAGATTCTAACTCTGACTCTATCTAATTTTCTCTCGCCTCGCTCTCTTCTGATCTGATTTAATATTTTAGCTCTATGATCCAATTTTTTTCGAATATGTATAAGGGAAGGGTGTCAATAATTTTTTATTACCAACCCATATTAGAAGTCCATTGCTGACGATCTTATAAGTTGGAAGAATTACGATGGCGATATGAATATTTTATAGAAAATTTTAAGATTGTTTACATTCAATAAATATTATGACGAAGGCAGCGTGGCTACCATGATTGAAGTTTGATTTTCTAACAATTATTAAATTTATGTAAAAATATTTCCTCCTCTTGTACCTATATACTAGTGCTGGTTCCAATCATAAGTTCAGGTTGATAAATAGATATTAAACAATTTCAGGCTAACAAAAAGACAAAACGCTCACGATCACTTCGCAAGCAAAAGGAAGTAAGTTTGTCTAAAACTAAAGAGTGGGGCCAAGCTATTGATTCGGAACATTTGTCTGAAATAACAGAGGAAGAACTTGAGGTAAGAATAATTTTTTCTTATATCATTTTAAATCTTACTTTGACTTAATGTAAATGAGACTAATCGGTCTATTAAATAGTGAATATGTAGGAAGTTAGTTAAATAGAATTAATTTACACTCACAAAATACACGGATCACAGGTAATCAACTTTAAATTGTACAGATACTAATTTAATAGCTGATAATAATAATTAATTCGTTTCCACGAATTAATTATCCGAACAGTCTAGGATGAGCTAGTAGCGGGATACAACAAGTGAACCGTGCCACGCCAGCGCCAAGACTGCCTTAACGGCGGCCGCTGCGTCACTGCAGGTGCAATGCGCAGGTGTGCGGTGCACGTGTTGTTTACAATAATTCCGACTACCCACAGAGGCGCTGCGACAAATATATTGCATGACGTATTCTTTTACGCAAAAGAAACACAAAAAATAAAGGGTTTATAGAAAAGTTTTTTATTAAAAATCTCCGACAAGAGATGTATATGACGCGTTGTCGTAACAAAATAACATATTACAGTGTCATGGATTTACGTAGAAACAGAATCACTACTACAAAAAATCGGGTCTCAATTGAAGAAGATATCGCGTAACATACATACAAAAAACACAGTCGAATTGTAAACCTCCTCTTTTTTAAAGTAGGCTAGAGATAGAAGGTGGATGATGGCATTTGACCATGGCCCTATTTTTTGTAGAAACGACCCGAAAATCAATAGTGTATTATTTAGCACAGATATAATAAAATACAAAAGTTTGAAATAATATTATGAAATAAAAATGATATGAAATTAAATAAATAATTTAAAAAAAATCGTATATTTCACAGATTAACCTTGCCGAAGTGTATATTTTAGGGTTAAATCATAATATTCGCGTGTTAATTATTTTTAACTTATTATGTATGTTGTTTTTTATCAAAATAAAAAGTTATAATAAACGTTAACGAATATATTTTCAGGTTAATTATTCTCACGCGACAAGATTGAAAGGCTTTGTACGGTTGGATATGAAGTATCTGACGCCATTCTTCACTAGAAGATTCACTCATCAGGTAGGTAGTGCCTACTTATTGAAAGCTTTTGCCTTTTATGTTTACTATTACATAAAAAGTTTAATTTCTAAAATAAACAATGAATCGTTAGTCCTCAATTCACTTCATAGTATGTTGCTACTTTATCTCGTGGATATCTACATCCAAAATTAAACAAGGCAGACTACAAAGGTGTAAGGGGTCACATACCTACTTTTTCTCGAAATACCCACCTTTTTATTTTAATGAAAATGTAATAATTAGTTCTAAACAGTCTGATAATAGTAATTTTTCTCCTAATTAATTACTACGCCTGTCTGCATAAATTTGACCCGCTGAACTTAATAATTATAATAAAAGTATTTTCGTTTTCGGTGCGCGCCGAAAAAATATAAATTACAACTGACAGCCAAACATAGTCAAAAGCTATTATTTTGAACGAAAACTGCAGAAATCTGAAAGCGAAATCCGCTCGCGCTCTAGTGAAAACCGAAAACCCAGCAGACAGTTTGTAGTTTATAGTCGACTACCCCAGAAGGAGGGTATTGTTTTTGGGTATATGTAAGCATGTATGTTTGACCAGAGACTTTTATATATACTAGTAGACCGGCTCTGCGGTCTTGATATATTGCGCACTAAGTTACGCTCAATTCTCCGGTTTTTATCCGACTACCTTCTTTTTCACAATTCTCTGACTAACTTTTTTTTTAGTCGACTGCGAGTAGGCGAGAAGTATGTAACTTTATTTTGTATGTGCCTAAAAATAGTAACTGTCGAAATAACTGCCGGTAAAATTAAAAAAAATTGTACAACCGACTTCAATACACCAATGTAAAAAAATAAATAAAAAAAGCCTTTCATTCCATGCTAAATAAGTTTTACAATATAACTTTTTTACAATGTAATTTGCATTTTATAAAGGAAATTGAAAATATAAATTTAGTTTTTTTTAAATACATTAATATATATCAATCTTTTTTTTGTAGATTTTCATGCATTAATTTATTATTTTTTAGATTTTAATATATTTATTTAATTTAATTTTAATTTAATTCTGTACATTAATTTATTTCTATATTAATGAATTAATTTGATTGAGGTAATAATTGATGTCATAATTTTGGGTATGATAACTATTTTTCATTATATTTGGTTAAAATTTAAATGTGCATTACTAATAACATTAATATTTTCAATCTATCTAATTGATTTATAAATTTTAAATGACTATTTTTAATGGATTTGGTTTTTTATAACATTATGAATAGGATAACATTAATTTAAATTAATGGCAAATTGCCAAAAATTTTAATTTATAATGTATTAAGAATCTATATACTCATTTGTGTTTGTTTGCTTTGCATGGACCCTTAGGTGAAGGCCTCCTCCAAAGATTTCCATTTGTCTCTATTTTTTGCTATTTGTGTCCAACGTGGTCCCGCGATCTTTTCAATGTCATCTTAGCAGTGCATGTATGGTCTGCCTGGACGTCTTTTTCCTGGTGGACCATTCCATGTGGTTACGATGGAAGTCCACCTCTTATCTTCTAGACGTGCTACATGGCCGGCCCATCGAAATTTTAACTTTTGAGCATAACTCAGAGCATCAATAGCATTTGTGATATTTCTTATTTTGTATGACGTACTTTATATATTATTCTTATTTTTAGCATACTACACTCCATGTGCTCTCTGGCATGTAGTTATTTTGTTTTTAACTTTTCTAGTAAATTTCCATGACTGGCAAGCGTATGTTAACACCAATACCAATGTAGTTGACATCAATTAAATACGAATTATTAAGGATAACTCAAAAACTAGTCGTCAGATCTTGATCAAATTTATAAGGGACCAAATGAGGCCACGAGTTTTCAAATTAAAAAAATAATCATCAAATCGGTACACCTAGAAAAAAGTTATGGAGGTAACACACATTAAAAAAATAGAGTCGAATTGAGAACCTTCTTTTTCTTTGAAGTCGGTTGCAAATACAACTGCGTAGCGTATTTACCGTGGCAGCTACCCGCGCGCGTTCGCGGCCGCACGAACCACAGCTGTGACACAGTTTTTGTTCTGAATTGCCGTTTTAGTACATAGAAGTATAAGTACTGTATAAATACTGTGTATAAGTATTGTTTATTTGTGACACCCTAAACGGATCTGGAACGGGACTAGAAGCATGCAGTGCCTTTAGATATACCTTTGTGTGGTGTCAATTTGATACGACGCTTGAAAATATCATTAGGCTAAATTAAATTATTAAATAATATGCAATACAGTTTTATGGCGGCTCCACATTATCGCCGTGAATTCACGCCATTAATTCATGACACAAGCAGTGCCCTCCACATTCACGGGATGCTCACAATCGTTCGTGAAACTCGTTGCGAAACGGACGTAGAAGCTGCTGCTGCAAATACTTTATTTGCTGTGGCAACTTATCACTATTTAGTCGTCCAAAACAAAAAAATTATTAGAAAGCGTTGGAAAATAAAAAGATGGTGTATGGCTAATATACATCGTTCGTACGCCTTTGTAGTCCGAAACGAACTGGCACGGTTCCGTGAATGTGAATGTGTACGCATGAACGCCGCGCGGAGGGTGCGTGAACCCTTTGTCGCGGGACAAAATACCGACTCTGATCAGGGAACAGGCGTGAACGCGCGTGGATCCCGCGAAAACCGTTCACATTCACGTTCACGCCTGTTTACGGAGCTTCACGGCGATAATGTGGAGCCGCCATTATAATATTAAAATGCCGCTAAACTCAGTTGTTTATCGTGACTGAGAACTGGTGCTTGCGCATTCTGACGGTCGAGTCTAGAATGACACGACCACTAAGTAGTATTATATTTTTGTAGTCGGGTTTTTTTTAAAAATTTTCTTGTTTGAATTCAGGAATTAAAGGACTGCAAGAGTCAAATGACAGATTTGACTAATCAATGGTACCAAGCTATCAGGATATCTAACGATCATGATACAGATGAGGATGAAAGTTTGCAGCAAAGCTCGATATCCAATTCTCACACCAGCCTCCAGAGGGGAGTTTAAATTTATTAACTTATTATGAAACGCTTGCTTTTGTAATCTAATGTAAAATGTTGTATAACTTTGTATTTATAAAGCAGTGCAATGATGTCATAGACATATTTTAATAATAGAAAAATAATGTTTTTTCTGTACTTATATCTATATTATTAAATAGGAGAAATGACTTACTGTGAAGCTATTTTTAGATATGTTTTAAAAGACAACTTCATTCAAGTACCACTGCTTGTTTTAATTATGCAAGTGTTTGTTGCACTGAAATTTTCCTTATTCATTTGCAGAATGTTCAAAAATAGATAATTGTAGGTTTTGATTCATTGAACTTTTGTGCAAGTTATAAGCATTGCAATTAAATGTCATAATCACATGGGATTTTATATGCTTACGATAGGTAGGTCATTCTAATATTAAGGATGCAACACACTATTTCACTACTTACGTTTTAGTTATTTCATATTTTTTTTAGATCATAATTATATTATAGTAATGTAGTAAATATTCTATTCTATATATTTAGTCATTTGATGTGATATATCATATTTATTTTAAGTGAATCAGCCAAAGTGTACCTAGTGCCTATAGAAAAAATATTTATCAGAAATTTAAAGTAATACTGGTTGTGTTATTAAGTATACAATTCATTTGTTGCCATGAAGAATTGCTTAGGGTGTTACCACACAAATCGATCGATCGTCGATCGATGCCATTGATCTACGTCGATCGATTGGTGTGGTAGCTTTAGTTGAATGATGGATACTGGTCGATAAAACGTTCAATCATCGATCCACAATTAATCGATGTGGTTGTAGGCTTGCCATCAGTATCTTTCAAAATGTATTCAGAAGAGGACGCGTTCTTGATCATTTTATTACTGAGACGCCAAAGCAGAAGACTTGGTGCGAACGTTTTTTTAAGCCCAGAGATAGCTTATTTCATCTAGACATTTTACGTAGCGGTCGATGGAGCGGGGCAGATTCTCGAATAATTAAGCAACTCGATAGAAATTATCGAACGACGTCTTCCATCATCGATTGCATTGATCGATTGGTGTGGTATCACCCTTAAGGACTTTCGGATCGATCGGTACGATAGCGATGCAAGGCCTTTCGTCGAAGCCTTACTGTGTAAATTTGACTTACCTGGCATACAAATTTTTAGTTTAATTGTTCCTCCGTGTAACAAAAATGAGAATGCTGTGCCCATCTGTAGAACGTATATAGCCTATAACTTTATAATATAATATAGTATGAAGTTATATAATATATACTAACTTAATATAATAATAAATATAAATTTTCGCATGTATGTCAAAAAGCATAATTTTACGCGATAACAGCGTTTGCAGTAGAGCATGGTCCTAGTATTAGCGAATTTATGTGATTGGCAGTTAGAACGTAGTGTGATGCGTCAGGGCAGTCAGTTCAATCGTTGAGTGACGGCCAAATACTTTAACGCTACTGAATTTTAAGATGCCGTTAAGTCTCGTGGTGTCACAGTCACTTTGACTTAAAGGGTTTGAGTTAACGGCTTTTTAAACATGAGAGCGTTTGAATATTTGACAGGATCTAATTCAGTGCAGTTGTTTTCATGTCGATAAAATTAGGGCGACCTTTTCTTTTTTTGTTAAATAAAAGACGATAGTCATATAAAGATAGAAAATCAGAAAAGGTAATCGTGCAAAGATTGATATAAAAGATGTTTTTTTAAAGTTACCACCTAAAAACATACTCGGTTGCTGAAGGCAAATATGTCTACATATAGCATAAAAGAATCGCATCCCGCTGTCCGTACGCTTATCTTTTAAACCACGCAACGGATTTTGATGCGGTTTTCATAAATAGACAGAATGATTCAAGAGGAAGATTTATAGTCGAGTTCCAAAAATAACCCGTGCGAAGCCGGGGCGGATCACTAGTTGGGGAATAAAAATTAATGTTAATCGAAAATCTTTGAGGTATTGGTACGTAGAAAAACCTGGAGGTGGTGGTACTTAGAAAATTGCTGCTTTTCATTAGCAGATAATATTTACATAATATTTTGAAGTGAAAACTTCTTTAGCGGCGTTGTACACTTTTTTTTGTAATGGGTAAAAAATGTAACTCGCGTCAGGACACGTGACCTGGATGGGGAGTAGACAGCCGGCGCGGCGTAGGAGAGGAAGTATCCCCCTCTCTTTCTACGGCGCGGCGAAAATGCCAAATAAATATTGTATTCTACCACATAAATGATAGTACTTTTATACTGATAATTAAAGCAATTCGTGCATAATTATTCCCTACCCATTCCAAAATATCAAAAATGCCCAACGTTAATATTCAAGTTTTCACTTCTGCCGGCACTCCCGGAGTGCAACCCGTCGTTTTTATTTATCTATATTTTTTATGTCGTGACATAAAAATGCACGGAGATTAATCAAACGTTTACCCTTTATGTCCTGTAATCTGTTACTTTAATTTTTTGATTTACCTATTTTTCATGTTAATCTTTTTATGAGAATTTTAAAGTTTAGTTTTGAGATGTGATGCTTTTGTTTAGATCAAAATTAAACTGAACCCGGTAAACTTTTCTGACAACGTTGGTTCTAGATTTTGGGGAACACTATTTTGACATTGCGATAATTTATTAGAAGTTCACTTTTACAATAATTTGCAACATTTGTTAAATTATTTGTCGAATGAAACTTTTAATTGCCATACAAGTATACGTTTGACAAAGTTGAGATCGGGATAGTGTTGTGACTGTACTTATCCTGTAGTGAGCAAGCAACAACGTTTTTGAAAGTCAAACATTTTTAGTAAATATATTTGTGTTTGCGTTTTATACAACGTAATATTAGGTAGACACATTTTTAAACAAATGAATTGAATAGTTTGGTTTAGAATTGATTGTTTCAGTCTTTTGCTTTTTGTTTAATTTTTCGCCATTTTTCTCTTATGATATAGTTTTGCGGGAAATTATAAATAAAGTTGAAATCAATTTATCATAATGTGAATCAAATTTAACTCAATTGCTAATAGCTTTACTACGTCCTAACGTCACGTCATGTATTTATTTTCTTGTTACTTTACAATATTTTTAGGGCCGATTCTTCAATCGTTAGTAGTTATTTATCTATCAAATAAGCTATAACTTTACTGAATATAAAAAGTCAAATAATGGAATTATTTTATTGTTAGGGTACAACAATTTTTTTATTTGTTGATGTTAGATAGATAGATAGATTAGTCTATGAATAACTTTTAACTGACGATTGAAAAATCGGTACTTGTAAAAACAATGCCCCATTTATATAAGTTTAAATCACTCTAACACTCTCCTCTCATCCTTCTTCCTTCAGATAAATATAGCATCCATCTTTCTAAGAGAGGAAGCGATGGAATGAAGGTAATTTATTGAGCATGTATTTGTCGCGTTGAAATTATGTTTGATTACTAGGAATTGAAAATTTTTTTAGAAAGTTATACCAACTACTATATGTAAGTTATATATGTAAAACGAGTCATTATTAATGTCATTATTATTGTCATAATTATTGTATAATAAAGTTGGCAGTCAAAATAATACCTAAACTTCACAATGTTCGTTATATTAAATTAAAGTGAATAATTTTTAATTGTCCCTAAAATGTTTTGCCATTTTTTTAATTCTAATTATAATGATTAAAGTATGGTCCTATACAGCTATAAAGATATGTTGGTGGCAAAACATGTAAAAGTATTGTTCTAAAAAAACTTATTTTGCAGTATAAGACAAAAATTGGAAGAAATATTTAAGCTTTAAATCTAAGTATTAAAAGTTGGATGAAATTTAATTTTCGTCGGTAATTAATAATGGAACATTTTAGTTCAATCTATTTTAATTCAGTAATAATTTATTTTATTTATATTCTAAATGCTTGTATGTCTTATTTATATAGTTGGCTTGGCCAACTTCAACTGGCCAGACTGCAAACGCGGGTGCGGGCGGCGTTATCAAAGAACTTGAGAGTGGTGACTCTTGTTCAAGACGACTTGCAAGTGTATTTTCAAATGATTGAGGTTGCTCTTGTAAAATTCTTCTTCACCTTCTCAGTTTACATTTATTTTGTTGGTTAGATTTTTCACCTAGCATTTACCATTTAAAGTATAGATGTGCCGAGTACTTGTTTATTACTCGGTACTCAGTGTATTTGGTATTATGTTTACACAAAGACATTTAAGATATATTAAATCTCTTTGTTTTTACTACTCGTACTCGGGTGAATAGCTGGGTTCAAGAAATGCATACTCGGGTTTTAATAAAGTAGGTATATTAGTTAGGCAGATATACATTTAAAAAGAAAACTCAAGTACTAAGTAAAACAATGACCAATTAATTTTAACAATAGCCGATATAAAACGTGAATAATGAACAGTTATTATTAAAACTTACAAATTCGAAGTTGTGCTGTTGAAAACTAGGCCCCCTGCCCGTGCCCTTCCTTTTTCCTTCACAGACAATACCTGTTTCGTTAGAAAATAACCATTCGCGCTATACACAGTTGTACATTAAAACACTTGTGCTTCATAAGCCAAGAGTTGTTGTTTTGTTCCTCTCAAATGGACTTTGGCACAGATTGCAATGTAAATACAAGTGTATCGAGGTATCGGCCGCTCTACTGCGCAGTCCATCGCAAGCATATTTACCTAATCTTGTTTTAGCATCTCAAAGCTGCTTTTGCATTGAACCGAGTAATTAACCAAATGTTAGATTTTGCATAACATTCAACCGAAGTAGTACTCGGTACAAGCGTTACCTGGTACAACTTGTACTCTGCCCATCTCTAATTTAAAGTATTTTAGAAATAAAATCCTCTTTGTTCACCAACAAAATTTATTGAAAATCTGTTGGTTATGATGTAATGGTTCAATAGTTTGTTTGTTAACCAAAACCCACGGTAGGACTGGAAACGTGCCTGCTTCACAATCCGTATCATTGTCAGTCGGGTCAAGTGGTTTAAGTATTATTGTTATCAGTATATTGTAAATAGAATGACATTTTATGATTTTTTAAGTAGACAATTTAAATTGATTTAAAATAGGTTTTCTTTTTTCCAGTATTGAGGTAACAAATGACGGGGTTACTGTATTTTGCCTAAAATTCTGTACTGTTGCTTAATAGGGAAATATTTGTATGATATAAACATGGTCTCAAAATAATGTCACTGATAATAAAAAAAATGTTTTTAAAAAATGAATAACTTTCTAGTAAGATTTTTTATTTTTACCACAGTATTTTAGGTTTATATTACTAGCACAAATATTCAGACTGCAATGTTGTTATTTTTTTACAATAGCTTATAAACCTTGTATTATATTTTAATAAGAAGCAGTTGTACTGTTTAATTACATAGTGTAAAAAAATGTACTTACTGTTGTAAATTTGGCTTTGGATTTAATTCAAAAATGTAAGAATATTATAATTTAATAAGTTTATTATTGTTCCTGATACTTATGTGATAAATACATAACTATACAATAGACATAGGAGTTTTATTTATTTATTAAAGACACTCGTGAATTAACGACGATAATAATACCCCCTTACCTAGTTATCATATCCGAAAATTAGCTTCCCTGGCAAAATTTGTGACGTTTTAACAAACTTTTAATGTAACTAAATGTAAAAACAGATTGAATAAATGAAACAATTTAATTGTTGAGATTTGTTTCATTTATTATAATTATTCCTGTTTAAACTATATTTTTTTATTTGTATGTTTTATATTTTTCTCTTCCTATTTAAAAATTCCGGACATATAGGTTGTCCCAAAAATATCACATCAGAGTGACATGGAAGATAGGTTAGCCTTAGGTCTTGCAGATAAAGAAAAATGACCTTAGTAAAAGTATTTTAGTTTTCGAGATATCGTCAATTGTTTTATTTTCTCAAAAATCTCTACTTTAAGTTAGTGTTCCTACCGTTGTTGTTAGAAATACCTCGAAAGTTGTTGGTTTTTATATATTTTTCGAACAGTTGTTCCATGCGGTAAAAATAAATTTGTCCCAAAATCTAATGTATTTTTTAATTAAAAAAATGATTTCTATTACTTTTTTACCTTTGAAAAAATTGAACTCCAACTTTGATGACACACCGTGAAAAAAATTTTACTGACGTAAACTGGCAAATAATTTGCAAAACTGCTCCAATTACTGCAGATTCAGGAAAGGTATAACACTTACATCAATTGTTTAAAAAAATGTTGGAATTACCATTTTTATCATTAAGGGTAGCCCTAAAGCCAAACTTATTGGCTTAGCTATGGGATATTGCCAAAAAATAGAATTTTTAATTAACGTAATTATTAAAGCAGATGCTCGAATTGTTTCCCTCTAGTTCTAATACATAATCTACATCTTCTGATAAAATTATTTTTTAATCTTCTTAAACCCATTTGCGATATCTCTTGAGCCGCTATGTTTATTCGGTTACGGAGTTCCCTTTTGTGTTTAGATTTAAAGAAGAACCAATAGCAGTAAATGACAGGGGTTGCCAACTCTACTATATAACATAGTATCCTACTAAATAAAGGGGCACTTGATGCAAAATACTACATTCCTAAAAATATATTATAAAGTAGGCAAAAGTATTATATTTCAATATGGTGTCAGGTTGTTAATAAAGACAAAAAAAAATCCTTTAATAATAAAATAAATCTTTACTATCACTTAGCTGCTCAACATAAGCATATCCCAAGGAAAGTTGCAGAATACAGTCTACCACCACTGTCACATGCATCAATTGACATCCTGTTTGCCTTACCAAGTTGTCATTCAAGACATTAAATTAATTTATTTATTCTTTGTCATTACAATTTATTTACAGACAATAGTTTATTTCCCGGGCAGGTGAAAAAATGACAAAAACATTAAGTATTATGTTGGCACATAAGAATAACAAATCACATTGTTTCTTGATACACACTATACATTCTTTATTGCTTACACAGTCATTCAAACCAGGGATTGAATAACAGAAAAAATTATGGTACAGACGGTGAGCGGTATGACGTTATACCTTTAAATTTCGATACCTTGAAATAAAGGTACCTTTAAATTACTATACCTTAAAGTAACTGTACCATTACTTTTTCAAGTATCTAAATTATAAAATAAAGGTATAAACAAATAAATTGTACGCCGCCGCTCGCGCCGAGGCGTCGCGCAACGTGTCTGCCTGTCGGCCGCATTGGTAAGAGAGTAGGCACTTGATCGAAAATTTACGGATATTCATGCCTCGGCCCCTAAACAAAGTAGGTAGATTGTTTTGCCATTTTGCCGCCATTCATATTTTTATTGTCAACTAAATCACAAGTGTGCTTTGTTAAAACTTTACAATTAGATTGTCGTAAAGATAGATATAAGTAAGTACAAACTAATTAAGCATGTCATAACGATAATGCACAAATTTGCATTTCTTTATACTTTTTTAGAGTGAGGCCGAACGAACGTAATTTTTCGAGTATATATAGTCATCATGTGTTAGAATAAGCACCATCATTCCCCAGATATTTTTGTGGATTTGGAACGACGAAGGTCTCCTTCTGCTCCACGACCTAAAATAGAAAAACACCCGGAGAAAGAAAAACATCGCGCTGAATGTTTCCCCTGCATGGCTATCCAACGAGTAGAAAAGTATCAAAGGAATGACATTTTTAGCTTCATAATTATCATTACATCCCTTCATAAGTCCACTGCTGCTGCATAGGCCTCCCCCAAGGTTTGCCACAAAGCACGGTTCTGAGCCACCTGCATCCATCGACTTCCTGCATGTTTTACCAGGTCATCATTCCGTCTAGTGGGCCTACACTACACCTACCGGTACGAGACTGCTACTTGAGAACCTTTTTTCCCCATCAGTTATCGGTTCTTCGGGCCATATGGCCGGCCCATTGCCACTTCAGCTTACTAATACGTTGGGCTATGTCGATTACCCTAGTTCTACTGCGGATATTCTCATTTCTAAGTTTATCACGCAGAGAAACCCCGAGCAAAGCCCTCTCCATAGCTCGCTGAGCGACCATGATCGTCCTCATACGGCCAGCAGTTATAGGACCATGTCTCAGATCCGTAAGTCATCACTGGCAACACGCACTGGTTGTACAATCTAGGTTTTAGGTTTTGAGGTATATCTCACGAGAAGATGTGTCGTAATTTCCCGAACGCTGCCCAGTCGAGTTGAATCCGTCGATTGACCTCTCGATCGAAGTTAGACTTACCTAGTCGGACTATTTGTCCCAGGCAAACGTACCAGTATAGGCGTGACATGGACATTACACATGATCTTTGTTTTGTCCATGTTCATCTTAAAACCTATACGTTGGGATACACTATTGAGGTCATTGAGCATATTGCTTAGATCCTCCAGCGATTCCACCATAAAGACTATATCGAAGGTGAGTAATGTACTCGCCATTGATGATAATACCTTTCCAATTCAGTAGCTTGAAAACATCTTCCAATGCAGCGGTGAAGAGTAGAGAGAGGTGATATAACGTCAACCTGTCTTACACCTCTCTGCAGTTGAATATGATTCGTAATGACTCGAAAACAGCACTTAGACGCTGAACAACAAAGAACAGCTCATAAGGGAAATATATCTGTAGTTCTTCAAGAGAGCGTAATCGCTTTTCTTGAAAAATAAGACCACTGCACTTCTGCACCAAGCCTCCGGAGTAGTGCCACCGTAAAGGACGAAATTGAAGAGATTCTGAAGGACTTTAAGTACCGGTTTTCCGCCCGCTTTCAAAAACTCCGCTGTAATTCCATCTTCACCTGGGGCCTTGCCGTTTTTAACAAGATAGAGAGCCTTCTTTTCTTGCTCAGACTGACTTCCGGGATATCATAGTGTCGGAATAGACTTGCTCTTGGATCGTTACTCACACTTGCGTGTGGCTCCAACGATAATGTGTTCAGCTGCTCATAGAACCTCTCAATCTCACTCAAAATCTCAGGTGTCCCAGAAACGATGCTGCCACACTCATTCTTCAGCTTTGACAATTGGCTCTCTCTGGCAAAGACTTTGGCCCCCTCTCGCTTCTTCATTCGAGCAGTATTAAATTTGCGTAAGTCCTAGCGCATGCATTTGGAGATCTGTCTGTTCAGTTGCCTGTATGCTGTCAAATCTGTTGAAGACTGCAGCTTAATTTTCCGTCTAACAGCCATGAGATTAAAAGTGTGATCGGAGAGTTTTTGTGTTCTTCTGCGGCGAGTCTTGCAAATCTTAGCTCCGACCGCGTGGACAGTTTTCACTAGCTTATCATTACACACATATCGTCCATTACATTGCAGTCTTTTAGGCACTGAAAACGATTTTGTGACTCAAGCTGAAAGGTTTCGGGACATTGGATTACAACACGAGGGGGACGGAGCGTTGTCTTCTTTAGACGAGACCTCTCCAACATAACGTTTAGGTTCAGTGTGCCTTTAACATTCGGTGATCGCTGCCAGTTTTCACCCTTGCGATCACTGAGACATCACTGAACAGTTGCCGTCTCGTCGTCATAATGAAGTCAATCTCATTTTTTATCGTACCGTCGGGGCTCGACCAGGTCCACTTTCTGTGGAGCCGCTTCTGGAAAAAAGAGTTCATCATAAACAGTCCCTCTTTCTCCAGTCCCTTGTGTTCTGTTGCCCTATCCCAAATTTACCTACCGTCAGCTCACATTTGTTCCTTTTGCCTAGTTTTGCGTTGAAGTCTCCCATTAACACCGTATAGTGGGTTTTATAAGAATGCATGACTCTAGAAATATCATAGAGAATATCTAGAAATGTATTAGATGTTGGTGCGTAGACCTGTATGACCTTGGATACCGTTTGCTGATTCTGAATATGAGGTAGGTATGCAACCGTCGTCTACACACTACCAATCTTTACAACGCTGTTAACGAGAGACTTGTGGACGATAAATCCAACACCTCCTTGGGACAGATGGTCGCCCTCCCGGTGATATAACAAGTTGCCGGATTCGAGAATCACCGTGTCCTCCCCCTCTCTTCAGACCTCGGATGATCCTATAATATTCAAGCGTAACTTGTTTATCTCTTCTTCCAACTCCAGGATCTTCTTGGTAGTCCCCAGGGTGCATCCGTTGTTTGTTGCCAAGTTGAATCGTCTTAGGTGGCAGCCAACCATCCAGCGGAGATTCTTAGCATCCCCTATCCCGCCTTTACCATAGTCGCCACCTAGCCAGGAATAGCGCGGCCGCCGTAGGACTTGGGGCCGTTTACTTGTGTCATTGCTCATGGGGGGTATTTCCATAGTTGCTACGTTTTACGAGTGGGTTGGCAACTGCAGTTTTTTTTTGTTGTACAATTGATGTTATCAGGAAGATGCTGCTGCCCATCTCCTGCCGCTTTCCCTCTGTGGCCTTTTACGACACCCACGGGTATTCTTAACCGCCACTACACGGCAGTAATTTTTAGCTTACTTATAAAAAAGGGATGCAAAATATAAAAAATTGTATGCGAGCCCGTGTGTACTCAAAAATATTAGTATTCCTACATCCCTTGGAAGGGAAGCACTTTAAAGATGTTCCTTTAACTGATTCTGAAGAGCTAGGTTAAGAAAGAATTTGTACCCACATGTTAAACAATATTACATTTTTAATTAAATACTTTACTAATAATAAATATCAATACAAATATGATAAAGATGTTTAATTTTTCCGAACATGAAATAAAGTAACATAGGAAATCCAAATCGAATGAAAGTCTCATAACGTTAAGCAAGGTCCGAGACACAATACATATAAATAAGCCTAAAATACTCTTTTTTTTTCGGTACTGAAATTGTTTCGGTAAAGGTATTAGTAAAATAATGGTATAACGATACCGTAAAATATAGGTATAATTCTTTTTTTTAACGGTACCACAACCGTAATTCACAACCGTTTTGGTTCTACCTTTAAATCGAAGTTGTATCGTAATTCTATACCGGTACCATACCCTTATACCTTTACCACTTTCAACCTCTGATTCAAACATAACAATCCTGTTTTAACATGTGATTATACATTGAGGAAGAATTGTGTATGCTAAATTTGTTAATTCTATTTTCTGTCTCACTTTACCGATATGACCAATCATATACATAATTGAGATTTTCTAACAAATGCACTTCTTCATATATAATTAATGATAATAGTTATAGACAAAAGAAAAACAAATAAAAATTGAAGTATGGGTAATGGTAAAAAGTTTGATTATTTTTACAGTATGCTCAAAGACCATTGTCCGTTTTGCCCTATAAACAGAATCTATTTGAATTTAAAAAGTTGGCAACCCTAGTTGCAGACATACTTGCATATTCAAAAACACTGACAATATTAATTTAATGTATTTTATGGTATTAGCATGGGAAATAATAATAACATTAAACAGCTGTGAGTAGTCAGTTTAATCTGGAAATACATAGAAATTTTATTTAAACTAATCAAAGTTTACTTGTAAGTCAGTGCTGAAACCTTTATTCAAAATTTTAGAATAGGGGTCTAATAGTTTAACAGCAATTGTTATATAACTTTTATACATATAACTTTATTTTAAAAAGCAATCATTGTTAATAGAATGGGTTTTCTTATATCTATCTTTTTAATCTTCTTCATTTTCCAAGTTGATGTGACTTCCAAACTTCCCATATAAGTGTGCTTTTAATTCACTCATCTGTGATTTTAGTGCTTCACATTTGGCCTCTAATTCACTTATTTCATTCTCTTTATTGCTTTTTGTTTCTTCTAATGATTTCTGTATCAAAATGGGTAAATTAGATTATATGTCCAAAAACCATTAAATGAATTGGTTTGTTTATTCACAAGTTATTTCAATTATTTATTTATTTGGCTATAAATTTGACTTTTCCCAAAATGCCAAGCTCATCTAAATGCAAAGCAAACTACTAATTTACAAGGCCAACAGGAGGCAAAAAATTTATCTTGAAATCTTATACACATTTTACATATTGGTGATGGATAGCAGCAACAACAGAATAAGATTCTGCTTTGCCTTGTATCCTGCCACCTGATATCCTGCTCCACATAGTAAGTATTGACAAATCTGTATAATGGTAGCAACTGGTAAATTCTAGGAAAGGAATATCCAGCAGTGAACCGTAAAACTTCTTAAATCTTAATCAACCACTGCTAGGCATATGGACCTCTCGTGTTAAAGGAATGATTTGTTTTAATAAGTGGATGGTTGGAAACACTAATAGGTTATGTTATTTCATTTGTTATTTGATTCATGATTTATACTTACTAAAGTGTCTTCCAAACTTTGGCATACAAAAACTTCACCGATTAGGTAAGGAATTTTCTCTGTATCGTCAGCAAGACTCAATTCTTCCACGGCTTCTTCTAAATTTTTCATGTCGTTTTGTTTCACTTTCAATTCATCCTTTATATCGTCAACTTTAGCATTAAGTCGTGCAAATTTATTTATTTTTTGTTGGTCTTCAAATGATATGTGAACATCTGAATCCTAAATAAACATTCTTATAGTTTATGTTTAAAAATAATTATAATAAATGAACGAGTTTAATAATCTATACATACGGGCTGAAATGTGCCTTTCCCGGAATTCGCCATTATAATTTTAATAATATAGATTTTTAGGTTTTAATTTTTAATTCAAAGTTGTGGTTAAATCACAAACTAGATACAGAATACAGATTAACTAAATTAATTTATGATTATTTATATTATAGAGGAAAATACATATTTTTAATAACTGGCTTTACGGCTCTGGGTTCTAGCCCTTCTGAGCCTGTAGGAAAATAATCAGATAAACAAATCACAGACACATATATACTACGAAATATGGAGTGTAGAAGTAAGGAGTACCAACTCCCATAGGAGAACATACAACTTTATAATTTGTGTAGGAGAATAGTTGAGTGTCCATCTGTAAGCTGTAAATAACAGTTCAAAAACTCTCCACTACAGCGCTTGAGTACTACGGGGTATGTCAAATCGCCGTAAAATACGTTGAGTGATTTTAAAAATAAAAAAATTGAAAGCAATAAAATAATTATTGTAAAAAGAATTATGGTGAAAGTCTGTGCAATAAAAAAATATAAAAAGTTCTTTAAAATTTAGACTAGCTACAGTAGCGCCACCCTTATTTAACGCTTTCCTACGGACACTTTTTTATACAGAGTCTGTACTCCTTACCTCCACACTTCATACTATGAAATAAATATATAGCAAGCAGCAAGCCGCGGCACCATCGTTTTTGCAAAGTTTGACATCTGGTGTCAAATTCCATACATTAAATTTTAGTTCACACATTTTCCGCGGGACTTCTTTCGTTAAACGGACTGTACGAATACAATGTACTCTGTGCCTGTAGTATACGTAGTGTTGCGAACACTTTGAAGAAAACGCGCTTTCTGAATTTGATGATTTGAATTGATTTCAAAAAAGCGCTAGATTTGAATATTTTTCGAAAAAAAAAAGGCGCTAAATTATAAAGACAATAAAAAATCCTTTCGATGTCAGCTGTCGAGTGTGGTTAAACCAAAACAAGTAAGGCAAGTTCTGCCAATTCTTGAAATGGATTGTTACCACCAGCATCTTTGTATACTTTAATTTCCGTCCAACATTGTATGTAGGCAACACTGAAAGTTTTTAGAACTGACCACTTTGTAAAAGATATAATAAAAAATAAGTTCCAATTTTGAAAATGGAACTCTTTGCCAATATTATTGTTCATCATTGAACTAAATTGTACTAGCGTACATAGAAACGAAAACGCGGACATAATATTTGTGCCGTGAGTTGTTGCCGATCGGCAACAACTCATTCAGTCACTCTCCTACGCTCAGCGAGTCAACGTGTCTAGATTGTGACTATTTGAAAATTAAAAAATGCCGTCGTGCGTCTTATAAACGTGCAAAAACGCTTCAACTTCGAAGAAAAAAGATGTTGGAGTGACCTATCACCGGTAAGTAAACAAAACATGTGCTTTAGCACATGTTTTGTTTACTTACCGTTACTTACATGTGCTTTAGCACATGTTTAGTTTACTTACCGGTGATAGGTCACTCCAACATCTTTTTTCTTGGTTTTTAAACCACTAAATAATATTATTTACTGCCGCTGCCACATTGCTGCCATTTCTGTATGAAAATCATAGATTATGAAAAGTGAACCATACAGATAGGACACGAAACTTAACCACCTATTACCGTTTTAGATGGTTCTTTTTTATTCAAATTAGTGTTACTTGGACTCAAACTTAGAATACATTTCATCACAAAATAAAATTTTTGATTACTTTTGAACCGATTTTGATATTTTTTTTATTTATTTAACTCTTACCTAGTAATACCTAGACTCAAATAAAGGGTGTAAAAGGGACGGTGTCCAGATAATTAAAACTATGGACACAGACCATCATTCTGAACAACGTTCACAAATAATTTATTTTCGGAAATGAAAACAAAATTTAGACTTCCCATACAATATATCCGAGCGAGCTGCCAATTTTGTATGGAAATCCGAATAAAAAAAAAAGAATGATGATCTGAGCCCATGGTTTAAGTAATAGAACATATTTCATCACGCTACCTATCTTGGGTAAGCAGGGATTTCAAATTTGATTTTTTTAAACCGATTTTGTTATATAATATTTTTTTTTAAATCAGCTATTTCATACAAAAAGTCAACGCTCGCTCGGCACAAATGTATAAAACAGCTGAATTTTTTTCACGATTTCGATTTTTAAAGTGGGACCACATATATGGGACCACATAGCGAAAATTTCTCAGTTTTATGATCTAAGCCACCCACCTCATGAGCGGAAACTTGACTTCGCGTATACCTATTTCGTTTGGTAAATAAAACTTCATTAATATTCAGTATTTTCTTTTAGGTTTCCATGCCCTGGTCATGAAAAAAGAGAAGTGTGGATAAGATTTGTGGCAAAAAATCGCAACGAAGATACTTGGCTTCCAAACGATCATACACTAATTTGTTCAGATCATTTTAAAAATGAGGATAAATACACAAAGAAGACAGGTCGACTATATCTCAAGAAATGTGAGTACCATATGATGGTAGCCATTCTAAATCTGGTGCTTTAGATTTGGTTGAACCGATATCTGAACCAGTAAGTGATTCGGAATCAATTTTCGACACTCCTCGAAAAATAGTGCTGAAAAAGAAATTGTCAAAAGAAATAAAAGCCAGAAAAATACTCGCAGAAAAATTTAAGAAGACACAGCGTCAAAACAGATATTTAAAAAAAAGTGAATCATACAAATTGATGGTCCAGGATTTGAAAAACAGATATGGATTTGATGCACCAACGGAAAATGATTTAATGTATAAAGCTGAGCTCGTGGAGCTGCATAAATCATGGTTTGGTGTATACTGCACCACTACGAAAGTTTGCACTGACGTTGCACTACTATTCTCCAGCCGCTTATAAATACATTAGAGAAACTTATAATAAAGCTCTTCCTCATACCAGAACAATCTGCAGGTGGTACTCAACTATAGATGCTGAACCCGGTTTCACCGAAGAATCTTTTAAAGTCTTAAAGCAAAAGAGCCAGTTAAACGAAATACCTGTACTATGTTCTTTGGTATTTGATGAGATTGCTATTAGAAGACAAAAGTTATTTCACAAACAACGCAAACTTGGTGCAGTCAACTTTGGTGCAGGTCCTATTGATGGCGAAGATGAAGATACTACAGCTAGTCAAGCTTTAGTGTTCATGCTAGTTTCGCTAAACGAAAATTGGAAATTGCCCTTTGGGTATTTTTTAATATCCGGTATTGATGCGGAAAGAAAGTCAAATTTGATTAAAATTTGTTTGGAAAAGTGCCATGAAGTTGGGGTGACTGTTAAAAATGTAACGTTTGATGGTTGTGCCACAAATTTAAAGGCAGCTGAAATTACAGGATGTCAATTGACCGATTTAAATAGCATAAAGACTCACTTTCCTCATCCTTGCACTTCAGAAAATGTATGCATTTTTTTGATCAGTCATGAACGGAAAATCTTGATTTTCGATGGAAATAATGGTCAAATAAAGTGGGAACTACTAATCAATTTGAACAATCTCCAGCAAAGTGAAGGACTTCGGTTTGCAAATAAGTTGACACCGCGTCATATTTTTATCCCGCAACCAGATAATAAAGGTGAAGCTCGCTACGCAGTTACTTAGCATGAGCATAGCAAAATCATTAACTTTTTGTGATGAAGTGTTAAAATCAAGGAAATTTCAAGATTCTTCAGCTACTGTTAACTTTATAACGTTAATGAATAATTTCTTCGATGTGATGAATTCCAGAAAGTTTAATTTTTATGGTTTTAAACGACTCATAGATGAAAAAAATAAATTAGAAATTTTCACCTTTCTAGATGAAGTCAAAAAATATATACTTCAGCTAAAATTTCAAATTAAATCGCAAAGAATTATTAAAAGAAAAAATCAAGAACCTAAAATTTTATTAAATATAACAAAAAAGAAACTAACAAAACAGGTTTTGTTGGTGCTATTATCTGCATTGAGTCCATGAAGACACTATATAAAAGTCTAGTGGAGGAAAAAAACTAATCAATTATATATCTACGTATCGCATAAACCAGGATCATCTAGAACTTTTTTTTGGATTGATTAGGAAACATAGAGGCTACAATAACAATCCCAATGTTCTACAGTTTAGGGCTGCATACAAAAAAACGTTAAATCACCTTGAATTGCGATCTTCTTTCAGTGAGAACTGCATCCCTTTAGATAATTTCAGCATATTAAATTCTGCGTCCATAAATATTATAAATAGTACTACAGGTTTAAACCGACACGATGAAGAGACAAACGAAGTTTTGCAGTCTATACAAGCACTTGAATCTGATTTGGAAGCTGAACACAATTGTGAAATTTTTGCAAATATGCTCAATGAAGAAAAGGCAACACAAGCTTCACAACTTATAGTTGGGTACATTTCAGGATACGTATCCCGTTCTCTAATAAAATTATTAAAATGTGAAGAGTGTGTTGACAGTTTAACCACAACAAGAAAACTCCCGCATCATAAACTCATAACGCTAAAAGATATGGGGGGGCTTATGTTACTCCACCGAGGATGTTTATGAAGTATGCCTTACTACCGAAATGATTATACGTCATTTAATAAAGAAGAGTGGTGGTGAATTTCTTTCTTCGAAATATAACTACACATATATCACAGTGAATACTTTAAAATTTTTCATGGAGAAAGAAGTATTTACTGATTTAATCCAGCACGCATTTAATCAACCCTCCACTCTTAATCACAGAGTTCATAATTATTCGGGCTGTAATAAATAAATACACCACCATACGTTTGCACTCGGAGGCAAAATTATCAAATAAATATATCTCTGAGCGCCAAAAACTAACGAAATTAATTTTGTATAAAGGCAAATAAAGATAATTGGGTGTATCACTTAGAAGTTTAATAATTTTTTTTGTTGTAATTATAAATTAATATTGTTTCTTGTGCATTTAACAAATAATTTAAAGAAAGCATTTTATTTTATTTAAACGAAATTTTAATCCGACAATGTTTAAAATTAAATATCTAAAGAAGTCTTCGACATTGTTAATGAGTACATTAAAAGTATTTAATAGTTTTAATGATAAAAAACTCCCTTTAATGATAAAAAATATCATTAAAATGTAATTGTGATATAATATCATGTAATATTATATTAAATAAGCAAATATAATATACAAAATAAATGACAAAATTTAAATATTGTTCTCTATATAATTTACCTATTTACAATCATACAATCTACTATTACCTGCGGATCATTCTACCAATGTTTATTCTATGATAAAAAAACCAACCGCGCGAACACAGAGTAGCGCATATTTTTTGTTTGAGATAGCTGTTCTAGTACGTAAGTACATATTACTTCAATGTTGTGCATATATTTTATTAATTTGTCATTTGTTTACGATTTGGCGGCAAATGGAAAATTGTCTGTGTCACGTCAGCATGAATTCAATACGAGAAAATTTTCGTACAATGATTTTTTGACTTAGATTGACCTTTCACGATGAGGCCCCATTTCGTGCCACTGTTTAGAACTGGTTTGATGAGTTTGAACGTGGTCTCACTAATCTCACCGATGATGTGAGTGAGGGACGGCCTTCTACGGCGACGACTGAACATAACATCAGTGTTGTGAGGCGTTTGATAGAGACTGACAAAAAATGACTTATCAGCAGATTCGGACAGGCTTAGGCATCGGTATGAGTCAAGTGCACAAAATCCTCTAGGAAATAGGAAATTCTGCCTCTCAGTCTCTTTTGTTGCGGCGTCCACTTTGTCATTATTTTTACGGCTCTTGTGTCCGGCATTCTTTCAAGGTGACCCGCCCATCTCAGTCGCTGTGACTTACAGAACTGGAAAATGTTCTCGTGCCCGATAAGTGAGTCCAGTTAATGGCTCATGCGTTGACGATAGATACCGTCACGATCTTTTATGGGGCCATAGATTTTTCCCAGCACGTTCCTTTCGAACACGGCAAGCTTCAGTTCGTCTCTCTGGTCTCTGGGTTAAAGTCCAGGTTACAAAAGCGTAAGTTACAACAGGCATGATGATGGTGTGGTAGATGGCGAGTTTCGACTTCAAACTAAGCAGCTTAGAACCCAGGAGTTTGGCACACGCGTAGTAGCATTTGTGCCCAGCAACTATCCGTGCCTTAATCTCTTCGTCAGATCTATTTTGGGAGGTAATCGTTGCTCCTACATACTTGAAGCTGCTCACGCTTTTTATGGTTTGATTGCCAACATTAACGTTTTGTGGCTGTCCAGGTTGTCTAGCTGTTGCAAGGTACTCAGTCTTGGATGCATTTAGACGCAGTCCAAAAGTTGAGGCTTTGGTCTCCAGCATTAGACAGTGGTCGGCCATCCTGTTTCTTGACCTGCTGGCAATAACAATATCATCGGCATACGCAGCGAGTGGTGTTGTTGTTAATCAGGCCATTGATGTTTAATTTACGTGTGGCAGCCTCAAGTGCCAAATTGAAGACTATAGACGATAGTGCCTCTCCTTGTTTCACTCCCGAACGGATCTCAAAAGGCTTGGACAGATCATTCTGTATGGCTACAACAGCTTTAGAGTGCTTTAACGTGGCTTCGACAAGCCTAACCAATTTACTGGGTACGCCCAAATGAAGCATGCTGGAGATTGTTTGTGTACGGTTCACACTGTCAAATGCCTGCTTGAAATCCACAAACATATGATGCAAGTTAATGTTGTATTCATACGCCTTTTCCAGTGTTTGCCGCAGGAGGTGAATCTGGTCTACAGTAGAGCGATTAGGTCGGAATCCGTATTGGTACTCTCCCAATATCTCTTCAGTATAACCACAGAGCCTCCTATAAATAGTTCCTGACAAAACTTTATAAGCCTCTGAGAAGACTGTAATACCTCTGTAATTGCTATAGTTACTCTTATTCCCTTTCTTGAATATCGGTACAATAATACCTGAATTCCACTCCTCGGGTATTCTTTCTTCCTCCCATAAAAGAGTAATGAGTCCGTGCATTCTCTCCACGATACCGCTTCCGTCTCTTTTGAGTAGCTCCGAGGTGATAGTATCAAGCCCTGGTGCCTTGTTGTTCTTCAGACTACGAATGGCTTGATGGACTTCCATTCTTGTGGGTGGTTCTAGTCGCTCCTCAACGTCGAAAAAGATGGTTTCTTTATCTGTTGTTGTATTTGATATTGTTACGAGCTTGAGGTTCGTGACAATAAAAACTGCCGATTGAATTACCAAAATTTACATTTTTATTACCGAATACCAATTAAAACTTAAAAGACACTAATAATTAATCACACTGATACACTTTATTTCGCTCCGAAGCTTCGCTTGTCTCGCCAAATTCAATACTGCCTCGATCGTGGCATGCAGCGGCTTTAAATACACTTTTTACACCGTAACATCCAGAATATTCCGGTAGAAACGGGCGCCGACCGACCAGACGCAGAAAGTTCGAGTGTGGGGCTTCTAGAAAGCTTAATTATGCTGTTCGATACTAGATGGCGCTGTTGGTCGAAAGTCAAGATTGACATTTTCTAGCAAGCCCTCCTCGCTCTGGTCCCCGACACTAGATGGCGCTAGTGCCAGGTACCTGACGTCAACTTAGGCGTGCAAGACTGCCCCCTCCTAAGACATGCTCGTCCCGAACATTATCGGCCCCATAATAACGCGCCAGGCGACCCACATGGATGATCTTAGAAGTCCCTCTTGCATCTTTCTGAAACGGCTCCGCAACGTCAAGGAGTGTCCTCACCCATGGTGCACCAACATTGTACAATTTCAATGCACCTCTACTACGAGTCTGAGGTCCTTTCACAGTCGCACAACTTGTACATTTGCGACACCAATCCTCGACATCGTTACGGTAATGGATCCAGTAAAACCGTTCTCGAATCTTCAGTAGAGCTCGTTTACTCCCAGATGGACTCCTGAACAACCATTATTGTACAGCTGTAGAACATCCGGCATTTTAGTTTTAGGGACAAGCATTTGCCAACGACAGCTGTCTCCTCGACCATTTTGCCATTTACGTCACAGAACTCCATCCTGAATCAGAAAGCTGTCCCACTGGGCCCAATAGCTTTTAGTGGTCGAACTCATTGCTGAGACGTCGCTCCACTTGGGCTTGGGAGCACTGGCCTTCATCCATTCCAGAAAGGGCTTGATGTCCGGATCTTCCTGCTGTGCATGTTGAAAGCTGTCCTTCCACTCGTTGCTGAGGTGGTCTGTCCTGAGCATCCTCACGGATACCACTTCCTTACTCTCTTGCTTAGTACAGGGCTTGCAATCTTCAGGTCAAGGTCTCCTTGACAATGCATCTGCTTTGCCAAGCGATTTACCGCTGCGGTGTTCAATCACAAAGTCGTATTCCTGCTGCTGAGTGGTGCTGTTAGCCGCACAACCCTCTCGAGATCGATCACCTTCCCTTTTTACAGATCGCTTGGGGCAGCTGGATCGAAGATGGCCTCTTTCCCCACAACCGTAGCACTTTGGGATGTAATCTTTACTGTGGTCGCGAACCGTAACTGCTGCAACCTCCTTAAAGTGTGGGGAACGATGATCCTGCCGCCACCAGGCGGTGCCGTTAGCTGCACTACCCTCTCGAGATCGATCAACTTACCCTTCTACAGTTCGCTTAGGGCAGCTGGATCAAAGATGGTCCCTTTCACCACAGCCATAGCACCTAGGGCTGTATCCATTATTGCGGTTGCGAACTGTAGCTGCTGCAAACTTCCTGACGCGATGGGAACGAAGATCCTGCCACACGGCTTCAACCTCAAGTATATGGGCTAAGGCTTTCTTAAGCGTCACGTGGTGCCCTAGCCTCACAGCAGCTCTGACTTCAAGGTCGCGGATGCCGTCGATGAATGTCTGCACCAGGTTCCCTTCAATGAGCGCAGGTACAGACTGGTATGCTTTTCGCACCAGCTTCTCCACCTCTAGTGCCCACTGCTGCAGGTTTTCGTTGATGCGCTGCACGCGATCTTTAAGCTGCGCACGAAAGACGTGTTCCAGGTGAGCGTCGCCATATCTCGCCTCCAATGCTTGAAGGAGCTGCTCGTAGGTCACTTTATTACCGAGAGCTTCCAACACAGTTAAGGTTTGGTCGCGCAGGCCTAGGGTGAGTGCAGTCATGGCCTGGCTTTTATTCCAGCCGTTCGTCTCCATGACAGCCTCGTACTGGATTTTGTAGGCCGACCAGGAAGAAGTCCCGTCCAACGGTGGCACCTTGAACCCACGTAGCGAAGGTGTTGCAGCTACTACGGGAGCTGTAATTACATCCCCCAGTTTGAGGTCATCCAGCGTTTTCTTTACGTCAGCCATCACGTTGTCAACCCGATTGTTCACTTGGTCGATTCGGGTTTCAGCTTTCTCGATTCGGGTTTCAGCTTTCGCGATTTGGATTTCAGCTTCCGACAGGCGGTTGTCATGCTGAGCAACCCTATCCTTCACCTCGTTTATCTCCTTCCCGAAGGTAGCGTGAAGGTCCTTCATGGGGAGCAGCTGCTCTTCCAACCGACGGGCCTGTTCCTCTTGTCCGCCCCGCAGCTGCTCTTCCAACCGACGGACCTGTTCCTCCTGTCTGCGAGCCTGTTCCTGCAGCATCACCATCAGATCACCTAAGTCAGCTGCTGCAGATGTAGGAGCTACTGACGGGCCTGCAGCCATCGGCTGGTCCTCCGACGTCTGCGGCGTTGCACCACCAAATCTTCTTTGGTTCGTCTCCTGCTGGCGTTTACTTCGGGTACGGATACCCTCCGTTTCCTCCTTAGGTAAAATCGGCATGATTTTATCCCACTTCATGACATTGCCAATTGTTACGAGCTTGAGGTTCGTGACAGTAAAAACTGCCGAATGAAATACCAAAATTTACACTTTTATTACCGAACACCAATTAAAACTTAAAAAACACTAATAAATAATCACACTGATTCACTTTTATTTCGCTCCGAAGTTTCGCTTGTCTCGCCAAATTCAATACTGCCCCGATCGCGGCATGCAGCGGCTTTAAATATGGGATTCGGGCGCCAACCGACCAGATGCAGAAAGTTCGAGTGTGGGGCTTCTAGAAAGCTTAATTCTTCTGTTCAATACTAGATGGCGCTGTTGGTCGAAAGTCAAGATTAACATTTTCTAGGAAGTCCTCCTCGCTCTGGTCCCCGACACTAAATGGCGCTAGTGCCAGGTACAAAAGTAAAAAACTGTATAAAACTAGTTTCGTCTTGTGGGGTAAATATTTTATCGTTAACGTTGGATGGGTTTGCTGCCAATTTTTCAAGGGCAAAAATTTTGGGATGTAATTTGGACCTTGATAGGATAAATCCTGAATTCCAAGTGTACGATCAAAAACTTGTTATTTTCCCAGACCCTGTTCATATGCTAAAGTTTGTACCAAACCCGATCGAAGGCCTTCGCTATATCTGAACTAATAAAGTTTGAGTACCTTCTTCAACCAGGAATACAGCACAGATCCGAAAGCTTTGCCAAATCTTGAAGGCTGTGTGGAGTTTCCCCGACTTTTAATGCGTAATTTTGTAAATGCTTAATTTTGATGCGAATGACTCAAAGATACTATAGAGGGTACTATAGAGTCCAAAGGGGAGGCGTTAGTCGTTAGTTTGGACATAGCAAAGGCCTTCGATCGTGTTTGGAACAAAGTGCTTCTTTCAAAATTTCCTATGGGTTTCTCAAGGAATCGTGCAATGTAGAGACGAAACTCAAAAAACACTCGAGTGTGTGCGTTTTACTAGGGGTTTTCGTCTTCACAACGTTTTGTGGAATGATTTACCACCGGCATTTTTGGGACCGATACGACTAAGGAACCTTCAAGAAAGAGTTTACTCCTTTTTAAGAAACCGGCAACGCGCCTGCAATTTCCCTGATGGTGCTGTTTTGTTTTTGTTCTTTTTTGCTTTTTATACGAAAAAAATAAATATAAACAGTGAACACATCTCACACTTATGCTTTGCTGATGATATCGTCGTTATGGCAGAATTCCTGCAGGAACTATAAAGACTCATTTAGGCTGCTCATGCTGAGCAATCCTGCCAACGTACTGGACCACGTATAAATTTAAATAAGAAAAAAAACCTAATTTTACGGTCATGTCATATTAGATTCTCGATCGGTTATCGTTAAGTGTGAGATTATTGAAGTTGTTCAAGCGTGTACCTTGGACTGACAGTACATTAGAAAAAACTTTGAGAAAGAAGCCGGTCGGCGGAATTAGTTCGGCTGGGCGGCACTCGGGAAGCTTCGTCAGGTTTTCTTGTCGCCCATACCATAAATTTTGGAAACGGAAGTCCTTCGACGATTAGTTTTGATTTAGATATAGCCCTTTTTTGGGAGAACTATAGAGTGAAATGAAGCTAACAGTCTCCCCTCTTAACTAACTCTTATGTCTTATTCTATAGTACCTACGTTTTAGTACGTAGGGGCACACTGAAATGATTGGGAATAGAATATTTGGAATTGAGTTACAGTAAAACCTTTTTTAGAATTTGAATACTGGCCTCTTAGAATCTTAATGACATTCAAACAATTAAAAACACTGTTTAAAAACGAAACCTATGTTGGTTTAAAGTTGACACGTCGTTCACAGAAATGGAGCTCACGCATGAACATTTCCGTGTCATAATTTATCACAATTTTCGTCGCGGCTTATCTCAAGATAAATGTTTCAGCGAACTTGTTTCGATTTATGATGTTGAAGCATCAAGTCAACACAGTATACCTCTGGTATGCCGAGTTCCGACGCGGTTGTGTGTCGCTCAGCACTGTCTCTTCTGCAGGTCGACCAAGAACAGCGGTCACGCCTGAAAACATGTAGCTGTGCAAACTATTATATTAGATGACCGTCATGTGACATACGAGCAGATTCGGGCTATTATCAGTATCGGAATGACTGCAATTCAGTCGATATTACATAATGAGCTGTGTGTAAGAAAGCTAGTTTCCCACTGGGTTCCCAACAATTTGTCCGAAGAGCAAAAGACGGCTTGTGTATATTGGTGCTGGAATACTCTGCAACGCTTCAACGGAGGGAAGTCAAATTTCGTTTATAATATCGTCTCAGGCACAGATTACCTCCTAATAGATACCGCATCAACGAATATTTGTTCTGTTTCGACTTCACCAAATTTTGTGCCACGCACGAGTTGCGGGGGACGTGTCAAATGCGCTGTGATTGGATATTTCAAGGTTGCACTTAGAATGGACCGAACCGTAGTGATGGGACAGGGTTGGGACATTGATCGATAAATTTGCGATTTATTTGTTATTGATAAGTAAATAAGTTGATCGATTTTTATTTGAAATTATTAAAAAATAATATGTATATATATAATAACAATCACAATCTAATAGGTTCTTAAATTTACGCGAACACTAAACATTGAATAAAACTATATATACAGATTTTATCGCGTTTAATTAACTTATTTTTAATTCCCGACGTCTAGGGTGCTAAAGGAAAGCTAAAGAATTATTTGCCTCTAACTCCATTGTGAATTTATGGACTTCAGGTGATCTAAAAATGCAGTTGCTTTGTCAGATTCTAAAATTTTGAAAGTGTTGTCTACTTACCGCTTGTAGAATCTTGGATTTACAGGAGCAGTAAGAAGGGCTTTCTCCTCAAAGTCCTCCATGAATATGTTGGTGACTATGGGGGATACGGGTGAGCCCATCTACTTGCTTGTAGAACTCTATCTTCCACAATAGATAGCCAGATGTGAAGCAGTGTTTGAGTAATACTGCATATTCTGCAGGTATGTTGTTATCTTCTCGCTTTCTAGTTACAATTAAGATGCAGTCTTCAATAGGCAGCTATGTAAATAGTGACTTAACATCAAAACTGACCATAGTTTGATTGTCAGTGAGATGTAGGTCTTTTGTTTCCCTAACGAAATGGTATAAATCCTTTGTGTGTGCTCTGGTATGTCCTCTCGGTGGTGACAGTATTTTTGCCAACTGTTTTGCTATCTTATAAGTCAGTGAATCGATCTGTATCATTATGGGACGTAGTGGAGCGTTTGGTTTGTGTATCTTCGGAAACTTAACTTTAAATATATATTTCACTGATTTTTAAAATGGATGAGCTTAGTATAAAATTGTCTCACAGAATTTTTAGGATCTGTTTTCCTGGATAAATAAAGTAATCTTATTTCTATGTATTTTTCCATTACACTCTTAGCTAAATCAATGACATGATTACAACTTTCGTGATCAAATTGGTGATTTTTTATTTCAGGAAAGATATCCTCATTAACAAAACTTCTTAATGTTTGTGTTACAAGATGGAATTTGTCTTTGTAATATATTTTAGAACCTTGATATGAATCGATTGAGCTTCGAATGACTTGTTCAGATCGTCTGCAAATTTTGGTGACCATATTGGACGGGAACAGTAGTCCTCCTGCATCTCTTGCGTAAATTAAACTGGTTTTTCTCTCATCTAAGGATATTAAAGCTTTAACGCACTTATTACATTTGATATTTTTTATTAAGTAATGAACAACAGCGCCAGCGAGATATTCTATTATGCTTTCTGAAAACTGAGATAACGGCATATTATGTAAGGAATTAATAAAAGTTTCATCAAGACGCTCCTCAGTCACGCAAGTTTCACCCCTTTCAGTCGTCATATTTATGCGTTTTATAGCTGAAGAACAGTTTAATATGGCTATATGTTCTAATGCTATACAATTACCGGTATTAAAATCTTGCAGTTCCATGTGTACAAGCATTTTTCTGTAAATTCCATGAAACTGTTTTGGTGTTGGATTGTTATTAGCCCCTCCATGTGATCTCATATTGCAGAAAAACAGTTCAATGTGGTCTTGACTAATACGGTGAAACGATATATAAGGACAGAGATGGTTCTTTATCAAATCATTAAATAAAAATTTTGCACTTTCAATACATATACAAAGTCCTAAAAATCCGGTAAGTCTCGGTGTATCAATTAATCGCGTCTGCTTATTTTTGAAATCAGTTGTCAAATTCATCAACACATTTTTGCACATTTCAAGTTTTGATAAAATAACTTCAGAGTTTTCAGCGTTTAATGCCCTTTTGAGTCCATATCCATGCACTTTCGAATCTAAGATATCGAATAAGTCGTTCAAGACTAACAACATATTAGCTGTTCCATCTATTCCTTGAAACTGGGATATCATCAAGGTATTTTTACAAAATTGGAGAGCTATTGATACACTTCTGCTAAACAATTGAGTGGCAAGCTTCACTTTCATAATATTCTTTTTAAAAAACAAGTGTTCAGATCGTAGCTTGTTAGCTGCGTGAAACTTCTCGTCTTCTTGCAACTGGTGTAACATCTCAATATGACTCCATTTTATATCTTTGCCTTCAGCATCCTTAAATTCCCTGTAATGTTCAAAACTATTTCTAACTAATTTTATCATGTGAGCTGGGTCGAAAAATATAGCTATTTCATTATTTTGTACTTTAAAAACAGTTTTCAAATTATTAGGATTTAAATCGCAGCCGAGTTTCTTGGCCATTGCTATATTGGCTGGACAGCCATCAAAGGTCACAGCTTTGACTACTAATCCTGCTTCAAGGCATAACTCAATAGCTTGAGTTAGTAAAAATTTTTTTTGGTCAGCTGTCACTTTATTAATGAAAAAATACCCAATAGGTACTTTCCATTTACCGTGTAATGCAACTACTAGAAAAACTAATGCGTCGGTACATTCTTCTCTACAGTCAGAATCTACACTTCCACCGTAATCTACATAGCCGTATGTCTTTTCTACTTTCCTCTCAATTTTCATTTCATCAAAAACAATACAGCAATAAATAGGCTGATTTGTCTGTGTTGCCTTAAATTTAAGAGCATCAAAAGCTTCCTTTGTGAAACCTGGACGACCATCTATGGATCTGTACCATTTTCCTAGTGTCTTTACAGAGGGTAAACAAGTATTAAATGTCTTGCGTACATAATTATAAGCCTTTGTTGAGTAAAAATTTAAGGTAAGTGCAAAAGCTCTCAACTGCGGTGAATATTTTTTTCTAACAATTTTTCCTGATTTTCCTTTCAATATTTGACGACGAATAATCCAATAATAATGCAAAAAATTATTCTTTTTGGAAAATAAAAAAGAAAAAAGCAGAAAAAAAATTTTTAGGTGTTAGCGGGTTATTAGCAGCGTCTTTCAGCGGTGTATCACCAATCTAAAATACGTATTCGTTTATTTTAGAATATTACCAATAATTATTTAGAAACTTATAATGCATTTTTTATTAATTTATACAAGTTATAAACATATCAATAATTCTTATTATAATCATACCGCTTTTTTAAACGATGTGCCGGCCACAGGAATTTCCGTATTTTTATCTGCAACATCCGCACCTGCACTTATGGTAGGGACGGGTGCCTAAAAGTAGTATTATTAATTATTAAACCATACGGTACATCTTTCAAATTTAGATGTACTTAATAATAATAGGATATTACTGAAGTTCATGTAACACTAGAATAGCAAGTCAAAACAATAATCACATTATATATAACTTTCACTTATTTTATGATTTATAAATCCGTTAAAAATAGTTTAATTTCGACGTGTATCATTCGCCTAAATATTAGAATATCACGTTATAATCAACCACTTAATGCTATTACTTATTGTGTGATTTACATTGGTACTAAAATAAAATGAAAAAGCATACTAAAACTGGCAAGTATAGAGATGGTATAGCGGAATCCAACAGTCTTCTACGGTTTTTCATACGATGAAGATTGTCTTCCGTGAAGTGTCTTGAGCATATCACACTATTTTTGGTGGGAAACCATTGATCCCCTCGACAAGTTGCGTCGATCCACATCTTTTTCCTTTCGGGGCATTTAGGAAACCTGTAACATATAGGTATCACATACATTACGTCACTATTTTTATACAATAATGACTACAAAAAAATATGAACGATGACCAAACAAATATCGACTTATAAATCACAACACTATCGTTACACGTGCCATCGTTAGACAAAGACAACTATTTTAATTTACATAATGAGTGAAAGAGACATTTCAAAAAGACATCAACGGGTGCTTAATTGTTATCACTTTGCACCATTATATTACCAGTATAAGTTGAACTCCGGTGCAGTTGAAATAAGTTAACGTAATAAGAATAGAATTTACTTACCGATGAAATGTTATGCCATCTTTTTGATAACTGGATGTCTTAGCTGACTTGCCACACCATTTCACTGCACAGGAAGCCATTTGTAATGTATTTTTGATACAAAACTATTTTTAAATTGTCAAAAACTCGGAGGCGTGTACGGGTCACAAACTTGGTCGACAATGATATCGTAATTCATAGCGTCACTTCATATGCTAGCTACAGCAAGCATGTGTTGCGCGCGTTTGTGGCCCTGTATGCGGAATCTATTAGGAGGTAATCTGTGGTCTCAGGTGACGAATCATGGATTTATTCATACGAACCTGAAAGAAAACATCAGTCAGCAGGTTGGGTCTTCGAAGACGAGGTCAAACCAACGAAAGTGGTTCGCTCCCGCAGCGTGTTAAAGAAAATGGTCGCTACATTTGTGTCGAAAAGGGGCATGTTGCTACAATTCCTTTACAGGAATGCAGCGGTAACCGTTTACCGCTGAGTGGTATATCACGGTTTGTTTGCCAGAAATTATAGCTGAACTCCGAAAAAATAACCCGAAACGTCGCATCATCTTACATAACGATAATACGAGCTCCCATATGGTTCGGAAGACAAATGATTTTGTGAAGCAGGAAAAACGAAAAGCAGGAAAACGTTGAGCTGATGAGCCATTTTCCATACAGTCCTGACCAACGCGGTCAATGGTATGAAGACCCCGAAGCAGCTGTGGAAGCGTACAAATCAGCCATTTTGTCAACATCAACTTCAGACTGGAATTACTGTTTTAATGATTGGTTTGCACAAATGGAAAAGTGCATTAAGTTGAGCGGAGAATACTTCGAAAAACAATAAAATACAATTTAGCTTTACCGTGCATGTGGTTTTTCTTATTCCCGATCATTTCAGTGTACCCTCGTAATATGGTCATCCGGTTAATATGGTCACTTTCTTATAACTTAAAAACCACAGCCTTGTTTGCATAGATGATTCTGTCATAATGTGATAGTTCTTCATCAATCAATCAAACATTAAAGGGTCAAAAGGGCGCTGCTTCTTGGACGCCATTTTCACAGTTGACATTATATAGTAAATATTTTAGCCAATTTTAATATTGAGTAGTGTCGTTAGTTTTTTAGGTAAATTTTTCGAAGTATTCCTAGTTATTACCAGAGCCTGTTAGCTATTTTTTTCTTATGTTAGTTAGAGTATACGAATTTGTTTTTTGTCTCCATCGTCCCCCAATTTTTTTTCATAGGGCGGCAAAGCTCAAGGTGACCACGCACCTTAATCCTTATGACACCGTATAAACAATTTATCTATTCTTCGCGGTATCGTGCCAAGAACGCTGGCTACGTTTCCTAGTAGAATTATTTAAAATAAATAAATAAATAAATAAATTTGAATTAGATTCTTCATACTTTGCCTTTGAGCGAGGAAACAATCAGCAGATATTTTTTTATTGAACTTCTTATTGTTATTTTGCCATGTTTTGTTTTACGATTTAACGGTTTATCCTAAAAGTAAAGCTACATTCTTTATACATGTTGGTATTGCGGACTTTACATTTCCTCGGCATATTTTATTCCTAAGGCATGCAGGTCTCCTCTCTCCTTTGTTATCCTACACTGTCCAGAATGTGATAGATACGCATTTAAAATTGCAAGTTAACAGTATCAATCGGCACCATTGATATTGGGATCGAAATCGCGTAATGTGAAATATACGTCGAGCACTTAGCTGCGGCAGATCTTTCTTAACAATTATCATTGGATGTGGTTGAAATTTAAAAGGGATCATTTATGGGTACCTCACTTAAACTCTTTGCATAGTACAGAGAAAGAAAATACAACTGAATTTATAACATTATAATTTTTCGTAGTCGGTTAAAACTGGCGTGCTTATACTAAGCATTTGATGGTAGATTAAATCTTTAATATATAAGAAGATGAAACAACTTTTACCACTGTGAAAGAATAAAGATTAGTTGGCCGCAAGGCTAGAAAGTTCATATTTAGAGACTTAAATGGCGTTTTGTGACATGGTCAGTTTTTGAACCAACTTGGTCACTTATTTTCTTTACATATATGTAATAGTAAGCGATAAAAAATATACATAGCCATTTATGTGAGACGTCACAATTATTAAAGTGACAAGTATTTAAGATTTGTTAAATTTGTATATAAGGCTTGTTTAAAGCTCTTATGGAGGCTAGAAAAAAACCTGATACAAACCGTATTACATGAACCGAAACCGTATTAAATAAGCGAACAACTTTATCGAATTACATACGTACTTACATACATACATAATTACATACATACATAGCGTCACGCTTATTATTCCAGAGGGAGTAGGTAGAGTCAAAAGAACAACGCGATACTCGGACCAAAATGTGAGTGTAGATATCATTGATAAACAAATATCAAAGGTGTAGGTACATGGAAAATTCAGATAAAAGCGATACACATTTACTTCATTTTGACAAAGATCAACATGAGTCACTTATCGTTATTCTTATTTTAATTATGTCAAAAGAAGAATTGATTATAAAAGATAATACAATCCGCTATATTTAAACTCTTTTACATGTACCCAGGGTACGCCGGTCTAGTAAGCAAGCTGTAGTTCATTTCAACTGCATTTTAATATATAAAACATAGACATTTAATATACAAAATATAAAATGAACGCTTTTTTGCATTGACACACACTCCTCATATGATTAAAAATGGAAGAATTGAGTAGTTATTTGTTTGTAACATTTTAAATATCTTTGACGAAAATCTCTGTTCTGTGAAACTGTTTGACAAATTGAAAAAAAAAAATACTAAAAATGTAGATTCGTTGTCACCAGTGAGGACTAAGATGGAATGCCTCGTTTCCAGGAAAAGGGTATCCGGTACTCTACTCTTACTATATGTAACGCAGTAGCGTTAAGCTGGCTGGTATTCTGTGAGAGCGAGGTCCTTCCTCAGTCGACCTGACCCATTCGTGCTACAATTATACCAGTAATTTAGCTGCAACATGGCTCTGCCACGTAACATGTGTATAATGTATAACGGTGATCACTCAGGTGATAACACAACATCAGGTGAACCATATGCTTGTTTGCCTCCTCTTCCATAAAAATATCTTTGTGCTCGTATCGTATTACAAATTAGTAGAATTAGCTATCTGATCCAGGAATTTGTATTGAGCACGGGATACGCTGTAATACGAAAAGGCTTCCTACGCCTATTTAAACTTTGTTACATTTTTCACAGACTATTAAGTCTTTAACTTTGGCTTTAGAATATTTAAAAACATACTTGTTCTGAGACATTAACAATATGCACGTCAACAAACGAATTAATTGTCCAAGCAACAATTGTGTTTAACATTGGAAGTATGAACGTAAACAACGTAAACACATGAAGGGTACAGGCAAATAACAGGGATTGTCAATATTTTTTTTCTTTTTGTGCTGGTAACAAATCTGTCTATGGTAATTACATTCTCAACCACTAGCCTTTAATAATACTCAAAGATGTACGTTTTTATCTATGCCCAATACGAAAAGAACTGGGAATGTCCATGACCACAAACTAATAAGAGTACTAACGTAGTCCATGACATACCGGTAAAAAAGGAGCTGGCTTCAGTTCATTTTAACCTGTAAAGTGGAACAAGCTACACATGTGTATCAGACATAGACATCTTTTACTGGTTACTATGCTATTTAGATTTTTTATTATTTCATATATTTAGATAATTTCGTTTGACGGAGGATGAAGACGAAGGTGACTGTGATGATGTCACTTTCCTTATGATTGACTCAGAAGATGGGTAAAGGATCTTAGTGATGCTACGTAGAACCAACGTGTTTTTTTTCAACTCATTTTCAAAAAGGTTTATAATGACCTAAATGCCTATGTTGATATCACCTAGCTGATGGTGGAATCCGAAGGTGGGTAAAGGATCTCAGTGTTGGCACTATTTTCATATTTTTGTTATTATTAATTTATAAGAGTGACACTTCTAAAAAATTCATGCCCCTAAAGGGGGAGAAAAAACAAGAAAAATAAGGAAAACTAAACTAAAAATAGTGTACCTATATGTGTTATGTAACTTAATACAATACGAAAAATTTATAAAACCCAACAAATTTGATTATCAAACAAATCAAATAGTTATTTTATTAATTCTAGACTTTTTCTTTTTTATTTAAAAACGTTACCCCTCCCCCCCTCACTAGGATTTTCTCCTGTATCGTGGAGGAAGTTTACAAACATAAATTGCACAAGCACAAACATCAAGACCCGGAACAATTATTTGTAGACCATATAAATACTTGTTCTGTACGGGAATCGAACCCGCGGCCCACAGCGCAGCAACTCATCGCTAAGTCACTGCGCCACGGAGCTTGCTTATTTTATCATTTTTGTACGATCTTATGCTGGGGCCTTTATTTATTAGGGCATTAACGAGAAATTCCGTTAATTATCGCATTGATGGATGTCGAATGTAGGTGTGGCCACGACTTAACGCGTTAATTTGACAATGGCATTAACAATGCCGTTTGCCGTTTGGCGATAACTCGAGTAGCGGTACATCAAAGCGATTAACGCACGAAATAACACGTTGAAGGGGCCACTACGCTTGTTTGACAGTGCATGATGAGCGCAACAAGGTCGCACGTATAGCTATAATGGAGCGGAATAATAAAAAAGTTATTACGTTTCTTAAGATTCTGCAAACAGAGCCATGTTTGTGAGGTCCGAGACTCAAAAGTTTTAAGAATCGTACAGCGCAAAATGATTCTCTGCGAATTATCTAATTATTATCTTTTAATACAACTATCGAAGAATTAGAAAGGCGAAGGAAAACCTTATGGCTTTTTATAGACCCATTTTTAACAAATATAAAAAGTATTCAAGGACTTTTTTTATCAATTATCTTCAAGGAACATTAACGCCAACTTTAACGCCGTTCAATGGCATTGAAATTTAATGAAGTGGAGTGTTCAAGTGTAGCCAACTTTATCGCGTTAAATTTATAGCAATACTTGCTGCGCTTGTAGGCATTGACGTTTCCCGTTAGTGTAGCACCAGCATTAGCGCGTTCGCTCGATGCTCGACGCAGGGGCGGGGTGATACCACGGTCGCGCGGTGGGCTAAGCGTTAAAATATTGTTACGAGCTTGAGGGTTCGTAACAATAAAAACTGCCGATTGAATTACCAGAATTAACACTTTAATTCACTTTCACATAATTTTAAATCACACTGATTCACTTTATTTCGCTCCGAAGCTTCGCTCGTCTCGCCAAATCCAATACTTCCCTGATCGCATCTTGCAGCGCCTTTAAATACACATTATCACCGAAACATCCACAATATTCAAGTAAATACGCGCGCCAATCGACCAGGCGCCGAAAGTTCGAGTGTAGGGCTTCTAGAAAGCTTAGTTCTTTATTTCGATACTAGATGGCGCTGTCGGTTGAAATATTAGTGTTGTCATTTTCTGGAAAGCTCTCCTCGCTCTGTTACCCGACACAGATGGCACTAGTGCTAGACATCAACTTAGGTGCGCAACACTGCCCCCTCCTAAGACATGCTCGTCCCGAGTATTATCGGCCCCATAATAACGCGCCAGGCGATCCACATGGACGATCTTAGGAGTCCCTCTTCCGTCTTTCTGTATCTGGTAGGTTACATCGTTGATCCTGGTTAAAATCCGGTATGGGCCGTCCCATTTAGCTTGAAGCTTAGGAGATTTCCCTTTGCTCCGGACTGGATTGTGCATCCACACTAGTGAACCTTCGTCGAACCCTTTGTTATTCATTTTGCGGTCATACCGGGTTTTCATCTTTTCAGACATTTGCTGGCCCGATTGTCTGACGTGCTCATAAATGTCATTCATTTTATTCCGCAAGTCATTTGCATAATCGGTTATACTGCGTGGGGCATCAGGTGGTATCCCGGTGATCAGGTCTACAGGCAGCCGTAATTCTCTTCCAAAGTTTGCGAAAGCTGGTGTCACTGCTGTACTTTCGTGAACAGCGCTTCGATATGACAACAAAAACGGTTGTATGTGCTTGTCCCAATCTCGTTGCCGATTGTCTACAACTTTTGCTAGGTACTTCTCCAATGTCTGATTAAATCGTTCTACCATTCCATCAGATTTCGGGTGATAAGAAGTCGTTCTTGTTTTATATGAGACTCAAAATTCCTTCCTTGATCGCTGTGAATCTCTAAAAGTACTCCAAAACGATAGAAGACTTCATGAACTAGTTTATCTGCAATAGTTGAAGCTTTTTGATTTGGAATGGCGAAGACTTCTGGCCACTTAGTGAAGTAATCCATCACAACCATGAAATACTTGTTATCGCTTTCACTCTCCGAAAACGGCCCCGCCACGTCAATGGCTATTCTCTCCTATGGTGCACCAACATTGTACAACTTCAATGCACCTCTACTACGAGTCTGAGTTCCCTTTACAGCCGCACAACTTGTATATTTGCGACACCAGTCCTCGACATCGTTTCGACAGTGGACCTAGTAAAACCGTTCTCGGATCTTCAGTAGAGTTCGTTTAACTCCCAGATGGCCTCCTGAACCATCATTATGGTACAGCTGTAGAACATCCGGTACTTTAGCTTTAGGGACAACCATTTGCAAATGACAGCTGTCTCCCCGAACATTTTCCCATTTACGGCACAGAACTCCATTCTGAAGCAGCAAGCTGTCCCACTGGGTCCAATAGCTTTTAGTGGTTGAACTCATCGCTGAGACGTCGCTCCACTTGGCCTTGGGGGCACTGGCCTTCATCCATTGCAGAATCGGCCTGATGTCCGGATCTTCCTGCTGTGCACGTTGTAAGCTGTTCTTCCACTCGTTGCTGAGGTGGTCTGTCCTGAGCATCCTCACGGATACCACTTCCTTACCCTCTTGCCTAGTAATGTTCTCGCAATCATCAGGATAAGGTCTTCCTGACAATGCATCTGTGTTGCCTCGCCATCTCCCGCTACAGTGTCCGATAGTAAAGTCGTATTCCTGCTGCTGCTGGGCGGTGCTGCATGTCGCATTACCCTCTCGAGATCGATCACATTCCCTTTTTACAGATCGCTTAGGGCAGCTGGATCGAAGATGGCCCCTTTCCCCACAGCCGTAGCTCCTTGGGCTGTAATTTTTATTGTGGTCGCGAACCGTAACTGCTGCAAACTCCCTAACGTGAGGTGCCAGGCGTTGCCGTTAGCTGCACTACCCTCTCGAGATCGATCAACTCCCTTTTCGACAGTTCGCTTAGGGCAGCTGGATCGAAGATGCCCCTTTCCCCACAGCCATAGAACCTAGGGCTGTATCCATTATTGCGGTTGCGAACTGTAGCTGCTGCAACCTCCCTGACGCGATGGGAACGATGATCCTGCTGCACGGCTTCAACCTCCAGTGCATGGGCCAAGGCTTCCTTGAGCGTCACGTGGTGTCCGAGCCTCACAGCAGCTCTGACTTCCAGGTCGTGGATGCCGTCGATAAATGTCTGCACCAGGTTCTCATCAATGAGCGCAGGTACGGACCGGTATGCTTTTCGCACCAGCTTCTCCACCTCTAGAGCCCACTGCTGCAGGTTTTCGTTGATGCGCTGCACGCGATCTTTAAGCTGCGCACGAAAGACGTGCTCCAGGTGAGCATCACCATATCTCGCCTCCAATGCCTCAAGGAGCTGCTCATAAGTCACTTCCTCACCGAGAGCTTCCAGAACTGTTAAGGCCTGGTCACCCAGGCCTAGTGTGAGAGCAGTCATGGCCTGACTTTTATTTCAGCCGTTCGCTTTCATAACAGCTTCGAACTGGATTTTGTAGGCCGACCAGGAAGAAGTCCCGTCGAACGGTGGAACCTTGAACCCACGTAGCGAAGGTGTTGTAGCTACTACGTGAGCTGTAATTCCATCCGCCAGTTGGAGGTCGCCCAGCGTTTTCTTCACGTCAGCCATCACGTAATCAACCCGATTGTTCACTTGGTTGATTTGGGTTTTAGCTTCCTTGATTTGGGTTGCAGCTTCCGACAGGTGGTTGTCATGTGTAGCAACCCTATCCTTCACATCCCTTATCTCTTTCCCGAAGTTAGCGTGAATGTCCTTCGCGAGGAGCATCTGCTCTTCCTGTCGGTGGGCCTGTTCCTCCTGCTGCTCTTTTAACCAACGGGCCTGTTCCTCATGTCCACCCGGCAGCTGCTCTTCCAACTGACGGACCTGTTCCTCCTGTCGGCGAGCCTGTTCCTCCTACTGCTCTTTCAACCAACGGGCCTGCTCCTCCTGTCGGCGATCCTGCTCCTGCAGCATCGCCATCAGAGCACCTAAGGCAGGTGCTGCAGATGTAGGACCTACTGATGGGCCTGCAGCCGGTAGCTGGCCCTCCGACGTCTGCGGCGTTGCACCACCAAATCTTCTTTGGTCGGTCTCCTGCTGGCGTTGACTTCGGGTACGGACACCCTCCGTTTCCTCCTTAGGTAAAATCGGCATGATTTTATCCCACTTCTGACACCAATTGTTACGAGCTTGAGGGTTCGTAACAATAAAAACTGCCGATCGAATTACCAAAATTAACACTTTAATTCACTTTACACTAATTAAACCTAAAAGACACTAATAATTAATCACACTGATTCACTTTATTTCGCTGCGAAGCTTCGCTTGTCTCGCCAAATCCAATATTTCCCCGATCGCATCTTGCAGCGCCTCTAAATACACATTATCACCGAAACATCCAGAATATTCAAGTAAATACGCGCGCCAATCGACCAGGCGCCGAAAGTTCGAGTGTAGGGATTCTAGAAAGCTTAGTTCTTCATTTCGATACTAGATGGCGCTGTCGGTTGAAAGATTAGTGATGTCATTTTCTGGAAAGCTCTCCTCGCTCTGTTACCCGACACAGATGGCGCTAGTGCCAGACGTCAAGTTAGGCGACAACAATATGAATATAGACAGTCGAAATTTTTTCAATAAAAGGTTTTAATTTTTATCCAATCTCTACTACAATCTTCTGTACTTTATTTTATTCTATTAATTTTTCCCCAGTTTGCTTATTTGCTTATTATCTTAAAAAGAAATGTAATTTTGTATAGTATATCTCTGTGGTATTAAAATCTACGAAACTTATAACTACTTTACTATGTGTTTTGGCAGGAACTTGACCGTCGACGGATTTTTGCTTCTGTTTTATCGCTTAAACAATGGTTTATAGTGGATTTTGATTCGAAAAAGTGGTGAAATTTTGTGATTAAAGTGTCTACGCGTGTAAACTATTAGAGAAAACGACGAAACAAGTGCTATGATGTTAATATAAACCTCAAGTTGTTTTGATCGGTTAGGCGTATTATGAACTTGAATTACTGTCGTCATTGACGTCTGCTGGGTAGACAGTTTACTCCCGTTCTATCTAAATAGCTGTTAAATATTTGATTTCTTCAGCTACATCTGTAGCACCTGTGCTTCTAAACATATTTAACAGCAGAAATTATAATACAACGAGTATTTATGAAAAATCTTACGGAAAAATATTCGTAAACATAATCCTCTTATTTACATTAAACAATAATGAATAGGAACTATAATCTAAGATTTTTACACATTTATAATTTAATTTACTTAATAAACATAATAAATGAACTAAACTAAAATGACTAAAATATTTATTAATAACAAAATGAAAAACAACCGTAGTTATTTTTAAATTAAGCCGATACATCGATAGTTTTTACGATTAATAAAACTCCGATAGTGGCTTACTGTATATTAACTTACGATATATAGAACTCCAACATTGATATATTTATAATTATCGATGTATCAAAAATACGATATTTTAAAAAATATCACAGTTCTAGTTTGGACTGATCAGTTGGAATGATCACTTGAACTGACTGTGTGTGTGGAAATTTCTTTGGTTTAAATCCGTTCGAACTGTTATCAGTTCGACTGATGACTTTAATGAACGACACACACGGTCAGTTAAACTGATCAGTTCAAACTAAAACCGTTGATATTTTTTAAAATATCGTGTTTTCGGTATATAATAAATAATATATATACCGAAAACCCGATATTAACTTATTTATAAAACTCCGATATTGATATATTTATTATTATCGAAAATCCAATATTTTAAAAAATATCAACAGTTTTAGTTTGTAATGATCAGTTGGAATGATCAGTTGAACTGACCGTGTGTGGCGACCATAACTGACCATGTGTGGCCACCATAAGAAACGCCTTTTGTTCAGTAGCTGTCATATTGTGTCACTACCACAAACTAATAAGAGTACTAACGCAGTCACTACTAACGATAGATGTTGCTTATTGGTTTGTGGTATCGGTTTTATTCCTATGAGGTAGGTAATTGTACTGTTTATTTGAATGCAAGCATTATAATGATATTCTAAAGTCAGTACTTGTAGAAACAAGTGGTTTTTCTGTTATTGCAAGTATTCGTATCTGCCAGTAAATAATGTATGACGTGAAAAGCAATTGTTTTCGCAATTTTCTGGAACAGAACACATCTGTTGTTAATCTATGGTTTGACTCCGCCTGAGATATGTGCAAAATAATTTATATTTTGTCGCTTGTTTTTCTCTTTCCATTTACTTTTGCAGTCGAGTTTTTGGATTTTTGAGTAATATTTCTTTTCAAACACTTTTTAATTGAACTTTTTAACTTTAAGTTAATTGGATACGTATAAATACATTATATATTTGAAATATTTTTAAGACCTTTTATTTGATACCATCAATCACCATAACATTCAACAGGAAATAGGCGAACGACTGTGGCCGTTCTCCTATAGTCGTAGTTAGTGTTGCCCAAATGCAAGAACAAGACGAGACTTAGCCAGTCTTGGTCTTGGTATTGCGCTCTCAGTCTTGTTCTTGGTCTTGGTCTTGCAGCAAGAGTCTCGCAAGTCTCGCAATTACCCTATTAAACGTCAGTACAGACAGAGAACAAAACTATAATCCAAAATATATATATATATATATATATATATATAGATTATAGTGTTAAATATGTATTTATAATTCACTCATATTTTCATTTGTTTTTATAATCGGCGAGACACATGATTTACTGTTTTATTTCAGTCTGAAAATAGCAGTGACAACATCACGACAGCTACAGTTGATTTGATGGTTAAAAAATATCTTCCCTTCTCATTTTTCGATGACGAAGCTACACAAGTATATTTTCGATCAATTTGCCCAAATATGGTGTTTCCTAAAAAGTTCCACACTTAGAAGAAAGGTCAAAGAACGGTTTGAAGAGCTTCCATTGAATCTTAAAAAACGACTACAACAATTTTCATCTCAATGTCAATCAAAATGTCATTTGCCATTGATGGATGGACGTCAATTGCTGGTAGGAGTTACTACGGGGTCACTATTCATTATATAGACAACGATTGGAAGTATCGATCTGTAGTCCTTGATTTTATACCATCACGCGGTCGACATACTGGGGAAGATATTGCAACGATTTTCCACGAATTTTTATTGGAATATGACATAATTGATAAAATACAGGGTATCACGGTCGACAACGCAACTTCAAATACCAAATTTATGTATGAATTGGACAAACAGCTGCCACACTTTGATTCAGACAATCAACATTTCCAGTGCTTTGCTCACATTTTGAACCTTGGTGTACAAGATTTATTAAAGACCTTAGCATTACACAGTGAAACTGACAATAAGGGACAAGAACAGCAGTATGAAGATAATGAAGACGAAACTGAGGAAGATGAAGAATATGCGCCAAGTATTGCTGACTCACGCACAGCTTTAACAAAATTACGCAGTATTTCCAGTAAAATAAAAAGAAGTGAGATATTGAAGAGGATATTTCAGTCTGCTTGTGAAGCAGCTGGCGTGCCATCAAATCTGAACCCCATACTCGACTGTCCAACGAGATGGAATTCCACACATGATATGATTGGATTTGGTTTAAAAGTGAGAACTGTCATTAACATATTGTGCACTTCTGTCACCGAATTGAATGATTTTCAAATCACAGATAGTGAATGGCAAATACTCGAAAAAATACATAAGTTTCTAATAAACTTTAAACTTCTATCAACGAAACTTGGTGGAGAAAAATATGTTACATTTCCGCTAGTCATTGTATCATTTATTACAATTAGATGAGAAACCTAATCGATCCGATTCTGGGTTTCCAAGCAGCTCGAGACAAAATGCTTAAACGTTATAAAAAGAGCAACTGGATTTATTGTACCTCTTTAATTTTAGACCCAAGGCATAATACTCAGACTTTTGAGATGACATTATGGGGGAAGCAAATTAAAACAGAACTGAACAGCAAATTTAATGAACTTTATAAAGAATATAAAAGTCTACACTCAGTGAATACATCTCTAGAATCACCAAGAAATGAAAAGAAAGTGTGTGAATATGATGAAGATGAAGACGTAATAGACTGAGAAATTGTATGCATGTCCCTCGACGTTATCTGGATCTGGATCTTTTCATCAAGGCTTAGTTATAGACGAGTTGGAGGAGTACCTAAGTAAACCCAGAGCCGCCAGTTCGGAAGACATTTTATAGTGGTGGAGGATGCATGAGACAGAATATCCAACTTCATCGAAGATGGCCCGTGATTTTCTTTCAATACCTGCAACTTCTGTACCTGCTGAGAGATTATTTTCTAAAGCATCATTAGTAATTAGAAAACATAGAAATAGGTTAAGTGATGAGTCAGCCAGATGGTTACTTTGTATTAATTCTTGGTCAAAAGAATTAATATAAAGTAACAGTAATGTCAAAGCTATTGTGTACTGTTATGTAATTTAATTTGTATTGTATTTTATTTTTTTATTTAAATAAATGGTAAATTGTATAACTCTTTTATTCCATTTCATATAAGGGTCTATCAATCTCTTTCTAGACAGATAATGTTCTTTATAATACAGTCAAGTTAATGTCATTAATTTGTTTTTTATATGCTTTGACTAAGTTTTAGCACATGTAAGATAAACAGACTAACTCCCGTGGCCGTGAAACTTGGTAGACAGCTCAGTTGGTTAGAGCATCGGCACGGATCGCTTAGGTCGTGGGTTCAAACCCCACCCGGTATTAGTTGATTTTTCGAATTTCTCATTAAATGTTTAGACATTTATTAATATAAATGAAAATATGAGTGAATTATAAATACATATTTAACACTATAATCTATATATATATATATATAAAACTACCACTCAATCACTGACTATAACGATATGTCAGGAACTATAAAACATGCAAACTTGAAGTTTGTAAGGTTCCTTTTATGGTATAGAGATCAGTTAAGAAACGGTTTTGAGAAAATCTATCCCTAAGGGAGTGAAATGGGAGTTGGAAGTTTGTATGAAAGTCCTACGTTTTTGAAGTTAGAGACACGAAAATCGGCATTAAAGTTATAAGTTTTCAATAATAAAATCCTGAATAAGCTGTTTTACGAAATCCTAATCCTAAGGGGGTGAAATTGGGGTAAAATGGTTACATGCAAAAGTCATATATTTTTAAAGTATAGATATGAAGATCGACATTTACTTTATTAGTTTTAAATAATAAATAATTGCATAGTTAAGCTTTACCTATATAGCCTCTTTATAGTTACGTAAGACTTTTGCAGCGAGAAAATTTCAAAATCTCATAGGAAATCAGATATTGTACGCGGACGAAGTCGCAGGCGGCCGCTAGTTAATAATATATGTGTTATGTAATTGTGTGATAAGTATATTTTTTCTTACTTGTCCACTTTTTCCGGTGGTTATTAAAAAGCTTGTGATATCTCCACTTAATTTTGGTTTTTCAGGAAGAAATATTTGTGATTCCTTTTTGTGGAAAGATATTGGATGCTTCCTTAAGCCTGAAGTGTTTCTGTTTTTCATGTTTATTTCAACCTTTTTATGTTGGCATAATTTACATAAAGCAATTTGGGATGCATGAATTATGTCGAAAAACTCATCAAATTTACTTTTAGGTCTTTTAGATCTATAACTCCAACTCTCACTACTCCGACTAGAACTATTCGACTCTTCGTCACTCATGTCAAATTGTAAACTTATCACTCCGAGAACAACATAGGATTAGAGTAAAAATAATTAATACATTAGACTCGAAGCAAAGCTCAATTGGGAATGACTGGAATTAAAATAAATACTACTATTTGTAAGTATACGCCGAAAGATCGACAAAGGAAAGTTCGGCATCCTTTGATAAAATTAATGATTCTTCAGAAGATTAATAAAGTAGATGCGTTGCCAGATAGATTAAAATGAAATGTAAATATGTAAATAAAATTGTGTATATTATGTTCTTCTTGTGATTGAATTAATCTACGTTAGTTAAATTAAATTTGCCTTCACTCGTTTGAAATTCAAAATTCAAATATGTTTTATTCAAGTAGGCATTAAAATACACTTTTGAATAGTCATATAATCACTGTTTTCCCCAATTTTTTTTCCATGTCCAGGGGTTCTCATTCTACTGAGAAGAATCATGGAAGAAAGTAAGAAACTCAGTAGTTGCTCTTTTCAAAATATTTTTACAATAGGGTGGTGCTAAACGAGCGACCAAGCCGAAAAATAGACTCGGCTTCCCGCCGTGTGGTAGCGGCGTAAAATCTACCACCACCCCTTGTTTGCACCATGAGTCAGGAGATAAAAGAAATTGCCCCGAGTTCCCGGCGCCCCTTTAATGGGGCAGAGGTGCGAAGAATCTCCGGGAGAAAAACCGGCGACGAGGTTCACCACCCGTCACGTTCTGTCTCACGGAGGGGCGAAAAGTGGATTGCGGAAGCCCGTCTGGCTACGCTGAATGTATGTGGAGCAATGAATGATAAGATGGATGAAGTATGCGAAATGATGAATGACAGAGGAATATATGTGTTATGTGTAAATGAGACGAAACGAAAGGGAAAGGATGCCACTGCACATGGCACGTATACCGCGTATTGGTCTGGTGTAGACGAGACCGAACGGGCATGCCAGGAAGTCGGTTTCATCCTTTCAGAAAGAATGGGTCAATGTGTGAAAGAGTATGAATGTGTAAGCCCGAGGCTGCTATGGATATGAATGAAAGTGGGCTTAAAGAAGCTGTTCTTGCTAGGGGTGTACGCCCCAGACATATCTAAGCCCACTTACATCCGAGAGCAGTTTTGGGACATGGTAAGGATGGTGTTGACAAAATGTAAGGAAAATGAAAATATTATAATGTTAGGAGGCTTTAATGGAAGGGTTGGGGTGAAGAGATCTGGTTATGAAAGGATATTGGGAACGTTTGGTGATGAAAGTATAAATGAGAATGGTGAAGACCTCCTCACCGTATGTGTAAAAGAATCTCTTTGTGACGAATACTTTTTTCGTCATAAGAAGATTCATATGTATACATGGGAAAGAGGTGATGATAGAAGCATGATAGATTTCGTAATTGTGGATGAAAGAATGAGGAGCGCAGTCGTAGATACAAGGGTTTACCGGGGGTCCAACGTAGGGACGGATCATTACTTGGTCTTATGTCGAATTAATGGTCTTTTCAAGCGTTGGCGGCATCGGACATCTGTGTCTACCACTGCGTTACAGCGTATAAGAATAGAGAAGTTACAAGATGAAGATGTGAAAGAGAAGTATAAATGCAGACTGATAGAAAATATTAGGTGTTTGAATGAGTTGTGTATGAATGATTTAGACTTGAATACTGTGTGGGATAATATTAAGAAAGGTTTGGTGGATGCAGCCACCGAAGTATGTGGTGTAAGTAAGAGAACAAATTTTTATGCTCCTTAGCCAGTCTATCGATTTTATTTACACCATATCTAAATGGTAGTATGACTTTTAAAAACTCTTAATTGCAATTTTAAGTACTAATTTACCACGTGCTTGTTTAAGTGTCTTGAGTTGCAGCTTCCCTTATCCTGAAGTTTGCATAAATAGTATAGAAATATAATAGGCTGCACCTAACATATGCCTGACAAAAGAAAATAAACTTCAGTAAATGAAAATAAAAAAGGTCAGTAACAGTTACATTACACACGTCTCATATAATATTTGCAGTGTTATGCAGGCGACAGCACTGGCGATGCGTTGTACACCGGCTGTGCTAACATTTCTCGTGAATACGTCGTTGAGTGCAAGTGAATCGACTTCAGACACACGTTTCTTGCGACTGCATTCTTTTGCATTCTTTGTTATACCTATAATTTATTCTGTGGTTATATAAAGGGACGGCCTAGACGAAGGTTTATCGACCAAATTGGCGATATATTGAAAATGGGCAACATTAGGAGTACCCTTAACCGACAAGCGTGTATGTGTAGGTATATGGATGTAAGGGAGGCGAGAGAGGTGTGTCAGGATGATAGCCAAATGCAAGTCCGTAGTCTCTGACTATCCCTCTGGGTGACAGGCGAGAGTGTTTATGTATGTGTTATATGGTTATAAAAGGATAATTGGAGGCGACTTGCACGTGGTTTGTGCGTTTCCCTCTAAAAGAACACCTTTGTCGTATCACTTCAATTTTAGGTCACTCCTCTTTCTTTCTCGGAATCCTTGGCGTCAACATTTCGAGTGACGTAAAATTACTCAGTCACTTGGAAGGGAAGGCTAAACGGGCATCTAAAAAGATTCTGAAATTCTTGAACTGAAAATTCCATCCTCATCGTCTCGATGTTTGGTGATCCACTACCGTGCGTTTTACACGGAATTTTCTGCCGCGCACGACCACACTGTAGCAGTTTTTCATAACCAATACGACTTCAAGAAAAGAAACTCCTAGCCTATTCCTTTTAAAACGCGGGCAACGCACCTGCAATTCAACTGATGTTGCAGATTTTTTTTTATAGGATAAAGGTGAGAAACTAGCACACAGTCCACCTGATGTTAAGTGGTTAATGTGGCCCATACATATCTACATCTATCCTCGATTTGGAATCAAAATGCAGATGCGTTGTTACCCGTGAAGACTAAGATGAAATGCCTCGTTTCCAGTAAAAGGGTCTCCGGTTCACTACACTTGCCATACGTAACACAGTAGCGTTAAGCTGCTATTTTACGCTGGTATTCTGTGAGAACGAGGTCCTTCCCCAGTCGTGTTGACCCATTTGTGCTACAAACATACCAGTAATATAGCTGCAACATGACTCTACCACGTAATTTGTATGTAATATCTATAGGCAACGATGATCACTCAGGTGATGACCTGATCACACACCATCAGATGAACCATATGTTTTTTTGCCTATTGAAAATAGCTTTGTGCTCGTATCGTATTACATATTTCAATTAGCAGAATTGGCTATCTGGTCTAGGAATTTGTATCGAGCACGGGATAAGCTGTTATACGAAAAGGCTTCCTACGCCTATTTAAACTTTGTTACATTTTTCACAAAACACATTGATCACATTGTTTTTCACAAAACACATCTGATCACATTGAAAAAGTCTTATTACGAAAATAAGGATAGTAGAAAGTGCATTTATAAAATATCGCTGGTTTTTTTTTGGTTTTTAAAATGTTCGTCTACTTTGAGTAATTAAGTTATAATTAAGTTGCAACTTAATTAAGTTGTATCTTATAAGATGTTTGTTTCGTAATATATTAAAGTACATATAAAGGTTCATTCAAATAAAGCTCGAACATCAGTGAATTGAACAATGCATCATACAATCACCATCTCCTTATAGCGCGACACTTTACCGTCCGACCCCACCACGGCGGCGCCTACGCTATACCACACCGTTCACTTGCTTACCGCACTCCTGTTTAGAACGTCAGTCGATACGCGCGTATACCAAAAAATATAAACTTTCTTGTGACTAGATCCCGTAATGGAGAAGGAGCATCAGCCAGATTCAATGGCTACAATAACCATGAAGCCGGAGTACCCACCATCGGAAGTGTACAGCGCTTCCGAACCGCCACCGGTAAGATTTGTTATTTTCTTTTAAATAATATTATATTGAAAAACTTTATGCTTTAGATTAAAAAATAGCGTATGCAATTTTTTTTACATCTTTTGCACGACTGCCTATTAGAGTGCCATTTTTTTTGAATTTTTTAATAACTACTTTTAGCTATATCTACACTATACTGTCCTTTCGTTTACTGTATTCATATATAATGATTCATATTGACCTTTATAAAACAGTATTTTTTTCCACTATTTTACATAAACAATAATATGAGAGTTCACAAGTGACCTATAAGAATGATCAATGCGGGAAAGCGCCTTTCTCTCTGACGGCGGTTATGCGGCCGGTGACGCGTAGCAGCCTGTTTGTAAACTATGGCTTAGAAATATGAGCTACCTCCTGTGTTTCACAATTCATCCAAGTCTGCTATTAATTGTTTCATTTTAAGATTTTTTAAGATAAACATAAAAAAATTCCCGAATTTCAAGTTAATTAAAAATATGTCGTCGAAACTTTTTTTAACATTTCTTTTCATACATATATAACAAATAAGAAATATATATATATAATGATAAAATATTAATTATTTATTTCATAATTTATAAAAAAAATATATAACTGTGGTGTTATATGAGAATTAATTATCTTGTTTTATTCTTTGGGTCATATGCCTAATTTAAGAAATTTGCAATTCTCCCAATGTGGAAAAATCCTCATCAAATTTTAAATTTTCGTCGTCTTGTGATGAACGATTAGTATTTTAAACACTACTCAAAAAAAAAACGTTGAATATAAGCTTGACATATTACGTACCTTCGTTCCTGGGAACACCTTACCATAAAATGTACGCCTATAAATGTGAGAAATTCATTGTTCTATTGTAGTTCTCCATTTATTATCATAACCATGCATCTATTATATAACTACCAATTGTCATGTGACATTGTCGCAAGGAGCATAAAGACTTCTGAGCAAAAGTAACGGCATTTTGTTTTGTCTATAGGTATTAATATTTAAAAAGTTTTTAAACTACGTCCAAATAGTAAATTTGAATATGTTTAATGCCTTCTTTATGAAAAATTAAAGCGTAGTAGTAAGAAACCCATCACAGTAACTCGCTTCTTCGATGGCATAAAACCGACTAAGGGCAAATTTAGAAGGTCTCTACAGACAGATGGTGTAAGATCATCTTAAAATTTGCTAGATTTAACACATCCAGTTTGGGGAACTTGAGCATTGATAACATTATTCAGGTAAGATGATGATGGTTTGCACAAAGTTATAAAAGAAAAAGATAATGTTGTATAATATAATAAAGGTGATTTCGCTTTCCCCTAAACGGCAACCCCCAACTTGAACGGAACCAAAAACAAAAGCGTTTTTATTGCAAGCTTTAAGAACCTTTAACTGTTTGCACAATTTAAACTATAAATGCAGCGGTATTTGAGCTACCGAAGAACGTGATATTTTTTGTTGACAAGTTGAAGGAAAAACCCAGCATTATAATAAAACAAACGCGCAGTACAGAGAAATCGGTAGGTATTGGCTAGTCAACTGAGTGGACACAACAATGGCGCTTGCGTCACATCCTTCTACTTTTAGCGACTTCATAAAAAAACTTAATTGTTTACATAGACGCTACGACTTGCAAGTTAAATAACAGTCGAAATACACGATGGTGTTTACATAAGTTTTTAAACAATTTATGATAATTAGATGTGTATTAGTATTTTATAATCATCATCATAGATTTGAGAACTAAGGTCTTATACCTGGTATAAGGTGTCTCAAAAGAAAGTTCACATTTAAATCTTTTTTTTAAAAGAAAAGTCTTAGCTTTATTGAAAAAATGTTTATTTTATATTGAAGTACACTGTTTGGGAATTTATTTTTTAAAAATAACATTGTCCAAATGTAAACCGTTGCGCTCTCGGCATTCATTTAGTCGGGCACTAAAATTGCCTATGACAGCTCGGCAGGTAGTCTCCGTGATGGCTGCCATTTCATGACGGATATTTTCTTTTAATTGTGCCAGGGAAGTCGGTTTATTAGCGTAAACTTTTGATTTGACATAACCCCACAGGAAAAAATCCATAGGCGTTAAATCGGGACTCCGTGGAGGCCAATTTATGTCACCTCGCCAGGAGATTAATTTGTTCGGAAAAATTTCTCGAACTCGAGGCAGAGATCTGTTGGACGTGTGTGAAGTTGCTCCATCCTGCTGGAACCATGTTCTTTGGTTGTAACCAGGAAAGTTTTGCAGTTGGGGTACGAAAAACTCGTCTAACATCTCCACATAACGCTCTGAATTCACTGTGAGTGTGCGTCCCCTTCCATCTTCAAAAAAGTAAGGGCCGATAATTCCTCGCGCCGACATCGCTGCCCATACGGTGACTTTGGGTGAATGTAGCGGTTTCTGATGTTTTTGTTTTGGGTTGGTTGCACTCCAGTAACGACAATTTTGCTTGTTTACATGCCCATTCAGGTGAAAATGGGCTTCATCGGAAAACAAGATGTTGGTGAACGTTGGAAAGCGCTCAATCATCTGATTTACAAAGGCAAGCCTCTGACCAGCATCTTGAGGCTTCAGTTCTTGCACTAACTGAATTTTGTACGGGTGCAGCTTTAAATCTTTGTGTAAAATGCGGCATAATGAATATCTGTGCACATTTAAAGCAACAGCACGCTTCCGAATCGAGAGGTTTGGATCATCTCGAATAGACTGAGTAACACTGTCCACGTTTTCGGCTGTTCTTGATGTTCTTGGTCGCCCAGATTTTGGTTTCTCCAGAGTTGACCCAGTCTCTTCAAACTTCTCAACCCATTTTGCAATGAGACGAGTGCTAGGCGCATCATTTAAGTGACGAATATGTCGAATACTGCAGAATTTTCTACGCGCTACAGTCGCCGAATTACCGTTTTTGTAAAACTCACGTACGCACAACGCACGGTCCGCACCAGAGAAACGCTCCATAGCGACTAAATTCCCAAGAGCCAGACTACCGACTGACATACCCCCCGCGCCCCTCAGAATAGTTGCTTTCGCGTAATAAGATAAGCAAATGTGAACTTACTTTTGAGACACCTAGTACTTTTATGTGGTAGAGTCGCGCTACAGCTATATTATAGTTGCAGCACGAATGGGTCGGCTCGGCTGGGACAGGGCCACGCTCTCACATAATACCAGCGTAAAATAGCAGCTTAATGTTGCTATGTTTCGTATGGTGAGTGTAGAGAACCGGAAACCCTTTTTACTGGAATCGAGGTATTCCATATTAGTCCTCAGGGGTGACAACGAATTTGCATTTTGATTCTTAATTGAAGATAAATGTGAATGTCTATAGGAAACAGCATCCACTTACCATCTAGTGGACTGTGTGCTCGTTTGTCACCCAATGATATAAAAAAAACTAGGTGTAATAATTTTTCGTCGATATCCTGGTATAACAAGATATTATATAAATTGTTACTTTTATTACATATTGATGTGTTACTCTCGTCTCTTATCATATATCATTATATCTTCCTTGTATAAAGGATTTATTAAATTATCGGTCGCATTATGTGTCTAAATATTTTACCTTATCTGCTCAAATTATTTTTAATAAAGATTCCTCTTTGAAAATTTTGCTTTATAAAAAAAAGTTAAGTTACAGTCTATATACGTCCCACTGTTGGGCACAGGCCTCTTCTCATTTCTGAGGGGGTTTTAGGGCAAGGAAGTGTCCGCTGCGCTACCCCAATGCGTATTGGCAAACTTCACATGTCTTCGAAATATTTTTTTACCTTATTCCTCAGAAGAAGGAATACATGGTTTCCTCACGATGTATTCCTTCACCGCCGAGCACGTGGTAAATCAGCACTTAAAATTGCAATTAACAATTTCATTGGTGCCGGCGGGGATCGAACCCGGGTTACTCGCGTTCTGTTATATTGACAGCGAGCGTTAACGATCTGAGCTACCACAGCTCTCGGACGGGAAAAGTTTGCTTTATAGTCCAATTTATTTGTTCCATTCTTCCGCAACACTAGACACAGATATAGACGTAGAGATAGCGTATTGAGGATTTTATAATTGATGTGACAAACGACATTACAGTCCCCCTTAAGGTAAGTCCCTGTTGTAGTCCATAGTCACCTGAAACAGTTGTCAAAGAAAGAATGCTATAGATATATTCTCACATCTTAAAACTAAGATGGAATGCCTCACAACACACTGGCTCTCTATACTCTACAGACCGAATCACAACGATGCAGGCACTGGTAGTAGGTACTAAAAGATTGTAATATACAGAGGGAGTCTGTAATATAAGAAGAGTGTGTTATCTTATGGATATAATTTACTCGTTAACAAACAGCTTACTCGTGAAAGTTGACCTCTCCATACAAAAATAAACATTTGCTGTAATTAACATCGAGTGACAATCCAGGCACCTCGCCCCTTTGACGTTGCGCTGTCGTTAATTGCGACATTTCATTAGTTCAATGCTAGACATGGGCGTTTCTCACTGGGGATGGGGATGACTCCGTTTATCTATCAGGATTATTTTCTGCCTCTTGTAAATACCACGTGCCGTATCACCACACGAGATGTGGTGGATCACAAATTGTCTTTGGCCGATTCATGATGGCAGAATACTTTAAGGGTTGAAAGATTAGTTAGGTTAGTGGATTCTGTGGCCCATAGACATCTGAGTTGAGGTATTCCATCTTAGTCCTCAGGAGTGACAACGCATCTGCATTTCGATTCTTAATAGAGGGTAAATGTAGATATCTATGGGGCACAGCATCCACTTAACATCAGGTGGACTGTGTGCTCGTTTGTCACCCTTAACCTATAAAAAATGTTAAAAATGAATCGTATAATAAGGTATTGCTTTTATATCAAAATGTTTAAATACGTTTTACGCTTTCTCATATTTTGTCGCGTCGTTTTTTAATTCTTTTACATGCAAAGTAGTATGATTCAGATAAGGTTTTATTTAAAATTTTCTCATACGTTAACAGATTATAAAAGTAGTAATGTGGTAATATTGGACAAAGTTGTTTAAGGGATGCCTTGATCATCGATTCGTGCAGATGTTATCAATAAAACGGGCTACACACGAGACGATATCGGTGGCGATCTAGGGTGGAAAGAAATCGGGGCTTTTATCGGGGCAGACCTTACACACGGGCCTGCCTAGCAGTACGCGTTCGGACTTGGAGCGGAACACATATGCGGTAGAGTTCTTCAAAATAGCTTCAACTCTCTTAAAACACCAATGTATTGGTTTGGCATTAGCCCTCTCGGTAAATTTATTCGAAAATAGAAAAAAGAGGAGTTGCTGGGTGAAAACATGGCTCCAAAAGAGACAAAAATTAAGCCACATAAACGTACTAAATGATCTGTATTCCAAAGACATGATTAATTTTCTCCGGATGGATGAAGACAGTTTTTATAACCTTCTAGAAATGATTTCGCCACTTATATAAAAACATCAATTTCTCCTATGTACCTATGCTATTTAGTTATTTCTTCTCTTTGTTCATTTCTGCTTTGGTCAAAATCTGGTTATGTATTACACACAACAAACAAGGAAATAAAATACTTTTGTATAATAATATATATACTTTTTTTTTAATGTAATTTTTATTTATGGAGTAAAACTATCAGAAAATAAAATAGCTTATATCTTTTTTTAAACATAAAGAAACCTTTAATTTCGGACATACTCCCTTTTATATAACTTGTTTGTTGATGTGGAGATGGTGAAGGAGTAGAAGTTAGTTGTTTATAAGAGGATGAAGGCACGTAAGAGATCGAATTGTGGTCTTGTGGAGTTGTAAGAGATATGAGTGCGGTCTTGTGTTGATAGTGTTGGAATAGGAGTTAGTTGTTGAGGAGAGGCTTTATCTTCTCCTTACTTACATCATACACTCTACTTTACGAACGGCAATAAAAAATTAGTTTAGTAGGCATTCTTGACCATGTCACTTCGCAGGGTCACAGGCTAGGGTGGATATGATTTGAATTTCGATAAAATTTCATTTAATTTATTTATTTTATTCACTTTTTTTTGGTTTTTTTGTAAAATATCAGTGATATTTTACAAAAAAACTCCTCTGCTCCGTTTATATGATTAAAATGTAAAAATTTTGTTACATAAAAAAGGTCATTCAGTATCACTGTTTTGTTAACTTCCTTCCGCGAGGGTTGCCGGCAGCGACTGCCAAAAGAAATCGGGCCGATGCGCCTACACACACGCAGTAAGGAGGGGGCGGTGCCCCGATCTAGGAAGCATCGGCTGATCTAGGAAGCATTTTTGCTCCTGCCAGCCGATTAAGGAGGCGATATCGGCTACGACTTAGGATGGCTCTACATACGACACGATTTAGAGGCAATCTAGGAGGCATCCCCACTACTCCACCCTAGATCGCCACCGATATCGTGTCGTATGTAGCCCGCTTAAGCCTACGCGCTTGTTTTGAATCCATTACACATTTTTATTTACAACGCCATCAAATCTTGTCAGCTAAATAGATTTAGATCCCCTATCTATCTACCAAACTTAAAAATACATACAACAGAACAAAAAATATATTTAATTCTTAAAACAACCTAAATAATAGAAAAAGCTTTTTTCTTATTTGCAGTTTTTTTAATATTGATTAGCTGACTCATCCCTAAACTTTCATTTCATATAAATCTATAGTCAGATAGTATTCATATTAATCCACTTTATGGCAGATAGTTTTCAGTACAAAAATGGCTTGTTCTGAACATTAATGTTAGACAAACAGACTTTAAGAGTTAGCTGACTCTTTAAGTGAGATCAAATGCATACCAAACTTTAATATTTTTTGAACATATGTTGAAAAAAAATTCAATTAATTTTAACTGAGTTTTGAAAACGAAAAGGTTCCATAATTGACGAGTATGTTTTTTTATGCATGTTCACCGATTTTACCGAAACGGCTTAACTGTATTTTTATAAAATAGGCTAGCTATATTTCAGGAGTGGTCCATATAAATTTTTAAAAATTTCATGTCTCATATTGGAAAAACTAATTTTAACCTATATAAATGACATTGTTCGATTCATCGATATATTATTATATGAGCACTGATTTCAAAATCTATTAATTTTTGAAAATGATTTTATTGTTTTTAATTTTGAAGTCGTTATAATTTGTACTTTTAATAAAAGTTAGTAGTTAGGTATTTTGTCATTCATTATATATAATATTATACATTCATTATATCTAATATTTTTTCAGTTTAATGTTAAATGTTTTGAAAGTTATACCGGCTGTTGCGTAAATATTGTGGAAATTTTATTTAGACACGGATCGGCGGAGATGGATAAGGCATGTTGGCAAAACAAATTATATAGAGGTTGGAAATTGACATCGTTATGCTCGCAAAAGATTTTGCTGGATTTCGAATGCCGATAGCAATAAAGAACTTTCACTACAGAGATGGCGCCTGCACCACCACTTCACGTTTATGTAACCCTGCAGCTTGTCATTCATTTGTTTTTAAATCGTTTGTTGTTAAATCATCGCTTGAACGGTTTTGTAAACGTGTTGAAAACAATTCATTTGATGGATTTCATATACGATTTCACAATGCACCAGAAAATGCTATGACCATTTGTTGGTTTGCAGGAATTGAAAAATTTATAGGTTCCCACGAATTTTAGGCATAAAGAAATTCTTTATATATTTTTTTAAGTCACTAAATTGACAATTTTATAGAGTATGTTTGGTGAACCTGTCCAGTCAACTGTTGAGGTCTTTTGAGATAAAATTCGTTCTTGTCTTTTTTTGTGGAATTTTCCACTAACATGCTACGTTTTTAAGTACATTTGAAAAAGTTTCGTTGGTGTACTAAAGCCTGAGACAAAGTTTATATTTTCTTTACCTAATATTACTTATGTTCACGCGGCCTTCTCGAGTAGAATACACTAAGATGTTTTCTTATTTATCCAAGGCCAACACTGTGCCAAGTATAGGAAACGTGTTGAGATTGATGCAAACAGATTTGCTCGCAGTATCGTTGCCAAGTTCCAACTAATAAAGTGAACGCAACTTGCGCGACATTACTGCATAAAATTCGAAGTGGAATAACAAACCAACAATACATGCAAAGCGTTTGCGGCACATGCACATCATTTTAATGTTGTATCTTGTAAAACAAACTAAGTGGAGTAATTACTTTCAAACTTAAATTATATTACCTACTTATATCTTTATTATGTAAATTTAATGAATGCCAGCGTGAAATAACAGCACAATGCTGTTGTGTTTCATACTTTATTACGGTAGAGATTCCTGCTAGCACTCCTCAATTTCCCAATTGTAATTTTGTAAACCTGTATGTTCTTATGAAAATAAAATATTTTGAAATGATGTGAAGTTGCCAACTCGCACTGTTATAGCGCAGCGAAGTAACTGCTCCATAACCCTCACATAAATGAGAGGGAGCCTATGCCCAACATTGGGTGAACATAATTTTTAATAAAAAAATAATAAACTCTTATAATTTTACTAAGCCTTGTTTTGATGAAAAACAAGTTTTTATATCACGGATTTAAAATGTTCCCATTAGTAATTAAGGTATAATTCACTTCAAAATAAAACATGAATAATGTAGGATATTGTTAATTAGCCTGATCATAATATTGTATTAGTATTAACGATCTTGTAGTTTTTTGTCCGACCAACGCACGCGCATTTTACGTAATGGTAAACATTCAGTGACCGAAAGAAATATTTATTCATCACCTGCAACGAATCAAGATCGCTTGGACCACAAGGATGAAAAACATCGTGATCCTAAATAAAATATTGAAATAGCGTCTCATAAGTGTGACTCTACAGCAATTCCCCTTTCCGCAGAGTCACACCTTGGGTAAAGACTCTTTATACTGGAAACGAACCATTCCATATTAATTAGTCCTCAGGGGTGACAGCGTATCTGCATTTTGAGTCTTGATCGAGGGTAGATGTATGGGCCACTGCATGCACTTACCATCAGGTGGACTGTGTGCTCGTTTTCATACCTTATTTATCAAAATAATTCTTCACAATTTAAAAGGTTTATCTTGTAATAGATTGCTATGGGCTAATAAAGAAGATGAAGTTGAAAAATGTGATAATATAATTATACTAGCTGATACCCGCTCGCTTCGCTGGGCGCACGATAATATTTTATTGCGGAACATATCAAGAATATTTATTTTGATGGGACTATCGTAAAATTCATTTTTGGTGAGCGCCTAAATCGCTACTAAATCAAGTCAACCAGGTGCATAGTTTTAGAGATCTCGTGATGAGTTAGTGGTATTTCGGTTATATATATATATATATATATATATATATATATATATATATATATATATATTATATATATATGTATATATATATATATATATATATATATATATATATATATATATATATATATATATATATATATATATATATATATATATATATATATACATATATATATACATATATATATATATATATATATATATGTATATATATATATATATATATATATATATATATATATATATATATATATATATATATATATATATATATATATATATATATATATATATATATATATATATATATATATATATATATATATATATATATATATATATATATATATATATATATATATATATATATATATATATATATATATATATATATATATATATATATATATATATATATATATATATATATATATATATATATATATATATATATATATATATATATATATATATATATATATATATATATATATATATATATATATATATATATATATATATATATATATATATATATATATATATATATATATATATATATATATATATATATATATATATATATATATATATATATATATATATATATATATATATATATATATATATATATATATATATATATATATATATATATATATATATATATATATATATATATATATATATATATATATATATATATATATATATATATATATATATATATATATATATATATATATATATATATATATATATATATATATATATATATATATATATATATATATATATATATATATGTATATATATATATATATATATATATATATATATATATATATATATATATATATATATATATATATAATTTTTTTTTGATTTATTAGGACAACCAACAAGAAGTACACGAACACAATGTAAATACTACAAATTACAGGAAGGTTTATATCAAAGTGTCATCTTAATTAAAGGTTGCCACGGCATGCAATGTGGACAACGAATATGTTTTTTAAAACTTACAACTATAAACTTAAAACTAGGTCTAAATGTTAGTTAAAAGTAAAGGACTGCATAATTTTTCGTTTGAATTTTTGAGGCTTACACACGTCACATGTCTTGCAAAGCTGGTTATATTGCCTCTGTAACCTGTTTATGGAGGCGTGGTGACCCAAATTAGTTTTACTGCCTTCAACTGAAAAGGGGACGTATCGGCTGACACGCACTAGCTTAAAAGGTACCTTGAAATTTATTGCACTTAGTAGGTATGGACAGTCTACGGTTCCATTGACGATTTTGTGTAGCAACATGAAATCCAGCAAAAGCCTCCGCTGTTGCAGGGTACTTAATTTAAAATACGTCAGTCGGTCTTCGTATGAGGACAGATCCTTTATTTTGTAAGTTTGGTACGAAAGATACCACAAAAACGCTTCTGGATACGCTCTATGCGTTTCACGTAAATGTCATAAAATGGAGACCAGACCTGACTACAGTATTCGAGGCTGGAACGGACTAAAGACTTGTACAAGGATATTTTTGTAGAGGTCCTCTTAAATTCTTTAGAATTACGCAACACGAACCCCAACATTTGAAGACCCCTTGTAACAATTCCATCAACGTGCTTATGAAACTGCAACTTTTTGTCCAGAATCACACCCAGATCTCGAACAGAGTCCACTTCTACCAAAGGATGACCATCAATATTATACATAGGTGTCGGAACATTTACACACCTTGAGAATCTTATAATTTTACATTTATCGAGGTTCAAAAATAGTCTGTTCTTAATGCACCACAAAGACATCCCGTCCAAATCCTCTTGCAATAGGAGTGAGTCACTGTGGTCTTTGATTTTCAAGGACAATTTCATGTCATCTGCGTACATAAAGCAGGTAGCGTATTTAAAAACAGACGCTAGGTCATTTATAAAAATATTGAAAAGGATCGGACCGAGATGGGAACCTTGAGGAATACCAGACGTAGGTAGAAATGGTTCTGAGGAGTAACCATTTACCACAACTCTCAATTTTCTCTGCCTGTGGTATGAAGAGAACCAATTGAGAAGATTGCCAGTGATGCCCAAAATTAAGAGTTTGTGAAGTAAGATGTTATGATCTACAATGTCAAACGCCTTACTGAAGTCTGTGTAGATGGTGTCCACAGACAAGCGGGAATCGAGAGACTTGGAGACATAGTCCACAAACGAAATGAGATTTGTAGCTGTAGAGCGAGATGTTAAAAAGCCCGATTGTTGGGGTGAGATTATTTGTTTTACGTGCCAAGCCAAAACAGGACAAACTAATGATTCAAAAACTTTAGCGAAGACAGACAATATGGATATTGGTCTGTAATTTCTGACGGATGATTTATATCTGATTTATAAATTGGGACAATACGTGCCTGTTTCCAGACCGAAGGGAAAGTACCCGCTTTTAAAGACATATTGAAAATGGTTGTTAAAGGCAAGGATAACGCTTTGCGGCAGTTGATTACAAACAAAGGGGGTATGTCGTCAGGTCCAGCCCTCTTGGCCCGATCTAGACCAGTAAGAGTTTTGAGTACTTGATCTTGTGAGAAGTGCAGATTAGCAAGATTATTTGAGGTACAAATTTGGTCAACAGTGGTCACAGATAGTACTGAGCTAGTGTTATACACAGATGCTAAAAATGAGGCAAAGAGATTGCATATGCCGTCACCATTATCTGCTTTGTCATCTCCGAAGGTCATGGACCTCAAACGAAGTTTGTTTTTTTCCTTGAGGAGATGTATGAGTTCCTTTGTGTACCATACTGGAAACTTTTTTTGTGGAGGGTTTACATTTTCGAACGTACTTAGTAATCGTGTCTGTTAAAATAGCATAAAATTCTCTTACCATGACATCAACCGAACATGAAGATTGTATACGGTCCCATGAAACTAAATTTAAATGTGTTATGATTTTATCGTAGTCCGCCTTATGAAAGTAATATCTTTGGCTTTGAGCGTTAGGCAATAAACTAAAAAAAAAAAAAAAAAAATATAATATATATATATATATGTAAATATTATACATACTTAGCTATTTGTTACTATAAATCATCTAGCTAGATATGTTCCTTAGATTGCGCAGGTATTGCACGACTTAACTTTTTCTTTTTATTTTCGTCGAATAACCAGACCCTCGGCCAGTCTTCATCCCTTTCTTGTCACGCATCCGAAACAAACGGTTTGCTAAATCGTTCTATATAAGTACAGCAATGGAGTTGAAAAATTGCCAGCATCTTCTTTGACTTTCTTTCCATCCAATCACAATGAGGATGTCTTAAATGCAAACGTGAATAGACTTTTGCTAAACTAAATTAGTGCCCTTTATCATTTTTGGCTACATCACAACTTACCATGAGGTGTGATAGTATTCAATTACTAGCTTTAGTAAATGATTCATAACAAAGATGTGATTTGTACTTATAATTCGCTTAAATTATTTTTCTTTCCTTAGGCCTACCGTCAAAAGACCTCGTCATCAGTCCAGATTGCCAGGATCGCAGCATTGACAATAATAGCCGCTTCATTTATCCTCGGCGCCTTCATCTTGGCCTCCAGCTGGGTTGCTGCTCGCGCATCATGCCACCAATTGGAGCAACTGGACGCCATGCTAGACAAAGAGCTAGCCCTAGAAGGAAGAAGTTACGGGAACGACGGCCTGCTTAATGTAAGTAGTAATTTTAAATGTTTTCGTTTTCTGAGTTATGTGTGTAAATGGTGTGATACAATTTTTTCTATTTATTTTTGATGTAAAGAAGCGTAATAGCGGCGTACAGAAACCATAATCTCACATGGATTTGAACCGGTGAATGGAATACGTAAGAAGAAGAAGCCACTATAGGAAATGCAAGAAAGATTTTTTGGTTTGCGACAGACGGCGACATAACCATCCTTTTTACGTTAGACGTAAAATATGGCAAATCCTTCTTTTAACGGGAGGTCCATTTCTAGCATTAAACTTTTGTGGTACGCTGAAGTAGAAGATATCTAACATAAAAATACGTGTAAATTGATGTAATTTTTTATCATACCTTATCTCAAAAACTCGTAATTTATTACAATAATCTTTATTATACACCACACAAATATAATAGTAATAAATATATAATTACTATTATTATCCTATTTAACCTAAAAGTTGGATAAAATATTAAAATCATAGTTTTTTACTCACCGAATTACAACATGCTCTTTACGGTTCCAGACAATCGGTACGTTGAAAACTTAACAAAGACTTCATTAAATATTAATTAGAATATTGAAATAGCATGAGTTCCCATTTTACTTACCTATGAACCTTATCCGACCTTCGCGTCGTCTGACTACTATGGTACTTATATTTAGGAGTATTCTGTGCCACTTTAAAGAAAAGTATTTGCGAAGTTGGTAAAGCGGTTTTGTTGCTGTGATAGAGTGATTACTTTTAAATTTCAACCAGCCTTATGAAAATTGAAGTATACGAGTATTTTGATATTTTACCCCGCTTCATATGAGGTATTAAAAAGATTTCAAAATAATTATTATGCAGTGACAATTATTTACACGTTTTTTTTTGAAATATAAATGTTATGTGTGATGTGCAAACGTGTTTGTGCCGTTCAGTTTGTTGACCTCCGGTTTTAGTTGACTCCCTATTTAAGATTCAGACTATGTAGCCATAGTGAGAGGGAAATTCTTTATTATGCATTGAATTGAACTTTTTGGTTTTATTTAAATAGAAGATAGATTGACCTAGTATCGCATGCGGTCGGCTCGACTTTTAAAAATTATATATTTGCAATGTCTCTTTAATAATGCAAACATTTTGTTAAATAAGTAAAGAAGAAACAATAGTAATATTAGAGTTTAAAAAACTTATATAACACGTTTTGATCATGAGCTCTGATGGTTCTAGTGAGAGGACTAGACCATAGTCATAAAATTATTGTATTGTTATCGTTTCTTAATACGTCTGCATAATTAAAATCAATTAGACTTCTAGAAATTTGTGAAAATTCAGGTACAAAATTCCATTACATTGATACAAGCATACAGATTCAGCTAAATATAAAGCGTGTAGTTATTTCATTTTATCCTGGTGATCCTGATCAGGGCTCTAGGATAAAGTAATTAAATTATTGTGTTGTCACCGGCTTTTGATACGAGAATCTTGGAAGTCAAATATTATAAGTTACTGAAAATTTCGTTAAAAGATTCAGTTACATAAATAAATAGATAGATGCACGCTAAGCTAATAAAAGCGTGTTAAAAAAAAGAAATTTTTAACAGAGACAAGAATTTTGTTTGATTTAAAAAATTAACAAGATAATTATTATTGATATGGCGGACATCCTTGAAACTACAATAGAATCGTTTTACCGTTGATGTCATATTTTAGTTTTAACCAGTACTTATTATAAGTTACTTTGTAGTTTTTATCAAAATAATTTACAAACCAGTTAATCTTTGTTTTCAAACAGTAAAATAAAGTTAAAATTACTAAATATTGTTCTGTACAGAGCACAGAATCGTGTTTATGTTTTGTGGGTTTTAAAGTTGGACGAAGTCACATTGCGCGACGACTAGGGACCTGCTCACCTTGAATCTCTTCACAAATGTTGCGCAAAGCGATTGTAACAGACCCCCTTTTGATGCTAGTATTACATCTTGTACTGTAAGGGAATCAGAAGGTTATATTAATTGGTGCATTTGTTAACTTGAAACGTGGTTTCAATTTAACTCACCAAGGCAAGTTATAGAACAATTTCAATAACCATAACTCAGTATTTGAAACAAATTTATACATGTATATTAATGTAAAAGTTTGAAAAAGTAAGTTACATGCAATAATATAATAAATAGCTAAGTTAGAAAAACGATGTCAAAAGATTGCTAATGATATGGGTCATTATAGTCTAACCGTGTAGAGGTGGTGAAAGAATCTCCACTACCCTATATCATCACGTGGGTGTCGTAAGAGGCGGCAGAAGAAGGAAACTGAACCAGGAGATAGGTAGCAGCATTTTCCTGAAAACGGTTTTATAAAATAAAATACTGCGGTCGCCAACACGCTTGTGCAACTAGCTAACAAACAGCCAGATCATATCAATATGATTAGTAAATTTATGTAATTATATAAATTGAGGGGAAACTTAGTTCAGGTAAATTTCTACTTTAAATTATACATTTGTTCATAATATTATTTTAAAGGGTACATTTATACGTGTTACTAATATGCATTAAAATGTGTATCTAAATATAAACCAATTAAAAGCCTTTTTATATGGCTAGTTTTTTCCTTAATATAGATTTAATCATCACAAACCGCAGCTATAAAATAAAACCAGTCGTATCCTTGGTTATGTAATGTTACATTAGTAAGTAAAAGCTGACTTCTACTTACGATTGATTTTTATATGATTTGATATTCGTCAAGCTGTTAATATAACATAATGTCAATATTATCTAGTCTCTCTTACCTTCTGTGTTTATTTCATCAACAATTTCTTTTTTATCATAATAAATTCATCGATGTGTGCGTTTAATGTTCATGACTTTGTAATAAACAAGTTTTTGATAGGAAATTAATATAATAATTAATAATTACATATTTTATTAAATGTTACTGTATAAAAAACATAGCAAAAAAATGCTGATCTTAACCTTTTTGTTAAATTTACTTTATACCATGTTTTATAATATACATACACAATCCGCACGGGTGATTTCTTTTTCTCTTATTGAGAGCGCCACCTACTGGATGCAATCGTGAATCTAAAACATTCTAGAATCCGTTTGAACGTTTAGGATGAGTTCAATATATAGAGATAATAATATAACATTTTTTATTTCAGAACTCATATCCATTCTATGCAACTAAAAATTATTATTTAATAGCCCCACATTATGTGGACATTACATCATTTATGTTCATTTTGCGCAAAATTTTATTTGTGTTCAGCGTTCAACTTAGGAGTCGGTTTTTTTTGCGAGAGTATTTGATGGCTAGATCTTCATCTATTTTTTACTATTTTTATTTATCTGTAATTTTTATATTTTATCTTCCACAGTTTTACAAAATCACTAGATATCCAACCAACATTATGGTTGTTTTTATTTGTACCTTTTAACAATGTACAAGTATTTTCTATGGAGCTACGCATTTACAATAACAAACTCGATATAAAGATGACGTGAATAAGTAGTTAGTATGTGTTTAAAGTAGGTATTGACTGAAGTATTTCTTATACATATTAGAAGCGCAGGGCAGGCAGGTAGAAATCTTATACTTTGTTCGATATAATCAATACGTAAAATCTATTTCAACTTTGTTGTTTGTTATTAGAAATATTATTTTCAAAATGATGAGATTTTCAACGCGCAATATACAAAGTATTTTTTTTTAGAGTTAGCGGTAAGTGGACACACAGTTCACCTGATGTATTAGATAAGGTGGTTTAAAAAAATCTACATCTATCTCCGATTAAGTATCAAAACGCAGATGCGTTGTTACGCCCGAGGACTAAGATTAATTATCTAGTTACCAGTAAAAAGGACCTCCTTTTCTCTACACTCACCATACATTACATAACAGCATTGTTCCGCTATTTCACGCTGGTATACCGCGAGGGCGAGGTTCAACCTCAAATGGGCTAACCAATTCTTGCTGTATACGAGTACATAATAAAGCTTCAACAACAAGTAGAGCCATGCTGCAGTTATATCAGTAGTATAGTTGTAGCACAAATGAGTCGGCTCGACCGGGGAAGGATCACGCTCTCACAAAATACCAGCGTAAAATAGTAGCATAATGCTGCTGTGTTTCGTATGGTGAGTGTAGAGAACCGGAGACCCTTTTTACTAGAAACAAGTCCATTTGAGTCCTCACAGGTGACAACGCATCTGCATTTTGATTTGTAATCGAGGATAGATGTAGATGTCTATGGGCCGCAAAAACTCTTACCATTAGGTTGACTGTGTGCTAGTTTGTTACCCTATCCTGTAAAAAAATGAAATATCAACAAGGGAAATGTAAATGGGAGAGCAAAGGAAGTTGAACTAACGAACGATATTATAATTTGATGTTTAGTGCGCGATAAATAATAACAGTACCTGCATTATACCCATAGCGGAGCTGGCTAGAGTTGGCGAAATTGTTATGTGTGGCGAAAGTTGCGGACGCGGTTAATGACCCCGGGTCGTGGATGCATCTCGGAACACAACGGAACATGGCGACACAGATGCGTTTCGAATGTACGATTAGCTTGTTAGATGACATATTAACACCGTGGCGTGATAGAAAGTGAAGTAAATGTACAAACCGAAATATAAAACTTGTTTCCTTGATTCTTGAACATTTTCCGATACACTGCATAATTATAATATATAATTATATAAATTAATTAATCTATTTATCAATTGATGGATGCAGGTGTGACCCCAAAGAACGCCACAAAACATGACCATGTTTTGTGGCATTCTTTGGGGGAGGCCTATAATCAGCAGTGGACTTGTGAAGAGCTGTCTGTCACATTGATTGAATTATGTCCCAATTATTATTCAAAGAATATAAAAAAAATCAGTTTTAAATTTTTAATAACGAAACCATTGAGAATAATAACTCAAAAGAATAAATACTCTTTCGATAAATACAAATATAGATATTATTTTATATTAAAAACAGATAAGAAAATACAGCGTAGTAGTAACACATAAAATAGTAGATCGGTTTTGATATTTGATGAGAAGTTCTACCCAGATTGATTGTTTTTAAGTGGTAGAGCTATCATGCAGCTATATTATAGTTGTAGCAGGAATGGGTCGGTTCGACCGGAGCAAGACCACGCTCTCACAGAATAAAAGAGCATAAAAAGCCAGCGTAAAAGAGCAGCGTAATGCTGCTGTGTTTCGTATGATGAATGTAGAGAACGGGAGATCCTTTTACTGGAATCGAAGCATTCCATCTTAGTCCTCTGGGGTGACAACGCAATTGCATTTCGATCCTTAATTGAGGATGTCTATGGGCCACAGCATCCATTTGTCATCATGTGGACTGTGTGCTCGTTTATAACCCAATGCTATAAAAAATTGTAATAGTATATATTATGTAATGCTTTTGCTGGATAAGAAATCCAGCGGACTACTGTTCTGACAAGGATATTTGCGAATCAGTGATGAAAATGAAGATTACTTTCAATTAATATTATGTATTTACAATTTGAAAAAAGGAATATCATATCTAAATGTAAATGATGACATATCTTTCATCATAAAACATAATCATAGAAATAAACATTTGTCGAGTTACCAAATTTTTTTTAATTCGCTTAAATTTTACATTACTGTATTATTTTAGACTTTATTTTTGTGTAATGTTCTGTAGATTTAATATGTACTCTTTTGGACATATTAATTTTTACTATTTATAATGATTGACACGACGATTGGCATATTAGTTTAATTTAATTTAATTCAGTAATACATAATTAAATTCTTTGCTTGAAATGATGATTGTAATTTTAACTTTTTTAATTTATATTTGTTTGGTTTAATTTAATCTATGTACATATTTATTTTTAAAAAAAAATATTTCGAAGACATGTGAAGTTCGCCAACACGCATTAAGGCTGCGTGGCGGTCACTTCCTCGCCCTAAAACCCTCTCAGAAATGAGAGGAGGCCTGTCCCCAGAAGTGGGACGTATATAGGCTGTAACTTTACTTTTACTTTTACATAATTAATAGTTTTTATTTAATTAATAATTTTCGCATGCCAGATGTAGTAAACATGTGGACTATGTACAATATGCAATGTATTTGTCACCTATTATGTACTATGTTTATACGCATAAACGATATTATTATTGTACTATTAAAAACAATTCCATTCCATTTTATGCCTTACTTAAAGAAATCTTCACTAAACGTTCACTGCTTGAATGTAAATATTTTATATCACCATCACATACATTTTCATTTGCTATTTTCTAAAGCTTTTGTAATGCAAATATAGCATAATTATTCGACTAAGCACACACTCGAGAAGAAAAGAAAATAAAGCTTCATTGTATATTTATAATGTATATAATAGAGATCCCTAATTGGAAATTATTTTCTATTATGCTTCATTTTTTTCTTTCTAGAAATTATATTATTGACCCATGATGCCGATAACATGTCCTGACTCATAATATTTAACTTGTGTATTATAATGTAAACATTTGACATGCATAAAGTCCACCATTTGCCACCGTGTCGTGACCAATTGTGTTTTAAATTAACACGTAGTAGTTTAAGCAAGCAAACTTTCCTATGGTATAAGAGATATGCAACATAAATATCAAGAATATCTTAGCGTTTTATAGCTAAGACTTTTATATAAATCTCTCGTATTTGCTCTTTTAAATAAATTTAAAAAAAAACTTTGGAATCGCTCTACAATATGAAAATTTACAAGGTTTTTTATCTTAAATAAATATTATTATATGTAATAGAGCCATGCAGCAGCAGTATTGTGGTTGTAACAATCATCAGCTTTCCCGGGAGAGGACCACGCTCTCACAGAATACCCGTAACTAATTTAAAATAGGAGCATAGAAGGAAGAAAATGCCGCTGTATTTCGAAAAGTTAAAAATAAGTACTCATTTGTCAGTCTTACTTCTATTTAAAAATATTTTTGATATTTTCTAAACAACAATTTAAACGATTAACAAGATAGGATTTTACTGTAGGTGGTTTTTTGTAATTTTCAAGCGTTTTTGCTTTAGTCGCGTGATCACATTATCGCATCATCTATAGATAACTTTGTAGTGCTGGAAATAACGGAAACGGGCTATTTTCCACGTACGTATTATAAGTTGATCTTTTTGCACATCCGTCCACCCGCGCGTCCGCTCACCGTTCTGTCATTAAATAATTATTAACCTCGCATAATATTTCATCTATGATTCCCGAGTTTCAAATCAACTGTTATTATCAACATGACAAAAGGAAAAAAAGTAGGCGTAACGTCACGGCGACAGTAAGATTGCGAAGGTTAATTGAAATATAGCTGCGTATACTACCAAATAACTGCCTTGGCCTGCTAACAGTAGACATTTTAAACGATTTTAAATAAAGAATTAGTTTTGGGTTGATTAAAAAACATAAATTTCCGTGCTTGATTTACTAGTAATATTCTGAGATTTTGAACGTTCCTCAGTAGGGTATTTTTTATTGTAATAATGGGGTGTTCAAACACATAGTATGTATTTAAAATTGACGTGTTTTTTAAAATATCTATAAAATCTTTTTGAAACATGTAGACCTATTTATTTGAGGGCCTGGAGTGACTAAGTCAACGTAAAAAAGTGAAGATGCAGATTTTCTGAATTATGAAGCAACTCGCTGTTTCAGTGCGTTTTGACGGACTTCACTTATCTTCTAATATTTTATTCCCTAGATATACAGGTTTCCCCACGATGTTTTCCTTTTCCGCCAAGTACGTGGTAAATTAACACTTAGAATTTCAATTTACTGTGATTTGCTCGTGTGCTGTAAAATTTACTAGAATTATTAGTTAAAATTTACTAGAATAATATCTTTATTAATATATCTTTACAAATATCTTTATTACTTGAATTTGTCACGCATCATTTATAATTTAAGGTTGCATTTGCTTCCACAACTATTTTTGTTGGAGAAAAGAAATATGTATATTATTTTCTTCCCCGGAAGGGTGAGCAAGCATACGATTCAGGCTTAGCTCGGAAATGTTTTTGACACTATCTCGCAAAGTGCAAAGGTCAGTTGTATAATAATTAGTAATATACGATATCTATACATCTACAGAAATTATAAATTCAGGTTCTCCGTCGCGTTTGTCTGTATGTTTGCGCTAATCTCAAAAACTAATGTATGTGTTTTTACTTTTTATTCAATTTTCATCAATAAACAGACTGATTGACGAAAGTATATGTTTATACATATAATTTATGAATGTTTTGCAAATAAGTTAGCTAATATTATAGATGACATTTGTCTATTAAGTCGGAAAATTAAGTGTTTTATTAGGCAACACTGACCATGTGCATTCCCCACAGAGACGGTTACTTGAACTCTATGTACTCATTCAAGGTGTTTGTATCAGCATGAGGGGGACATTTACAATCGTTTTCTAAATTTCTTTGCTACAACAGATGTGTTAGCGAAAAACTGGGCACTTTTCTGCAAGTATTCCAAATCTTCACTAAATTTCAATGTTTGTCTTTAACTTAATATATTTTTTAACTGTTTATGACAAGATTATAATGTATTTGTAGTGCTGTGAAATACTCCTTTTATTTCAGATTTGATTTTTCTATAAAAAGTATGTATATTAATATTTTTATAGGTGTGCTAATATCTACCAAGTATCTTACGCCAGTTTTTGTTATGTTTCTGTACATGACTGTACTCAGCCGAGTTTGAAAATCGGAAGAAAAATTATATACGAATTCCGTCTATCCACCCCGTTTGAGGTGGATAAATGAACACGTGTTTCCGAGTATCCACCCTAGTCTTGATTTCTTAGGGTGCATAAATGGAATAACCTTATTACATTAAAAACAAACTACGATAAAAATGGATTAAAACTAACACAATATATTTAACATTATATTAATTTATATTACAATATAAAGATAAAATCGAACAAGCATTAAACGAGCATGATCTAGATAAGTGTCAACTGGAAAAAATATCTTTTCTAACCTCGAGCAAAACTCGACAGCCCAGACATAAAAGAAATGCTTATGATTCAAATCAAGTTTTTGTAAAGATTTGTAGTAGAATTATTAAACGGTATCGGTTCAAAAACAGTGTCCGTTTCAAAAATAGATACCTATGTCGCCTCATTAAATAAACAGTAAAACAAAATCATGCAATTTAAATATTGTATCTTTCTTTTTAAAATATATACTTTATATTTTCATTTTACTTTAAAAATCTTTTTACGTATCTGTATTTTGATTCTTAATCGAGGATAGACTTAAAAGTCCATTGACCACAGCATCCACTTACAATTGGTTGGACCGTTTACTAGTTTATCAACCATACTTTTATAAGAAAGTGTTATTTGTTCTTTTCTTGTATATTGATAATCATCATCATCATCATTACAGCCCTTCACAAGTCCACTGCTGAACATAGGCCTCCCCCAAGGAATCCCACAAAGCACGGTCTTGAGCCACCTGCATCCATCGATTTCCTGCATGTCTTACCAGATTGTCACTCCATCTAGTGGGGGGTTGCCCTACACTACGCCTACCGGTACGAGGCTGCCACTCGAAAACCTTTTTTTCCCAACGGTTGTCGGTTCTTCGAGCTATATGGCCGGCCCATAGCCACTTCAGTTTACTAATCTACTATATTATACCAATCCGTTGGACTATGTCGGTCACTTTGGTTCTAAAGTATGGATTAAGAACACACCGATTGTGAAAGAATGGTAAATGTCTTATATGAAAAGTTTATTGACCGTTTTAAAATCTTATTAATGCTACAAAATAGATAAAACATACGAAAGTTGCCTGTAACATATTATCTGTAACCAAGGGTAAGCCACAAGCTAGCATAATTTTTTAGGCCGACATTTTCTATTGTGCCTTCTAGGTGATTTCCTTGTTATCATGCAACGTTCTACTCTAGAGGTAATAACGACAATAATCGTTTAAAACAGTTTCGTAAATCTGGTAAAAGTGTTGTGGGCGTAGCGCACAATACGACAATTGTGCCGGCAACGTAATCGGCATTTTCTATCGGTTGCGGCTGCGAACATTCTTCGCTTGGCTGCTCGATGTTTGTTGACATTATTTCACGAGTTTTTTTTAATTTAAATCGTGTTATTTTTAAAACAGTACTTTTATAGGATAGGGTGACAAACGAGCACACAGTCCACCTGATGGTAAGTGGTTGCTGCGGCCCATAGACATCTACATTTATCCTCGATTACGAATTAAAATGCAGATGCGTTGTCACCCGTGAGGACTAAGATGGAATGGCTCATTTCCAGTTAAAAGTCTCTCCGGTTCTCTACACTCACCATACGAAACATAGCAGCATTAAGCTTCTATATTACGCTGGTATTTAGTGAGAGCGTGGTCCTTACTTGGTCGAACTGCAGCATGGCTCTACCACGTAAAGTATTTTTTTATTTACAGGCATAAAATTGTAAAAACATTGGCAAAAATTTATAAAAATGTGGATCGATCAAATAAAAAATATGTAAATCAAATTTCAAAATCTCCACAAATCTTAGTACAAAAGATATTGCTTCCGTGGTACTACTGTAAATTTAACGTTTTCGTTTTAAAATAATTGTAATTTATTTTGTATTTTTGGTTATTTATAAATACCTATTTCGATACAAGTGTCAATGCACGAATACTATCAAAAGTTCTTACTTATCGTTTGGGCGAGATTTACATTACCACAATAATTAAGAAACACTTATTTGTTGTAACCAACTCTTATAGGGTGCAACGAGGATATGCAAGAGCTTGAGGTAACAAAGCATAAGCATATAATATATTATATTACAAAAAAATCGACTTTAAATAAAATTAATAAAAAAACTACGTAATTGCTTCTCAAATTGGTGCTAATACATAGTATATCAAAAGAACTGTGGTAATAATTTATCTTTAGTCGTTTTTTACTTTTATTTAAGTTTGAATATTTTACCTTTTGAGTAGCCAAACTAAGAAATATCGCAAGTTTACGGTTGTTTAAATGGATACATTACAAACTTTATAACCTATTTTTCGACTCTTATGGATTAAAATTTATATTGGATCACTCTTGAAGTATTATTAAAACCTATTTATTAAAAAGAAAGTCATTAAAAAAAGTTCAGCCATTTTCAAGAAATTGGAGTGCACTAAAAACGTGTTGAATATAGAACCTGCTAGTTTTTGGAACTCTACTAGTTGAATACTATGGCTAGAGAAACCTGTAATCAGAGTAAGATATGTTAGGATGTTAAGTGCGGTGCGACAAGAAACAAAAATGGTTATTACTACTTTTCATTACCTGGCAACATTCCTTAGAGGGAAGTTTGCTGTTTCTTATCAAATCCAACAGAGAAAAGGATCCTTGCTGTTGACGGTTAGAAATTCTAGGACGGTTTATATACATCTGAATTGGTATTACGAAATCCATATGAGTGGTAGGCGACTCGTCGCTCTGACATGAAAAGTCATAAGTTTTAAAATGTTTAAAAACCACTTAGTTTCTCACGAGACTGTTCTTGGAAAGTAGTTCTGCTGCAATAAATTAAAGACGCTTATTTAATGAAACATTACTTGAGCATATTAAAACAATATTACAATTTTTCGCTTAGTTAGTGCCCATAGATTAATTTCGGTTAGTTATTAAATAAGTTGTCTGTCTACAAAATTAACCCTTAGTCTTCAATCAAGTCTTCTTCTTTACCTGGCAAAAACTAACTGCTAGACATAGGCATGTCTCGTAGACTAACTAAGGAGTATCACAAGTATATTTTCCATAATCGTTACGCTTGCCTGAAAAATTGGCACATTACCAGGTTACCTGATGGTTATACCACCATCTTCTGGTATCTCTCATAGTGATTAGTACTCCACATCAACCTTTATTTGATTTTCTTATGCCGTAACTCAGCCCTGCATATATTTAAAATGAATGTGTTCAAAAGATTTCCTCATTATTCAGTTTGAATCTATTAACTGATTTAAACAATATGGAACAGTTACAACATTGTACAAGTCCGTAAATATTTAGCATAAATGTCTTCAAAGTTACGTAATTCAGACGGCTGACTGTTAGGCGTCCGCCATTTTAAGACGAGTAACGCGATGGGTTTTGATGTAAAAGTGAGCGGTGTTGGCTTAGCGCCGTTTTTGTGCGTCACTGCATATTATGTTTAAAATATGTTGTTTTATATGATATGAATTATTATATGATATGTAATTTTATATAAATACTAGCGTCCCGAAGCGAAACCCGTTGTTCTGCCCTTTACAGCGACCCTTTGTCATGTACTATTAAAATCCTTAAATTCGTAAAAAAACTGCGGGTCACTCATGGCCTAAAAAAACTATCCGATCTCTCAAGTTGGACCAAACTGCGCACGGTGTGCGAATTTGATTAAAATCGGTTAAGTAGTTTAGGAATCTATCGCGGACAACGTGACACGTAATTTATATATTATATTAAGATAGTATTATAATAATAAATATAAAATTACTAGCCGGCCAGGCTGACTTTGTTCTGCCCTTTGTCCTATAATAAATCCGAAATGAAGAATATTGGGGGTCACTTACGAAATAAAGACTATAATAATAGTACGTGAGGGTAATATGGTCATCCGGTTATATATGGTCACTTTCTTGTAACTCAAAAACTACAGCCTTGTTTGCATAGAAGGCTATACGATTCGATGGCTCTTCAGTCAATCAAATAGTAAAAGGTCAAAAGGACGCTGATTTATCGAAGCCATTTTAAAAGTTGATACTATAGTAAACATTTTAGTCGATTTTAGTATGGCGTAATGTAGTTAGTTTTTATTAAGTTGAATTTTCGAAGTGTTCCTAATTATTGCTAAAGCTTGTTTACTATTTTTTATATTACCCTCATGTACCGTATCCTATTCCTCAAGTTAGAGCAAGCAATACATATTTACAAATTTTTATTAATATCGGTTTAGTGGTTTCGGAGATTGGCGTGAACGAACATCGTGATACGGGTTTTTTTAAATAAATTAAGATAAATAAATATTAAGATTTAAATTACTAATTTGAAATAAAATTTGAAGACCAAAATTAGCTGACCTGCTCCGACTTAGCACGGGCTTTTTATAAATATGGAATTAAAATTTAATAATTCTGTAAGTATCGAGATACACGACAGTGTATAGCCAAGATCGGAAAGGAAAAGGGCGCCGCAGCGGCTGTGTGTATAATTACACAAACCATTCTCAAAAAATATCAGATCTTTAAAGTAAAATTCTTATACCCAGGAACTCAAATGTTTTATAAGGGTGATAAACGAGCACACAGTTCCCCTGATGGTAAGTGGTTGCTGTGGCCCATAGACGTCTACATCTATTCTCGATTACGAATCAAAATGCAGATGCGTTGTCACCCTTGAGGACTAAGATGGAATACCTCGTTTCCAGTGAAAACGGTCTTCATGAATGAACCAAATAAAATTCTTAAGTTATGAAGGTTTGCAAAATTGTCAGTTTTGTCACCAACTGATTGACTGATTCACTGACTAACTCATCAAATACTTAGTCCATTTATAGGGTACTTAAAAATCAAAATTTAGCATAGAGATTAAAATCTGATGACTGCAAGTTATTGATTGTGGGTATAGACGGGTGTTAGTAAAGTTATTGGTGTGGTCATTATTCGAGTATTTAAAATTAACCGTACTTATAAATACTTTAACTTGGTTAATAAAAGTGTGAAATCGGAAATTAATCCCACCAAAAACATAAATACGAAAAGTGATCACGCTGACGCAGACGGCCAAACGGCCCCCTTTTCACAATGTTTTTTAAACTTTTGTAAGTGTATTTTGTACTGTCAGATGTTATTAAAGGACTATAATTTTGTAGGAATAAATAATATATTTAGAAATAAATAAATATTTCATGTATGAACTAAACAGTTAATTCATCGATAAAAATGAACATTAGGTGACGTTAAACAATGTACAGTGTTATTTTAATTTAAAAATATTGTTGCCGTACAGCCTACAGAAATCTAAATAATAATTAGATTTCTGTGGTACAGCCTATTAAAGTCTTCTACTGAACATAATATGTAGGTCTCCCATATAGGTTGCCTCATGAGCGGGATATTTTTCATCCAGGTTTGACAACGGTATGAAAACCGCAGTTTTTTTTATTTTTAGTCGTTATTAAGAAGACGCTGTTGACCATCTCCTGATTTGTTTCCCTCTGTCGCTGACACCAACGGGATAATATGGTGTAGTGGATATTCTTACACCGCCAATACACGGTAAAAATATAAATACCTGCATTTTTCTTTATTATTTATTTATTCAAGTTCAAGTATTCCAGTTATACCTACCACAAACTATACAAATTCAGCTATGTTTATTTATTATAAATAATTACTATGAAATAATATCAGTGGATTAATTTTTTAAATTTATATTCTTTTAGGACGAACCCTTGCCGATAGGCAACGCGCATGCGCTGCGCGCGGAACCCCCGCAGCATTCAAGCCCAGAGTCTTCAGGCTCACCTGTGCACGCCCAACCAGCTCCCGCTTCTGATAACCAGATTAAAGAAGATGCTTTAAACCACGCCGAATCCAAAATCGACGAGGAAAAATTACAGGTAAGATAAATTATGCGAGATTGTATTTTTTTTAATGGTAAGCTTTTCAGTGTTTAAATAGTGTCTTGCTGTACAGGTTAAAATTTAAATTGCAATATAAGATATAGAACGAGGTAGAAACATCACAAAGCCCTGTCTCTAACAGCTTTTTTAACCGACTTCAAGAAAAGAAGGAGGTTCTCAATTCGACTGCAATTTTTTGTGTGTTACTTCAGAACTTTATTTTATAGGTGAACTGATTTTGATAATTTTTCTTTTATTTGATAGCTGGTGCTTTTCATGTGGTCATATGTATACATTTGATCAAGATGTGACCATTAGTTTTTGGGTTACCCTTAATAATGCGTATTTAATTGATTTCGACTAAATTGATGATGTTCTCATTTTATTTATATTAAAGTCGTATTTACAAAACTTTAAATTTTACTACTCGTTACTAATAGATATTTTTATTATTATGTATTGGTATGTTGCTATGAACTATACCAGATAAATATTTACAATTTCCTTTAATATAAAGAAAAAAACAAATGCAATAACCTTTGTATTTGTTGTTTTTTTTTCATTTAAAATCCATATAAGATCTACATACGATCCTATATTCCATTCCTTTTTGCGAACAATAGGTCATCAATATCTTTAGTTAGGAGAAAGTACTGTGAATAATGCTAATGATGTTTGAAAGTAACCGTTGTAGTAGAGATAAATATACATAGAGCAATCAAGCTATAGACGCACATTGCACAAGTCATGAAATGGATGGACAAGATTTCTCTTGGAGCTTCCTTATATGTGGCAATATGGCCATTACTTTAGGAGAACTCTGTGGTTTATAAGTATTTTTATGATTCTGTAAAATTGCAAGACTAGATTGTATGTTACGTAGAACATATAATATTGTATGGAAAATGCTGAATGCTATGTTATTACTAATCGTCTAAACAGCATGTAATAGTTAACCGTTAACATGGGTCGCTTCTACAGTAGATAGCATTTGCCATAATCGCCATGCGATTGGTGATCGAACCTTTAACGCCGTCATCCGTTTGGTATACTATATTATAAGACCGTTGTTCGAGGATACAAGATCTTCCGGACATTTCTCTAAGTCCTTTAAAATAAACTCTTATTACATTTTGAAGTCCAGATCAGGCGGTGTTTCTCTATTTCTATTATTAACCCTTGACCGTTTGGTCTTACCAGCGGATGGATATCTCCAACCAACCATGTAAAACCACCGTTTATACTTATTTTAATATATTTTATATGTGTATTATTATTGATATGTATTGTATTGTAATATTTGTAGCCTTTTTTCTCTTAAGTCGGTTACGGATGTCTATGACTGCAGGGTGTATATAGAATAAGGGTGACAGCTTAGCACACAGTCCACCTAATGGTAAATGGATACTGTGGTCAACATTTATCCTGGATTAATTATCAAAATGCAGATGCGTAGTCACCTGCGTTACTACACTATGCTGTGAACTATTTTTTACTAGTCTTGTACTATTTTAAAAACTGGTACATTTCAATTATAATTGTAAATTTGCTTCGAAAACATTGAAAAATTGGTGTCATAAGAAATATTACTGATAGAGTTACGAACTTCTACGGTAGGTTGTGAATCCGAAATACTTTTGCTATGACATCGTTTAATATATGTATACTAGTTTGCCAGGCAGACATTATTCTGCACTTTTCGACGACACCTTGTCATGTCCTATTAAAAATACTTAAATTCGCAAAACCAAAAACTATCCTATCTCTCAAGTTGGATCAAAGTGCACACGGTGTGCAAATTTGATTAAAATCGGTTAAGTAGTTTAGAAGTCCATCACGGATAAACAACGTGACACGTAATTTATATATATTAAGATATAGTATGTATGTATATCGTTTAAAATCATTCTGTCCTTTTACCTGTGAATAGCCTACTGGCGGTACATTTATAATATAATTCATAATATCCCCAGGATTTATTCCATATTGGTGAAAATTGAAACGGCTCAGCAAAAGATTTCTCTTTAATATTGAGTATTACGTTTAAAATGAAAAAATATATAATTAATAATTATATTTTTTTATCGACAATTATAATAAGACAGTTATAATTATTAATTATAACTATCTTATTATACTTATCTTTTTATTGTAAATTTTAGCCATAATTGGCTTTCAAATACGCAGCTTTTGACAGTGGGAAAAATTTTCAGTTAATTTGCTATATTTAAGAATAAAGAAAAAGTTAAGTATATTATTACAGAAATGTTGGCAACCCTAGACACAAGTGCTCTCGTTATGTAGCTGTGTCATTAAGTAAGCAAATCGAGAGCGTGGAATTACAAATTCGTGTGCATATGGTACACGAATTTGTAATGCTGTTACGTAAAGTACAATGTTTTAAATACTCGGGGATAAAGTGCACGCAATGGTGCGTGGCCTATGCAAGTAATGACATCACAACGAAATAGCTTTCACTGGCTCGTGGCACCTAGAGTCGACTACCGGCCCCTCGTTCCCCTCACACCCGTCCACTAATTGCGCTGCATGTGAAAGCTGCCGTCATTTGTGATTATCTTTCATGATTGTACGCATATAATAAAGATATTATTAAAATCGTGAGAAGTCACGTTTAATATGGCCCCATCTACTTTCTTTTCTTTTATTTAGTGTTTTGGCATTGCTTACTCTTATGACGTGCGTTTATTGTACTATATAATATAAAAAATTTATCCGGTTTGGTGTTACCAGCAAAAATTTGTGATTGTTATGATAAAGTTATTACCATAATCGCAAATCCCACGTATTCCGATGATATAGACAGACCTACCTTATTACCTTTTAAGCGGCTTCAATGCCTAGAAGTACAGATGGGCCTCGTGGTGAGACAAGAGTGCTTTTCTCATGGGCAATAATTATATGTTGGTTTGTCTCGAGTGGGATCTTCTGAAAATCAATATATTCTGCAACCAGATATCAATACCAATGCAAATATAATACCTACACAGAGAAGCTTTGAGATTTGAGATTTTATAATCCGTACTAAATATGTATCACAATATTTTTTATTATTATATAGATAGGCTCGTATTTGACAACTACTTCACCTGACAGTAAAATGGTGTGGTTGATGATGGAGCACGCTTGCCCAGAAGTATTCATTCTCGAATCCTTAGCTGTACGTAAAATGAAATTATTCCCAATAAGTTTGACTCAAAACGTTGGACTCGCTCATGGATAGAGAAGTTTTTTAATGGAAAATAATTTTTAGAATCAACATTTTTCCACGCGAACAAATTTGCGGGTGGGTCAGCTGATATAATATAATATATGTATATTAGCGGTAGGTACATGATTTTACCGACATTTGTCAGAGGTCACATGAAAGTTCTTTTCATTTTTCGTAGTTTCCTCTAATGACCCCCAAGAGTTGATATGGAGTGATGAATTCTTTTTCGTTACCGTTACCCGGCAGTAAGAGAATGCGTTTCTATGAAAGAGTTCAGTGATAGATTTAGGGTGGTTTTCCTAACCTCAACGTCCGTGTAGCATCTTTAGTGGTGCGTGATAAAAGGACTATACGAAGAAGCTTTAGGTCGCTCAGCGATTTATGGAGAGGGCTATGTTCGGAGTTTTCCTGCGAGATACAATTCGTAATGAGGTTCTTGAGAATTCAAGGGGTGGCAGCTTCACCCCGGTAAGTAAATTATAGGTAGCATGTTCCCACTAGATGGAGTGGAGTTAATAAATATTGATGTTTCAGGAACGTGCTTTGTAGAGTTCCTTGGGGGAAGACTATGCTCGGCACTGGACTTGTGAAGGACTGTCATGATGATGATGATTGGAAGAGATGTGATTTCATTATCATCATTACAGCAATTCACAAGTCTACTGCTGAACATAGGCCTCCCCCAAGCAATCCCACAAAGCACGGTCCTGAGCTTTCTGCATCCATTGTCTTCCTGCATGTCTTACCAGATATCACTCCATCTAGTGGGGTCGCCCTAAACTACGCCTACCGTTACGAGGCTGCCACTCGAGTAGCTTTTTTCTCCATCGGTTGTCGGTTCTTCGCGCTATATGACCGGTCCATTGCCACCCATTACCCAGAAGAAGTGATTTACGCTACACAAATATATGTGTTTATTGAAGTAACAAAAATTTAAGCTTTGGTATTTTTTCTTACATAAAAACGAATAACGTTATAGCGGTTATCCGTAATAACATCAGATCACAGTTTATCTACTTGCAGAAGCGAAAATAAGATTTGCATACAAATTTCAATAGGTCGAACCCACGATGAGCTATCTATCCGAATGCTGGCAATATTTACAAACCGGGGGGCGGTGGAACAATGGTGCGCTGGTGCATTGTCTCGAGCAGGATGTCCGAGGCGATTGTCCCTAGTAAACAGCACAGAACGATATATTCGAGTTTCACATGTTTGCTGTTTACACCAATTTATTAAGTGCTACACGCTATTTAATACATGCTTTTGTAGCAAGGTAGTGAAGAGGGGTGGGGGCAGTCCCGGATAGCAGATTTTAGGAGGCGGGATATTGGAAAAAAGGCATCTTAGCTTTTTAATGATGCCTGTAAAAATCACAAATCTGAAAAACAGCATACTTTTGATTAAACTCTGTAGCACGTAGTGTAAATACCTTTGATTGTAGCATTTAGAGTTCTGAAAATGGAGATAACCTGCACTCACACATATATATCAATCCTTACAGAGTAAGAGTAAAACGTAGTTTTATTAATTTTTCAATAATATACAGACTACAGAAACTTTTACCGATTCCTCATTTATTAAGATACTTAAGATACTTGCGAAAATGGAGTGTGGGGAATGGCATTTTTGGATCGGCAGTAACTCGTTTTTATCAAAAATAATATCTCATTTTTAATACTTAGGTACATTATTAGTACAAGGAATATTGATGCATTACTATTTTCAATTAGCATTTGAAGCAAAATTTATATTTTTTAATTTTGTTGTTATATAGTTACTACATTTTACTTTTACATATTGCCATGTTGTGGTGACGTAACATAATCCATTATTACCCCATTATTTCTCACGTATAGAGTCGACTATGGAAAAGGCCAGTAAGTTCTCACGATCTGGCAATGTACCATCTTGTATATTTCGAAACAGTGTCAAAGACATCTGGAAATTTTATCGAAAATGCGGCATCAAACTGCGATCATTAGCGTGCAAACTCTGCTAAGAGGGTGGTACCCAGATGAACTCCTAGACAAAAAAGAGCCCTGCTACCTGGTAAGAGAGTAAGAGTGAAAATTTTTTTTATCCATGTAAAACCTGAAACCATTTGCGTAACTTTTCCGTAGCTGTTCAATCTATTTATGCACAGTTGTTTGGAAACTCTGAAAGTTGAATAATGTGGGTTAAAAATGAGTGAGTTAACTTGCCGAGTTGCAAATGATGGTTACACTAATGGACTGGTCGTTAAAAGAAAGGGAAATGAAAGTGAACGCAAGTAAGATAAAAGTGATGGTTTTTGGAAAAGAGAAAAGTAAAACAATAGGTGAAAAAAGAATAGAAGGATAGTTGGATGAGCAAGTGGACGAGTTTGTGTATTTAGGATGTGTTTAGCAGGGATTGTAGATATGACAAAGACATAGAGCGATTCTATTGTAAGAATTCAGAAAGTGTCAAAAAAGGTACTTTTGGCAAATCACAATGCTGTTTTTGCCCTGCCTTGATTTATGGTAGTGAAAGTGGAGTGTGGCAGAATAGGCACCAGAGTAGAATAAATGTTGTAGAAATGCGGTCATTAAGGAGTGTGTGATAAGCGAAAGGTGTAGTTTCCAAGACGACGTTGTGACCAGAATTAAGTAATGCTATGGTGGTTTCTAAAAATATTAATTCCTTAATATTTTTATAATATTAAAATTAAAGATTTTATTTAATATGTTAATATTTTTGAAATTCGGTGTTGTAAATTTTAATATTGTAAATGTATCTAGTGTAGGTAGGGTAGGTTGGGTACCTTGCGTAAAAAGTTATCGATTAAGTTATCATAATCATCATCATTATTACAGCACATCACAAAAATCCAAACTGCTAAACAGCAATGTACCATATAGTCCTGGGCTCTTGGGCTACCTGCATCCTAGACGCATACGTGGTAGAGCCACGCTGCTAATATAGCTGATAATATGGTTGTATCACGAATGAGTTGGCTCAACTGGAGAAGGATCATCATCTTAGTGCTGCTGTGTTTCGTATGAGTGTAGAGAACCGGGGACCCTTTTTACTGGAAATGTGGTATTCCATCTTAGTGCCTAAGGGTGACAACACATCTGCATTTCGATTCTTAATCGAGGATAGATGTAATATCTATGGGCTTCTTTTGTTACCTTTATTCTGTCAAAAATCTACAGATACATCTACTTGTTAAATCAGGTTGTTTCTTCATTTAGTAATGTATTGTCAAACAAAGCATTTGTCAGCACGAGGCTGCTGATGAAGGACATAACAACTTTTCTTTCGTTTTGGTTTTTATTTCTATGAGCTATATCGCATTGCTTTTCTTATCCGATTACTACTCCTTTACTGTTCCGCACAAAACAAGTGGGATTAAAATAACGATGTAAATTTATAACGCGTAAAGAAGAAGCGTAAAGAAGTGATAACCTATAATTGACACTTTTACAATTCTTGTTAACCTATAATTAGGACAGCCTTTTAATTAGTGACATAATGTACAATTATTTAAATAAATAGTAAAATTAATACATGATTTGTTATTACAGAAAATTGATGATGAAAATACTAAGCCGGATTCAGTGAACTCGGGTAGCAACGAGAGCTCCGAATCAGATGGCTCAGACGAGGAGGATGAATTGGACGCCATCAGGCCAATGTTCAAGTTGCCCATTCAGTTCGATCTTGATGAGCTTGCTGGCGCTTTCTTGGCGAACAACCAAAAGTGAGTAGACGTATGAGAACATTAACTCATAGATATGAAATATATTTCAGCAATTTATTATTACTAATATCACAAACAAAAAAAAAAACAAAAAAGCGGATATCTGCGAAAATTTTCTTTCTCCGTTTCTTCTCCGTTCACATGAACCTCTTTGTTATCCGTTAGTAGACATAAAATGACGTTTGATATAATTAAATTTTATTTTCTTACATCGAATGAATACACATTTGATCTCTTTATATTACAATTCATAGTTTGGTAAGACAGTGAAATAAGTGTGCTTCAAACAAATATTGAATAGCTATGATAAAATTGTCGGACCGAAGATATCCAGATTAGTTCCGAAAAATAAATCAGCAAGTATTCAATTTGTAAACCCTTATGCTAACTCATCAGTTAATTGTATCTCATGCGTAAATTTGTATCTCATCAGATACAATTTTACGCAGTTAAAATACCTCTTAATTCCTGATTAATGAAATTTAGTGACGATCATATATATTATTATATGACCATATATATTTAAAACATAGAGTTCGATTTTAGATTTCTTTATAATTCACAGAGGCCGCATGAACTGTGTTGTGGAAAGACGCCATGAGGAGCCCTTGGAAAGGCGTTTCCCCTTTAACATTCTTGGTGCATTCGCTCCACGCAGCACACAGGCAGAGAGAATTGCTATCATCTGTCATGGAGGAGATGATCAGAGGTAATTAACTTAATATAAATCCATGTTGATGGTTTTCTGGCCCTTTAAAACTGCCGCAGGTAGTCTTTGAATATTTTATTTATATTTTTATTTGTTAAGTTTGTAATAAAATATCACATAATAGTTACTGTTCACTAGAAATAGCAGGGATCCCGAACTTAGAACGATTTGCATCTTGAGGATCTGAGTGCGAATTACATCACTGTTGAAACAAGACTATATAAAAAAATTAATATACCACTTTTTTAAAACTGACTAAACAGTATAAAATTCTTTGATTTTGTTTAAAAATTGTTATATTGTCACCCGATTCGGAGCTATGTTCAAAATTTAAAGTTTCTTGTTCTAGTTTAACTCTAGCTTCTAGTTTCTATCGAGAAGTTAGTTAAGTCAATTACTAAATTCGACACGACGCTGTCTGTTCAGTAGACGAAAGCGAGTTAATAAAAAATTGTAATAAATTAAACTGTTTTTGCTCTCTTGCAATTTCCGTAGATCCAAAGGCTGTTAGGAAAAAAATCTGGAAAACGGTTGACCCTGCAGGCCATCCCTGGAACTTCCCGCTATGTTCGATCTCATAACGCTCAACAAATATTTTTACCAACTAATAGATAAGTATAATGAGATTAAAAACGACCCGAACAGAAATTTCGAGGTTATTAAAAACATTTTTTTTTGAAATTTTGATTTAATTGGTGACAATCGACGAGAAACTCAAAAACAATAATAAAATATATTATAAAAATACCGAAGTTAAAAAAAAAACACTTTTTGAATGTTTTCGTAATCGATTTTTCTTCAATGCATAAATCGATTATGAATCGGTTCACAGCAATCGACGTCGTTTTCCATGTTTAAGAGCTGATTAGATTTTGGAATTGAACGTTACATCTGTTTAAAAGTTATAAAAAAAAAACGTTTGTTTTAAATATTATTTTTGAGATTTCTCAAAATCTACCGGTTCAATTCGGTTGAAGTAGTATTAAAAATCTAAGTTTGATGGTTATGAGTTCGAAAGTTATGAGAGGTTCAAAAGTTACTCACATACGTGTATGTGTACATACACACATACAGAAATAGTGACATCCTCCTCGTAGGAATACTCAGAATAGCTTCCTAGAATCCCTAAACGTCGAGACCTAATGAAACCTCGCTTTTCGGAAACTACGGTGAAACCAATAACTTGGGTTTTCTAACAAAAATTGTTTTTTTTTAATCTTCGATTTTCATTGCGTGAAGTTAAAAATCTCGTTTAGTTTTAAGGCCGTCCTTGATATGATCGTTTATTATATTTTTGGTCGTGTTCATGATTTGGAGTACAAAAAAGGTATATTAAATGATACTTAATATTATAAAACCTTTCAACTTGTTACATAATCTAGATATTAGCCTGGGATTCTGAAACCAATATCATTCGTTAGTAAAGCACATTACTGTTAAGAGAATTATATTTGTAAATTTATTTTTAACAAAAAAATGATGAGCCGTATCGTATAAAAAAATTGCATATTAATTAATATTTCCTAAAGTTAGAGTTTTAATTCTTACATGCACTATTTTTTATTGGATAGGGTGACAAACGAGCACACAGTCCACCTGATGGTAAGTGGTTGTTGTGGCCCATAGACATCTACATCTATCCTCGACCACGAATCAAAATGCAGATGCGTTGTCACCCGTGAGGACTAAGATGGAATGCCTCGTTCCCAGTAAAAAGGGTCTCCCGTTCTCTACACTCACCACACGAAACATAGTGTTGAGCTGCTATTTTACGCTGGTATTCTATGAGAGCGTGGTCATTTCCCGGTCAAGACGACCCATTCGTGCTGCAACTGTAACAAAATAGCTACAGCATGCCCTACCACATTTAAAAACGTTTGTATTCTTTTAGTTCATAAAAATCAGTTTTTCCTTTTAAAAGTTTAATTTTACCACGTTTTTAATAGCTCACTAACTTGTTTGTCCGTCGTTTTGGGTGGAATTCAGTATTTGATTTCGAACTAACTCCCCGATGAGCTCGATATTTAAAATTTTGAATAAAGCTCAAATTCGGATGATAAAAACATTTAATTTGTTTAATCCTTACGAGCGGTTGAAGGAATATCACAAGAAACAATTACAATTATCGTCTAAATAATTACATCAAAAATTTCATCTCCTATTTATACTACCATTAGACGTAAATTTTTCCTCAAACTTGTATGGGTCCACTCCTTACCGCTACTTGACCTCTTTGAAGTATGAATTATTAGAATCTGTTCTAGTTTCAACGAATTTATCCCCTCGTTTCTTGAAGACGGCTAAAATTAGATTGCTTTGCAAAGAGTCGTTAAGTTCCTATAAAAGTAATCTTCCTCCAATAAGCTATGTTCTGAAGCAAAAATTTATTTTGCAAATGTCGCGTCGTTTTATTTCGTCAAAAGCGTTGGCTTTCGGCAAAATAAAGCACAAATAATCTCTTCACAAAACATAATAAAACAATATTATGAGATGACTTTTTCGTAATGAGCTTATTTACAATATTTTCACTTTTAAAGTCGCTTTAAGGTAGCTTCAAAGAAATGAGTGTTTCATCGTTGCTTTTTAAATAATTACGAATAAGGATAAGTTTTTAATTAGTACTCATTTGATCTACGTTGATTTTAATTACATATCACATTTAATAAGCTTTAGCCTATTGCCTTAGCTTTTTGTGAGATTAATTTACATTTTAAATTTCCATAATGTGGATTCATAATCATATTATAGTTCCTAGTAGAGCAGAAATATTTCGTTAAAAAACAAAAAAAAGTTTACACAAAATAAAAGTTAAAAGATTTTTTTGTTTCAGTTTTATAAAATGTTTATATAATTTTATTTAATTAATTTTTTTGTTTATAAATTTTTTATATAATAATAAAATTAGAGCAGTGGTAGCTCAGATGGTTAACGCTCGCTGTAAATATAACAGAACGCGAGTTCGATCCCCGCCGGCACCAATGAAATTGTTAAATGCAATTTTAAGTGCTGATTTACCACGTGCTCGGCGGTGAAGGAAAACATCGTGAGGTAACCTGCATGTCTGGAATAACAAAAAAAATATTTCGAAGACATGTGAAGTTCGCCAACACGCATTGGGGCAGCGTGGCGGACGCTTCCTTGCCCTAAAACCCTCTCAGAAATGAGGGGAGGCCTGTGCCCAGCAGTGGCAAGTATACATCTCGTTAGTGAGTAGTCGATTTGTACTGCAGTAACTGGTTGGCTGCGACTAGCCTGTTACTCGAGAACCTTTCTTCTTGATAGGTTTGCCGTTCTTCGTTTATTTTATATCACCCCTGAGGACTATGATGAAATGCCTCGTTTCCAGTAAAAAAAGTGTCTTTGGATCTTTACACTCACCATACGAAACACAGCAGTATTAAGCTGCTATTTTACGCTGGTATTCTGTGAGAGCGTGGTCCTTCCCCGGTCGGCCTATTGCCACTTCCGCTTACTGATATGTGAACTATGTTAGTTACTGTCTGTTATCTACATAGTACAATGGTTACTCAGACCACGACTCGTTTTATAATTAGGTCTACCTACCAACCACCAACAGAAAAAAGAAACACACCGAACAGGCCGCCACCTGGCCCGACAACAACCTCATCTACCCCCCCACCTCCCCCGGAAACCGCTCCCCCGCCCCCCCCCCCCAAACGCCCCCGCCACAACAATAAAAAGTCTGGCGCCATAAAAATAGGTAAAACTGTGTTACAATTTGAGAAGAAAAGGGGCTGTTAATTTATGTATTTGTCTTTCTGTTATCAACTGATACGTGGTACTTACTTTAGACGTAGTAGAGCTACGTTGCAGCTTATGGTAGTGGCATGAATTTATCGGCTCGATAAATTTATGGTTAGCACCACGCTCTCACAGAATACTAGCGTAAAATAACGGATTAATGCTGGTGTGTTTGTATGATTAGTGTAGAGAACCGAAGATCCTTTTTACTTGAAACGAGGTATTCGATCTTAGTCCTCAAGTATCTACATTTTGATTCTTAATCGAGGATAAATATGGATTTCTATGGGACACAAAATCCACTTATCATGAGGTAGACATTTGTCAGCCATATTATATAAAAAAAACTCAATCGTAATAATACAATACTGCGGTGATAAGCGTGGTTACTGCCGCAAATATCCCTGTATAAGACAATCAATGGGAGAGCCATATATTTAGTAGAGGATTTTGATAAGCCGTAATGATGAGGTTTACGTGATATAAGGTATATAAAGTACTTGCTTGGAAGTCGATGTTAGCGTTCAGGGGTCAGGATGACAATTACCATTAGATGAAAAGCGTTATCCTTTATAAATCCCCTGCTATAAAATTTCTTAACTTGATGTTCAATAAACCTGATCTTCATTGATATTGTTGCAGACAAATGCCGGTATTCCCGGAGCCCCAATCGCAAGTGTTCGCATTCCCGCTGTCAGGGCCAGTGCGTCTGCCATTGAGACCGCAGCCGCAATCTCAGCCCGAACGTACGCCCCTGGCAGCTCCTGAGCCTCGCATGCCTCCCTTCTCACAAATGGCTCATCGGCCAGCACCTTACCCATTACCGGTAAGTTAGTTTGTACAAAGTTTAAAATAAGATATAATAGTTTAAGCCATACATTTATAATAATGTATTATGCAACTAGCTGGCCCGGCAGACATTCCTCTGCCCTTATAATTATGTAAGTGAAAATAATTTGCCGCTAAATAACACACTGACTGCACTGGAGAGTTTACTTATATCAATCCGATTTAACATTTCATAGTCTGTCTGTGGCATCATAGCTCCTGAAAGGATGAACCGGTTTTGATTATGTTTTTTTGAAAGATGCCTTAATCGAGAGTGTTTTTAGCTATGTTTCAAGAAAATCTGTTTGAAGATCATCAGCTCTTTTTGTTTCGGGGGCTTTGAATTTTTTTAATTTTAGATAATTATTTTATCATTAAAACATTTTCGTTGAATGTAAGTATCTAAATTAACATCCCTTTAGTAAAGGGTTTTAATGAGGTCAGTTAAAATTTATATCGGAAACGACCATAAAAACTCTTTTCTTTTGTTAACCAGATGATTATTTTCAAGGATTTAAACATAAAAATTTAAATATAGCAGTGTAGTAAAACGAACTTTGACCTGATCGCAAAAATTAAACTTTTATAAAGATTAAAAACCGACTTGAAAGAACTTAAAAGAATAATATATTTCTATATTTCTATTTAAATATATAAATTAAAGCCACGACTTCAGATGCTATCAAATTACGCAGAAACTATTTTTTCATTCTTAAAAAATCTTTTTAAAAGGTTAATTTTTAACCATTCAGAGTGGACTAAGTCATATCACAACATCGAGATCAATAGAATTTCTAAATTATTCTATTAAACACTTTCTCCCTAAATGTTCGACTTCTGACTTCTGATTGACGTTCTGAGTTCTTTACAGCAGTCACGGGGGACTGAGGTGTTTGATAAGATGCTATAAGTTCTTTCTGCGTAGATCGGGCTAAAAAATAATAATTTTAAACTGAAGGCGTCAGTCCCTTCGTAAACATGGGTTCTTAAAAATATTCGCAATATTAGGAATATAACATAAGTTAATTAAGCGTGAAAAAATTCGTCAAAACTAGTTTCATCGATTTTATCCCCTATTTTTCCACCCTTGAGGTGGAGTTCATCAAGATGTTAATAGTATAAGAACAATCATTCTTTTACCACATCAAATTTGTACGTTATTTTCCTTTTTACAAATAAGGTTATTTGTTAATATTGGAAGCAATTTTAATAAATTAAAACGATGTTAGACATATTTTAGACACTTTCTCTCTGTTCCCGACATTTTCACTATTTAGGTAATTAAACTAGTGACTAACGAAAGCGGGTCAATTAATAAATCTCAATATTTGTGAACATATTAATGCCAGTTTACTTAATATAACACTTTAAATCGTTTTTCGGTGTGTTTACGATACATAATTATAGTATAAAGCGTAACTGTGTCGACTAACTCACTTCACTATGCTTCTACACTATTAAATTAAACACCGCACTTTTACTTCACTTTTGACTCTCATTTGTCCGTCTCCAACACCTGATACTAAGCCATTAACTGAGAAGCGTTGGAGATCTAGTAATTGTACGGTAGCTTCGGTTACAAAAGATGCTTCAGAGCCTTGATCAATCAACAATCTGATTATTTGAGAGTAGCCTTTTGTTAATTTGACTTTGGCAATCGCTGTAGCCAGTAAAACGTTAATTTCATCCTCTCGCTTTACAAAATCGGCTACCATCTTTTTCTCAACTTCCGATTGATTTTTTGATTCCTGTGTTTGACTCGTTTCAGGGCTCTTGTTCATGTTGTTATTGGAGTCGTTGAATCTGTCAATATGGAGCAGTGTGTGATGCCGTCTGCCACATCGTCGACAGCAAGTGGCTTGATGGCACTGTCTTACATTGTGAATAGTTCATCACCATCATCATCATCAGTATCGTCACTATTACCACCAACACCTTCACAAGTCCACTGCTGGACATACGGCTCCCCGAAGGAATCCAACAAAGCATGGTACTGAGCCATTTGCATCCATCGAAGTGAAGTACCTGTTCAACAGATGTTAAATGTTTACAGTCGTCGCCATCGATAAATACAACCGATTCCATACAAAGGCTACCGATGTGTTGTCACATCTGTAGACTCATCTTTTTTTATAAAATAAGGGTAACAAAGGAGTACACAGTCCACCTGATGATAAGTGGATGCTGTGGCCCATAGACATCTACATTTATCCTCGATTAAGAATCAAAACGCAGATGCGTTGCCACCCGTGAGGACTAAGATGGAATGCCTCGTTTCCAATAAAAAAGGTTCTCCGGATCTCTGCACTCACCATACGAAAAACAGTAGTATTAAGCTGCTATTTTACGCTGGTATTCTGCGAGAGCGTGGTCCTTACCTGGTCGAGCGTGGCTCAACCACGTATAAAATGTATTTGTAAAGTGGAATGCTTCATTGTCTGTAATTATATTGCCTTTCTTAGAATCTATACGGGGTAGGGCAATGAGCGCACTGCTGCTTGTCGTCCTTAATTTATATATTATATAAATTGAGGACGACAAGCATATATATTTATATTTTATTCTATAGCTGATCAGCAGAAATACGTAGGTAGGTTCACTATATACGAATATATCAATACCAATAGCAATACCTCGACTCAAAGAGTCTGTAATTCCTGGAGCAATGTACCTATTCGCTTTTACTACAAAGTCCCAGAAAATATGCAGGAACTATCTATCAAAAACTTTAAAAATTATATCTTTCTATTTGGACCCATTTTTAGTCGCTATAGCGATCAAACCGCGAACTCAATATGATAATTATCAAGAAAGCTTATTCTGAGTTCAGGTATTGTATCGTGCAACTACGTAACCCTACCCCCACTTTGATTTATAAGAATTGTAACATTTGTTTGCTATACAATTAATCTTTTATCTTATATTTTATGCCGCACTTGTGGCTGAACATTTTCTTATTAAGTAAATAGTTCGTCATGTAATATTATTATGTTATACATATTGTATTTCATTTCATTTAAAGGTTTAACTTCTACCGCGTGTGAACTGTACACATGTATTTTTTTAATTTCTAATTAACGGACTTTTAGTAAGATAAGTTGGCTTTATAATAACGTTGTTATTATTTCATTAATCTTCACCAAAGGTCAATCTTACTTGATGCACTTTGCTAATTAATGAACGGGGGACTGGAGAACGTCATATCAATATTGACATAAAATGCCATAAAATCCATAATATAAGTTTTATTACAATAAATAGTAACAGGGCAAATTTTTAAGTTTTGCATGCTAGTTGGCTTATCTTCATCTTCATCATCAGCATTTGGTAAAGCTGTACTGCAGTTATATTAGTTGAAGCAAGAATGGGTCGGCTCGACCGGGGTAGGACCGCGCTCTCACATAATACCAGCGCAAAATAGCAGCTTAAGGCTGTTGTTGTTCGTATGGTGAGTGTAGAGAACCAGAGACCCTTTTTACTGGAAATGAGGAATTCTATCTCAGTCCTCACGAGTGACGACGTATCTGCATTTTGATTCGTAATCGAGGATAGATGTAGATGTCTATTTGCCACGCAACCATTTACCATCAGGAGGACTGTGTGTTCGTTTGTCACCCTATCCTATAAAAAAAAAACTTAAACACATCATTTTACAAGCGGATTGACGATCGCAGTTCTAGAGGTTTCGCACCTTTGATGCTGCTCCCCGTCGCCGGTCCAGATGTTATTAGCCACGACTTATTTGTAGGAGACGCTATACACCTTAAACTTAACTATGAAATAAGCAGACAATTTTAAATTACCTTCGCGTGCACTAATATAAAAATCAGTCAACGTATTGCGAGGTTGTTTCAGACCCCATGATTACCACAGTGTAATGTTACTTACTAGGACAGACGGTTAATGAGTTCCAAAAATAATATTCAGGACTTCTTTATTTTACCATTGTTTATGTTGAATTTATTCAATTTACATTGTTAACGTATGCTTAGTATTTTTAAATTATTTATATTTTCAAAAAGTACATACATCTCATACCTTGTATTGTTATCTTCCTGACCGATTTCGAAGGTTTTATAGTTTTTCAAGTGTACGTACCAATACAGAGTTTCACAATCATAATCTACCAGCACCCGATGTAATTGGGGTTGCTAATCTTACTTATAGTATTCTTATATATCTATTACTATATTATGTAAGATTAGCAACGTATTTTACTATATTAATTAATTATTTAATCTTATAATTATTAAGTGCAAAAACCTAATCTAAAGAAAAAAATTGTAAGAAAATAATGTCCTCCAGACCGAATTTCGGCCACGGCGGCCTGCCTCAACGGAGGCTAGCCATCGGCGCAGGACAGGATTATAGTGCCCAAGTGTATGCACAAGCACAGATGCACTCACTCTTCCCTCACTCTCATTATCCGATGGGACGGTAAACCGACACGACCTGAGAGTGATCAGGCGCAGGACCAAAGGCTTTACGTGCTTTCCGAGGCACAGGGGTGAGACACCACCAACTTCCTGACTCCGAGCAACTACTGAGTATTTCTTGACTGAAAAACTCAATAATTAATTAAATAAGAAACATAAATAGTAGGTGAAACTACAATATTTTAGCAAAGGCTCAATGTGAATTTTATGTGATGATAAGGGCTAGAAAGAGCAAAAATAAAGCTTTAAAAATAAGTTATTAGTTTGAAAAATATCATAAATGTTTAATATCGTTTGCACATCTATTATGTTTCACATTATCTCTAAAATACTATATTTTATTTAAAAAAAATTAAGAACCTGCGGGATTAATACAACTTTTGACCGAAGTAAACAGTTGAAATATTTTTTAACTAAAGAGTTTGATCAAAAGTAGTTTTGACTGAAAACTATGAGAGTTTAGAGGTTTTTACGGAAAAAATATCGTCTAAAAGTGGTTTTGACAAAGAATTACAATTATATAAAAAAAGTTAAAAAGTAATTTTAAATAACGTCTATTGCCAATCGGTGGGAAGAGGCACCTCAGCCATTCAAATTGATCCTGTCAGTTTCAGAAAAAACTAGTTCAGCCTAGGAAAAACTAGGTTGTGTTAAAGTAACAAAGTGCTCTACAACATCTTTCGTCGGTCAAAAGTAGTTTTAACTGGTATACAGTGCATAACGTAATCCCTTTTACTAAGGTTTTACGTGGTCATAGTAAACATAAACAAATAATAAAATGACCGAATATGAAAAAGCCTGGTAGATGTAAGTTCTGACTTTTCATGTATTACAGAATACATGACAAGTAACGTCTCTAGAGATAAACCTACGTTAAACCGGTGATATTTCAACACTTCCAAACATTATCTTTTGAAAATGTTAACCTAAAGTAATGAAAAGGTTTACAATATATTTTGCTCGATAGGCATGTTCTTATTTTATGTTTTGGTGACTTTATGAAAAGAAATTTGTTTTAGAGAGAGACAGAGTCCACTTTAGTGCTCAGAGGTGACAATGTAATTACATGCTTAATCGATACTAAAGGGCTACAGTTTTCTTTTTTTATGCTTGTATCTTGTATAAAACACATGCAAAAATATAATCATCGTCAGGTGAAAAAATAAAAATAAAAAAAATATATTATTATCCTAGCTTGATAAGCATCCTTGCGTGTGTTTATTTTTTTTGTAGAGAATAAGGGTGACAGAAGAGTACACAGTGCACCTGATGGTAAGTGGATTATGTAGCCCATAGACATCTACATCTATTCTCGATTAAGAAACAAAACGCAGATGGGTTATCACCCTTGAGGACTAAGATGAAATGCCTCGTTTCCAGTAAAAAAGGGTCTCCGGATCTTTACTCACCATACGAAACACAGCAGCATCAAGCTGCTATTTTACGCTGGTATTCTGTGAGAGCATAATCCTTCCCCAGTCGAGCCGACCCATTCGTGCTACAACCATAATATAGCTGCAGCGTGGCTCTACCACGTATCTACTCTATTCTTTAAAATTATGTTACCATAAGTCATCAGTGCCACTATGCGCGGAATCAAGCAAAAACAGGCAGTGCAACACTAGAAAGATTATCTTGGTTTGGGGCCCCCACTCACACCAATACCACCAAACTTTAAAAGTAAAGTGGGTTGAGTACAGGCTGTTGTATTTGAAGTTAAATTTAGAATTTTTTCTATAGCAGTTTTAAGATTTTTATCTCTACCACTTGAAACCGATACCACAAAAAGACTAAATGCATTGCCATCTCTGAGGACTTAGATTTAATGCCTCGCAACCTGTAATTATACTCGATCTCTATACCGTTCAGCCCAGATCACAGCAGTGCACGCACTGCTACTTGGCAGCAACCTACCTTGGATGTCGGATTGACAGGATGTTGTGCATGACTGCGCACGTCGACTTTGTTGTCCGCAAAGCTCGATGTGCGCGGGCGATGCTCCGTCCTGTCCTGGTATTCAAGTTACCAACAAAGTCGAAGTTAACCATTTATAAAACATACATAAGACCCTTGCTAACATACGCTGCTCCGGCCTGGTTTGCGCTCCTGAGTGATCAACAGAAGCGGCGACTACAGGCCCAGCAGAACTTGTCATTACGAACCATAGTCGGTGCGGGTCGCTACGTCCGGAATGACGTCATAGCGGCCAACCTAAAGATGGAGAGCCTGCAAAAATTTATGGTCCGGCTGGCGCGCGGTATGTTCGACCGCGTCGACAACGGGCCACATGAACACCTCAACGGATTCGCGCCGTTGCACTCACGGCCCCCGGACGGGCGACCCTATCCAAGAGAATTCCTTCCTATATAGATTAGGGAGTGGAGTAAATCCCACAATGCCGCAGAAAGGCCAACCTAGACATAATATTTGTGTAAAACACTAATATTGAGGTAACCACCTTTTTCTTGACATACTACCCGACTGCGACAAAATTCGCTATTTATACTATAACGCCTTTTACCACCAAAGGCACCCAGGACCGGCACACTATAGTGTGCCGTGAGGAATGTCCGGGTAAAGGGGGTATACCCCGAGGCCCGATACCTGCTGGGCAGATAGCCCATGCAGAAGACAACAGCGAAGCTTTTTTTTTTTGCGGATGGAAAATCATCTAATGACCCCTTTCGCTCTGGGTGGAGCGTAAGGGAGTGTCAGACTTTTACTGACTAAAAACCATCCGTGTTCCTTCAGTGCCCTTACGTTCCGGAGCCGCGGTATCTCTTTCGAACTCTAGGCGCGCGTGGAACAAAACGCGCCGTCGACACGGCCTGTCGTCATTAGACGGACGGACGACGAGCTACCCATTGCTCGCCGTCCACAGGCCCGCGCCTACGGTGGCCGGGGGCCACGACGTAGCCTCCGACGCCCGGGGGCGTCTCCCGCGGCGGCCGGGGAGGAAAGCTGCTGCTCTCTCCTTCTCCCACTCCGCCACCTCCTTCGCTAGCATCACTGCTTCGCAGAAGGTGGTGACGGCATCCCATTCCGTCTCGCTCCGGACCATGGCTTCGACCAGGGCCGGACGCGGGAGGTCGCCGCCGCCTATCGCCGCTACGAGGACACGGCGGTGCTCCGCCCAAGCAGGGCACACCTCCACGGTGTGTTCCACCGTGTCCTCCGGTCCATCCTCGCAGTGGGAGCACCCGGGCGTTTCCTCCCGCCCGATTCGGTGCAGGAACCTCCCAAACACACCGTGTCCGGTGAGGACCTGCGTCAGGCGGAAGGTGAGGATGCCGTGGCGTCTCTCAAGCCACTCCTCAAAGAGGGGTCTTATCGCCGCTATAGTGGCGTGCCCAGCACGGGGTTGCGACAGTCGCTGTCTCCATGTCGCCATGAGATCGTGCCGGAAGTCTGTCCCTTGCGCGACAACTTGCCGCGGCAGCGGGGTTTCCCCACGGCACTGTGCCTCCGCACGCCATTCGTGCAGGCGCGCGAGGACTACCGCCTCCAGATGCCACGGCGGCAATCCGGCAAGGAGGCTCGCCGCCTCGCGGGAGATCGTGCGGTAGCCGCGAACCATTTTCACGGCTATCACCCTTTGGGGCGCGTTCAGGTGGTGGACGGCAAGCCGCGCCAAACCACGCGCCCACACCGGGGCCCCGTAAAGGGCCATGGACCGCACGATCCCCGCGTAGAGCCTCCGGCAGGAGGCGTTTGGCCCTCCCAGGTTCGGCAGGAGCCGCCTGAAGGCAGCCCCGGTCCGTTCCAGTTTGGGAGCCAAACGTCGGAAGTGCTCAACGAAGTTCCATCGGCCGTCGAGGACGAGTCCTAGGTACTTCAGCGTCGACTCGACGCCGATGGATACCCCTCCTACCATCACTGAGGATCCCGGTGGTGGCCTCTTCCGAGGACCATGGAAGTGCATGGCCTCGGACTTGTGCAGAGCCACCTCGAGACCCAGTTGCCGAATCCTCTCAACGACTATCGCAACGCCGCGTGTAACAGCGAAGCTTGGCAGCAGAAATTCGGTTTGGTGAAAATTATTTCTTTATTTGTTGATTATTTTTCTTTTTAAAAGTCTTGGTTGTTTATTCAATTAAAATCAACGGGTATATAAAATAGTTGTCACAGTAGTGTTGATGGCCAGTGCTTATTTACTACAAGCTTGTCGGTGTAGGATAATATCGTAGAAAGATAAAAGACCTGAAAAACAAAATATTTAAAATTGAATTCGGTCAATAAGTAGTTAAGCAGCATAGTGGATTAGCTGCCCTCAAACACACTCAGAAATGATAAAAAACTGTATAAAGAAAACATTATATAATAGTAAAATTTAGTTGCTAAAAACTTTCTTTAGAGGTACTAGATACTTTCACTAACATAAATTTTTCATAACTAATGGGGATTTAAAATTCTGAGTGTAAAGTTCACATTATATGTAAAAGTGCACAATGCATTGAATAAAGAAACTTTCTGTCCTTTAAAATGACAAATAAGTAGGGCAAAGTTTAACCATATTACATAAATACTTCAACCAATAGCTGAGAGTAGTTTTCCATTATATTTATTTTAATAAATCAACAACCGTTGAATATATAGTGGAAATATCGAGCAATAGAATTTAAAGAGCAAATAAAGGAGAAGGTATACCGTTAACCTACATTTCTCGATATTAATATAGTGAGAAATATAAACATCTATAGTCGTATTATTGTTTTATAAGGAACTAACTGGCTAGACAGACGTAGTTTGAAAAGAAGCTCGATGAATTTCACTCCAAATTTATGGAATAAATATTTAGCGAGTATAAGAGAAAGTTGGAGCAAGCATCACAAAGTTATGTATCTCTTAACAGATTCACAAAACATTCTTAAGTGGGCCGAAATATATTTTGGATTACTAAGATAGAGAAATGAAAACAAATAAAGCGGAAGTGAAAAATGAAACAAAAATCAAAGATAAACTGGAAAAAATTTGAAAACGAGTTTTGACTGACTGAGAATCTAACCCTGAAGAGTTGTCTAATTTGTATTGAAGCTTATATTGACACAAATGAAAGGGGATAGGTAGTTTGTTTTGCATACATGTTATGAGAATATGTACAGTCTGTGTCAGAAACATTTTTTCCTTTATTTGTATGAGGTAATTATTATTCAATTAATTATTATTTATTATTACCTACTTAATTATCGTTTTCTAATGAATAAGTTAACGTATGTTTTTAATGTTTTTTATTTCTATTAATCAAAGTAATCAGTCTAGAGTTCTATTAATCAATGCAATTGATCCATCTTTGCCATCGCGGTGGCAGTTTATTGATGACCTTCTTAAAGAAATCAGCTGGACGGGGGCAATAAATTCTTTAAAAGCATTTTGTATTGCCTCTCGGGTATTGAATTTTTCCTGCCAAAAAGTTATTCTGGAAAATGTAGAAGTCTGTAGGCGTAAGGTCTGATAAGTACGGCGGATGAAGGAGAGTTTCCAACCACAGCTCTTGTACGTTGAAGACCGTCTGTTGTGCAGTATAACGTCGCACGTAGTCGTGCAGTATCAGCGGGTACGAGCGATTGTACCAAAGCTGGTTGGAGACGTGCAAGCTTCTCCATCATTGTGTTGAGTTCTTCACAGTACACATCTGCAGTAGTGCTCATCCCGTTTATTAAGAAGCTGTGATAATTCATACCGGTGCTAGACCACCCAACAGTGACCATCACTTTTCTAGGGATAAGTTTTCGTTTAGGGCATTGTTTAGGCGATGAATCAGGATCCAACTAACTTGCTAAACAATAGCGTTTGTTAAACAGATCGTCGCAGGTAACAACTCGGTTCAAAATTCCTTGGTTTGTGTGCCTGCCTGTTGAGCAGTGCAAGGCACGTCCTGACGCATACTTCGAGCTGGCGACCATTGGGTTCGTGGAGCATCCATTTGTCAAGCTTTTTTATCCTGCCAATTTGACGTAAATGGACTAATGTTGTTTTGATGCTAACATCGACAGCTACTGCTAATTCAACCGTAGAATGAGTTTCATCACCTTCCGCAATCGCCTTTAATTCGTCATTGTCGATCAAAGTTTTCAGTCAACCATGGGGTTCACTTTTCAGGTAGAAATTTCCAGAACGGAAGCGGGAAAACAAATAACAGGTGGTGCGTTCGTTTGTAGTATTCGCTTAGTAAGCGTCGTTTATGTTGCGTGCCGCTTGTGTCGCGTTGCTACCGCGACGGTACTCATATTCCGTAAATACTCGAATTTTTGATGTATCCATGAGTACCAAAAAGATTCAAATGCGATGAAAACATAACGCTAATCAATAAAGAAAGAACTGATAAAAGAACTGAATATCATGTTTTTAAGATATAATTAATTTAAAATTAGAATTCATTGCCAAATAAAAATTTAATTGATTTGAAATTGCTAGTACTGCAGAACGACAATTTCAAACCTATTATCACCGTAACTCTGAAGACTGAATTTTTGCATAAACAAAACACATTTACTCGACGGTAAATTATTTCATACATACATACATAATGCATAAGCACTCACGCCTGTCGCCCAGAGGGTTAGGCAGAGACTACAGACTTCCATTTGGCACGATCATGACACACAAAAAAAATTCAATATTAATTATATATAATATTAAGGATACGAGACAGTGATAATTAGAAGATATCCTAAATTTATACTAAAATCTACTACTTTATAAGTATATGTAATTCTTAACTTGGTAAAAATAAAAGATAATATATAAAACCGTGATAACCGTGGCGGTGTGAGAATATCCACTACCCTACCCTATATCGTCCCGAGGGTGTCATAAGAGGTGACAAAGGGAAAATGGAAACAGATGGGTAGCAGTAGCAGAGAACAACTCAAAAAAATAAATTAAAAAAACTGACGAGGCAACCGCAGTTTTTTTTAATTAAATTGCCATGCTGGTCAAACTATGTATATGTAAATTATGGCAAAATGCCCTCCATCTATGAAAATCCATCCCCGGCCATCCCAGGCCATCCCCGGAACTTCCCGCTAATTTCAATATCAAATTGCTCCAAATTCCATTTATTAGACGAGGAGTCAACGATATCTCTTTTCAAAATATCGCCAATTTGGTCGATAAACTTTTTTCTAGGGCGTCCCTTCCCGACTCGGCCGTTCACATCTGCTATATAAATTTGCTTTGTCACTCTTTCCTCATTCATTCTTTCTACATGACCAAACCACCGAAGCATTCCTTTCTTAATCCTGGTCACAACATCATCTTGCATACCACATTTATCTCTTATCACGCAATTTCTCACCCTGTCATTCAGATTCAACCCTAGCATACTCCTTAAACACCGCATTTCTACAGCATTTATTCTACTTTCGTGCTTCTTCTGCCACACCCAGCTTTCACTACCATACATTAAAGTAGGGACTAACACAGCATTATGAATTACCATACGTGCCTTTTTTGATACATTCTGGGCTCTTCATAATAGAGTGTAGTGCCCCATTCACTCTATTCCCTGCATATATATATATATATATATATATATATATAACTAAAGTTAAAAAGCTTAAATCTAACAATTATATTTTTACCTATGTTGAGCCAAATGTTGAGCTATATCTTAATACCTCTATGGAAATATTATTTATAAAGAGGTTTATAATTATAAATTAAATAAATTAGTCAATTAATTTTAACGGGCCTTATCTTACAAAGATCAAGTAATTTCCCATTATAACGAGTATTAAAGGAGCTTAAATTTATAATTTTGTTGTGTTTATTGGGTTTAACTTTTTCTCACAACTAAAATAAAATATAAAACTTAGAAATACCACCGGCACGGAAACTTGGCCACTCGTGAATTTGCTGATTATTTGCACTGAAACGTTTTTTTAACAGTAAATTAAGGGTAGATGCATTCAATAAGTGTCTCTAATGGTTTTAGAACATAGAAATTTAATGTTTACTTCACCGAAATTTTTCTTTTCAAGATAACATGTTTTCACTAAAATTAACATCTTTCCAATGTCACTTTAAAAACACTACAAAGTTAAAAATTAAGTCTGTTTCTTTATTGTCTATCAGTTTTAATATCGGGTGTTTCCTCCTCTAGCCCTGATAACCGCTTGCATTCGATCTGGCATGCTTTGAATGATGTTTCTGACATCAACTTGCGGTATGCTGTCCCAAGCGGCCAGCGCTGCATTTAGAGTTTGTGGCGGTTTGGAGCTGGACTTTATCTTTCTTTTGAGCATACCCCATACATGCTCAATTGGATTTAAGTCCGGGCTACGAGCTGGCCACTGTAATTTTTGTATTCCAACCTCTTCCAGATATTCCTCTACACAATGTGCGACGTGCGGGCGTGCATTATCGTGCATGAGGAGGAATTGGTCGTGTCCAATGAATCCCGAATAAGGCATTACGTGCTCCTGAAGAACTTCCTCGATGTATCGAGTAGCTGTAAGCCGATTATCGACGATGACCAACTCTGTACGTGCGTCGGAACTTACACCTCCCCATACCATTATTGAGCCTCCATGGAAACTCACAGTTTGGGTGGTGGTAATGGGTAGAAACCTCTCTCCTCTTTTTCTCCACACTCGTTCTCGACCGTCTGGAGCACGTAAAGCTATTCGACACTCATCTGTGAACAACACTCTAGCCCATTGCTCGTGGGTCCAATTGACATGTTCTCTTGCGAACTGAAGTCGGGCTACTCGGTGCTGTCTGAGATGTTCTGGACCTCGTGCTGGTCTACGAGCTTTTAAATTCACTTCCTCCATTCGTCTTCTCACCGTACGCTCACTAACATTAACGCCTCTTGCGATTTGGAGCCGCTGGCGTATCTCAACAGCGGTCAGGTAGCGGTTTCTCAAAATCTCCATAACAATAAAACGATCGTCCCGGGCCGATGTGCACCTTACGCCCCCACTGCCTGGCCTGCGGGTGTAGCGGCCTGTCTCCTGGTATCGTTTCAGTGAATACTGCATTGAGGACCGTGGTACGTTAAGCACAATAGCAACTTCACGCTGTGTCAGCCCTTGGTCAATTAATGCTACTGCTTGTGCAACTTGTGCTGGTGTTAATGGCATTTTTATTGGCTTTAAAGCACCTTTAGTTATTTAGTTAAGACACAAGATCACAATAATTGAATAACCTTACAGTAAACTTTTCACAACACACAAATTTAAAATGTGAACTTAGTCGCTCAAATGACCCGATTCAACTAAAAATTAAAGAATTCGTCATGGTGCACTTAAACATAATGAATTACCCTCTTGAACTTGAGGGTAAACATATTTTGACATACTTGCATGACAAACATTCATCAGAAACACTTAAAGCTTTTGCTATCGCGAGATAACCGCTTGGCCAAGTTTCCGTGCTGGTGAGTGTATTATGTAAAAGAGGGTTGCCTGAAAAAATTATTCCTACGCACCTTATTTCCACTTATAATGGAAGAGATAAAGAACGTCAATTTTAATTTCATTTATTTAGTAGAATCTACGCCTAAAACGATTGTTTTGTCCTCGCTTGGTTCAAGATTACAACGAGCTAGACGAGTTGACCTTGCCTTGCTACTACGCCCTTCGGGATTATAAATAGTGAAGTGATTTTCGTTCAAACTTGGTAATTACTCGGAGGCATACGATTTGTCACAAGATCAAGCAACGGTTTTTGAAAAATTAAATGTTTGTGTTAAAATAATTATTTCGGCTAGTTGAAATTCATAAATTTTGAGTCTGTTTGAGTAAGTCCCCGAGTGGTTTAAATTTACAATAGCATTCGGTAGGTTGCGCTGTTGTAGAGATCCAGAAGTCACATATACGAAGCCGGGTCGGACGGATCGCAAGTTACTTATATATATTGTAATATTTATTAACGTCGTAATATAAAAATCATCCGAGATAGAAAGAACAGTTACCAGAAAAGAAATGATATTAAAAGGCGAATGAACGCTATATTTGTTTAGTTTTAAGAGACGTAATCGTATATTGCTTACTTCTATTTGGCTTCTTAACCCCACTGCAGAATATATCATATTCTTCACGTGGTAAGGCCACGTGGCAGCTACATTATTATTGTACCACAAATGGAGAGCACAGGTCGAGCCGACACCTGACGGACCGTGGTCACAAAATACCAGCGTAGCTGCTGTATCTCGTATGGTGACTGTAGACAATCAGAGACCCGTTTTACCAGACTGCGCGACGCAAAGGAGGATAATAAGTTTATTAGCCTATATATTTGTTTGTTCTTTGTGGCGCTATAGAAACCAAACGTGGGCCGATTTTGATGATTCTTACGTCAATCGATCAGCCTTGACGTTACGAGTGTCACTAAAGACATGACAATAATCAAAATTCAATATGGCGACAACCAGATGCTATATTGTGTGAGCCGTAAAGCTAGTTAATAAAAAAAATGTTGTGCGAAGGAGAAAATGAAACTCGAAAATCGAGTACGAACTGTGTCTAGTGGGGTTTCGCTTATATAATAGAGGTCAGTGGATATCATTGAATAGGTCTTTGAAAATCATCATTAGGTTTCGCTAATCGATTTTCATTTTTAAAGGCCATTTAGGATCTGTAACGATTTAAAGTTGGTCAGCAACCATTCTCTATTAAATTTTCAAAGCTTATAATTTTATTAACTCTCATGGTCTTATTAAAGTTTAAAATAATTATTCACTTTTCAATAAAGTGTTTACCCAGTCGGGGTTTTTTAAATTCAGTTTTTAATCATTAAGTTTACTGTTGGTATTCAGGCATTCTTTCTTACTCATCAGGAATGACAACGCATCTACATTTTGATAGTTATCTTTGTTTCACAGCATCCACTTACCATCAGGTGGACTGTGCTTCCCATTAATAGTCTGTAGGATTTCGTTGCGAGATTTTGTAATAGATACACCATCATCATTTATTATAGGTCTTTGGTCTTTTTTAACGTGCGTCATGTATAGAAGGTTTGAACTCAGAGAAATTATAGTATTTCCTTTTTATAAATTTATTTGTTTATATTCAACACATTGGGTAGACAGGTTGGTGAGCACAAAATAAGATATACTATGGTGATGCTACTTGACATCATCGGTCTATAAGATTTCGGTATGGTACCTAGAACATCGCTATTTGTCGGATGTCAAATCTTGTGCACTACGTGGAGATAAGCAATGGGTAAGTCTGCTACATCTTGCTTTAACCCTCAGTATTACTCTTAATGTAATATAAATTGCTTCAATATAGATATCATCCATGCTTGTTAAGGTAACAGCGAAATGCTACAATTTTTACTGGAAGATTAAAACGTATTTTACTGTCGCTTTTTCGTACGGACTTAAAAGGAGTAGTCTGATTTACTTTTTTTATATATGAGCATTGCGTGGATAAAAGAATTAAGATTTAGTGGCAAAGATAGAAATTATCCTTGTACCATCAGCCACACGCCAGTTGTAGCTCATTAGTAAATATAAATCACACTTAGGATCCATGTTTGTGACGTAACCATAACACGTGCAGTGCCCCAGAACAAGATTTTATAATTAATTCTAAATAAAATCTATGATGGCCAACCACTTAAATGTTGGCCGTCGTAAAAATAATCTTCGGACGAAATAAAAATATTGGAAGATATACTGAATCTTAACAAGAGTTATATTATTTGCATAATTCAACTTATTAGGCATTTTATTAATAGTAACAATCACGTTATTAGTTATTCTATGAATTTATAAATTTCAATTAATAAGTAAATATTTGCTTAAATGAATGATGTCATTCGTCTGTATCCTATGTTTTGTTTAATCGTATATACACATATAAGAGAGGTGTTTGTATGTATTAAATAGTTTAACTCAAAATCTATTTGATCGATCATCATGAAAATTGGTACAAGTAATTATAAACTAAAAAAAAATTAAAAGAAACATTTTGAAACAAAAATAAAATTTTGAAATACATCAGCGTTAAACTGCTATTTTACGCTGGTTTTCTGTGAGAGCGTGGTCCTTCCCCGGTTAAGCCGACCCATTCGTGCTGCAAACATAAGGTGGATGCGGCGTGGCTCTACCACACAGTAGGTAGAAGAAGCAATGAAAACTGCGCCCTTTATAGTAAGTAATAATCAACCCAAGTGATCTTAATATGGAAATTATAGTAACGAGTTAAGAGCGATATTTAGATAATATCGAATAAGAAAAATCGTGCAACGATGTGTAAGAATACCCACTAGCCCATATCGTCCCGAGCGTGTCGGAAATTGAAACAGGAGATGGGCAGCAGCATCTTCTTGATAACGTGGAGCGTGGCAACCGTGGCAATATTGCCCCGTAAGGGAATCTATGAAGGGGGCCTACGACCAGTGTGCTTTTATAGGCCGTACTGGCTGTATGAACGGATGAATAAGAAAAATGAACTTATCTTTGTGTTTCTGATAAAGAAAAATTTTTTTTATCTCGCTTTGCTTACGTTTAAGAACACCATGTTCGTCTTTTTAAATATGTAAATAATGGTATAATCTCTCTTTAAAAATATACACCAACATAATATTAAAATAAAAAAAAAACCAGTAGAGTCCTTTCTGTTATCACTCTGCAAGAGATTTTTTTCCGTTTTATACGTAAAGAACTAATATTAAGCGGCTTATACAATATTGCGTGATTATTGGTATCGATTCAACAGAAAACAAACAATCTTTTGTAATAAAACAGTTAACTGAGATAATATAAAAAGAAGCAGAAAATGTTGCCCAAATGTTGCTTATTAAAACAAAAAAGTTGAATGTGGGCGGCGGGACCTCTAATGAGCAAGCTTAAGTTATAAATTCTTATAGGTATGTAAAAGAATTTGCTCAAAAGTTAAAAATCTTTCCTTGGTAATTTTAAAAATAGAAAGATCTGTATTGTAAAAACTCATATTATAGAATAGTAATTTTCCCCTCGTAGGCTCCGATAAACGGCGGTATACCATCCCAAAGATGCAAGATATTTGGTACTGTGGCTGCCAATCCTAGAGTGTCGATAATGGTAAATCCTTCCTACTATGTGGGGAACATGGACAAAACAAAGAGCATGTTTAATGTCCATGTCACACCTATGCCGGTAGTTGTTGGGAGCACTAAGCTCGAAGTTGTTGACGAGTACGTTTACCTGGGACAAATAATCCGACTTGGTAAGTCCAACTTCGACCGAGAGGTCAATCGACGGATTCAACTCGGCTTGTCAGCGTTCAGGAAATTACGACACATCTTCTCGTCAGGTATACCTCAAAACCTGAAAACTAAGTTGTACAACCAGTGCGTGTTGCCATTGATGACATATGGATCTGAGACGTGGTCCTTCACTGCTGGCCGTATGAGGACGCTCAAAGTCGCTCAGCGAGCTATGGAGAGGGCTATGCTCGGAGTTTCTCTGCGTGATAAACTTAGAAATGAGGATATCCGCAGTAGAACCAGAGTGACCGACATAGCCCAACGGATTAGTCCTGGTAAGACACGCAGGAAGTCGATGGATGCAGGTGGCATCAGGACCGTGCTTTGTGGCATACCGTGGGGGAGGCCTATGTTCATCAGTGGGCTTGTGAAGGTCTCTAATGATGACGATGATGATGATGATGTGAGGGTCTCAAGTTTAGCGTTAGCTTATCTATAAATATATAATTATTCTGTACGTGTGTTTGTAACTGTTAATTGTAACATACATGATTGTAAGCTATTATTGGAAAAAAAAATATAGTCCCGCTGTGTTTCTTGCTGGTCCTTCCCAGGATAGAGGTTCTTTTTTGCGAACCAGTAGTAACTGAAAAAAGTAACTTTCAATAAGTGTTGTTTATAATTTATATTGAATAAAAAGTTTCTCTTTTTGAACTCTTAAGTGGCTGGATCGATTTTGATGATTTTTTTTTTGTGTTTGAGTGGGTCCCTGGACGGTTTACATTCACAATTAAATCCGGTAGGTGGTGCTGTTGTCATAATTCAGAAATCACCCGTGCGAAGCAGGGCCGGATCGCTAGTAAAGGATAAAAAATAATTACGAACGTTTTAGAACTTTAACGTTGCAAAAAGCTATAAATTTTGTATATCTAATATATTTCCTATCATTTTACATTATCATTTTACAATAATATGATCTACGCAAGGATAATCTTTGCTTTCCTTTTATCAGAGGACTTGTATTTAAACTACCAAAACATGCAGAAAATTAGTCCATGGAATAAGTTCATAAGCTTAAGTATATAATTGATAAAGTTTTTAATTCGCAAGGCTAATACTGTACTAAAATCAGGTTTGGTGGGTCATTGCCCTCAAACTGACTCGACCGCCAGAATGCATACGAACTTGTGCAACATTGGTCCGGTTTTCCCTATGATTTTTCATTTTTTTCTGTTTTCAATTTAAGTGTCTTGTTTTTTAATATTCCTTTAAAATTTTCGGTTATTTGCCCACAGTTTTTATAAACTACAAAAACATTCGACAAACGGTTTTGGTTCAACAATTAAGGTTTGATTTTCCCTTTTTTCTAAATAAATACACCATTTTTATGTCACGTATTACCTCCAAAGTTATCTTTCTAGTTTTTACTTGCTTGTTATAAAAAATTACCTTTGTCATTTTTAAAACGAGTTATTTTGATTTAAACAGAACTAGTAATTCAAAACAAAATGAGACTACATGTATCAATCACATTGACGTATGTATAATAATATTATACATACCTCTTGCTTTGTAATATATAATATTACAAAGCAAGAGGCTCTCCAGCACTTATTATATACTTTTACGCGCTGATAAAAAAGAAGACAAAATGCATTGTTGTATAATTATGATATAATTCTTTCATTCGTTAATTACAATATATCAAAATGTATCATTAAAGCAATGGAGGGAATTGAAACAGGATTTGGGCAGCAGAATTTTCCTGATAGCAACAAAATAATAAAAAGTGCAGTTGCCAAAGATGATATGACACAGTGGGGGGGCTTATGTTCAACAGTGGATGTTTGATAGGCTGTAATAAATGAATAAAAGAAAAAAAAATGTATGGGTTAACATTTGATATAGCAAACATGGGGTCTGCGATGTGGATGGCATTAGAGGCGGACGAGGCTCGTAGTGGGGATATATAGCTGCCACGCTTGGCACGCGGGTTCCCAATAGCATTCTGTATTTTCAGTTTTGATTAGGAAGATAATGCTATTCATCTCTCGTTTCAGTTTCTCTCTGTTGCCTCTAACGAAACCCGCGGGATAATATGAGGTAATTTTACGCCGCCACTCATCTCTTTTCTGCGATGTTGGTGTTGTTAGCCTATACGGCTCTTACGGCTTCGTCTGACGCAGCTGTTTAAAAAGGTGATGAGGTGATGAGGATGATGACTATGATGATAGTTTATAGTTTGGTATTGTTACCAATCGTCATGTCACCTCTGTGGGTTTTTTTCAGCTATCTAACCGCTGTCCGAGTGGAGGAGTGCTTAGTTCGTGTGGGTCGATGTTTTGGGTGATGAGAAACGCCCGGTACGCGGGTGTACGGTGTGTACGTGGTGTGTGCCAGAACGTGTCATACTCGTACCCGCCTACGGGTGTGACTCGCCCCACCCGTTATTCTACTTGTGCTTGTCCCATTTGGTGTGAGTGTAGCGTCAATGTTTTTTGTGCCTGTGGCCACAGATAAGCGTATATAAGTAAGACTAGTCGGAGACCTGTGGCGTTTCGGTCGACGGAATCGAGCAAGCGTAGTTCTATGAGAACGTTACGCGGTCTACGGAGAATCCGCGCGACGTTTAGTATTGGGACGTAGTTAGCTGCGTTTGCCACTAGCGGTTTTGGCGCTATCAAGGTAGCGCTGAAAAATAACCTTGAGTATTCAGATATAGAACACCGCTACAATACGGCGGTTATTTTTTTATAGAAGAGGGGGAAAACGACCGTGCTGCTCACTTGATGGTAAGTCGACCGCCGCCCATACATAACTGCATCATCAGGTGTGTTATTTGTGCACTGTCGGCTTTTTAGAAAAGAGTAAGCTCGTTTCTTGAAGGTCCCTAGGTCGCATCGGTCCAGAAATTTCGCCGTATCGGTGCAATATTAAATTTTTCGCAGTTGAGTTTCAAAATTACTCGGAAGCTAAACGTCTATTTTAGAAATTGGATATCATCATCTTATTGTTTAAATGGTGACTGTGTCCTTAATAGTGGAGATTTATTACATACATAAACATGGACATACTTGTACATCTATAACTGAACTGAAAAGGATATTTTTAGATAAAAAATAGATGTTCAGTTCGGGATTCATATGATGATTGATCATAAAATTACATTTCTATTTAAATAAAACCATTTTAATTTATTTTTAATTAGCTTTTTTAACTTCTCGTTTTGAAAATTAATAGTTTTCAAAAGATTACGGTTCGATTTTGAGACTATGAGTTTACATATTCCCAAGTACCTAAATCAAAATTGAACGAGGCGTTCAAAAGTTATAGCCATTTAAAAGAATTATATAACTTTTGAATCAATCAAAATCAAAATCTAACAAAATACTAGCGTAAAATAGCAGCTTAATACTGATGTGTTTCGTATGGTGAGTGTTCCGTCGAAAACCCTTTTTTACTGGAAACGCGGCATTCAATCTTAGTCCTCGGGGTGACAACGCATCTGCGTTTTGTTTTTTAATCGAGAATTAGAGTAGATGTCTATGGGCCAATGCATCTACTTACCATCATGTGGACTGTGTTCTAGTTTGTCACCTATATTCTATAAAAAATTGGAAGATTTTCGAGCATTTCAAGCTCGAAGAAAGCGGGAAGTTCAAGGATTGACCCACCGGTCCACCCGATGGCAAGTGCCTGCTATGGTCCATAGACATCTACATTTATCCTCGATTAAAAATCAAAATTCAAATACGTGGTCTTCGGTTCTCTACACTCACCATACGAAATACAGCAGCATTAAGCTGCTATTTTACGCTGGTATTCTCGTTAGAGTTAAGCTCGCCTTTATACATCTTATTCAAGTGTTTTAAATTGTTAACGCCTTACCGTATGTACAATAAACAATCAGGAAAGAAAGAAATAAAATTACTAAATCATTGAACCGGTGTACTTAGGTGAAAAAATTCCACACTGAATTATACGTAAACAGCAATTGAGAGTGTAGAGCTGTAGAGTCATTCTACTTAAGTGATAATTAAATTACATCTGAAAAACTAGTTTTATGTGTGTGAAAACCGCCGATTAATCGTAGATAGTTAGTAACGGTGAGTCATCACTTGTAATATAAAAGAAGCACCTTATATTTTTTTAATACGTCGCAGCAAACCATGGGTAAAAAAGCGCATTAAAAATTCGTGCATGTCGTAACATATTTATTTACATCTCTTCAGTTGATAGCAACGCAACGCAACGCAACCCTGACAATGTTTTGAGTTTAGATATTTCAAAAAGTTCTTTGCTTTTATTGAATATAGAAAGAAACCATATGCATTAAATATAGAGAACTGCCTCGATATTTAAACTCGGTTAGAAGTTGTTTTAAGTAGAAAGTCTTATTAAAGTGACAGCGACGTTTTCACTGAGAAAGTTGTTTCAGATATTTGTAAGTAACACTCACGCACACATATACGCACACACATACAACCTTGTGAACACTTTGGGGACACTAAAGTCATACGTTCTTCGATGTTGTCCTAAATCAGTTTTTGTTGAGGAGGAGGGGCTTATGGTGGCAAAACTCAGGCACGTCGCGTCGCAAAAATAAATAACATTTTATATTTACAAAGGTTGGTTTATTGTCTGACGAAGCGGGAGCCATTCGGAACACGTACGCGCGACCCTAACTGCAAACTGCAAAGTTTAATATAGGTTCTGTGTAAAAAATTGCTATTGTTAGATCGCAAAGGCATGTTTAATTCGTATCGCCGAATCTACATTTAAATATAAGCTTTCGAAAACCAACAACGTAGGGTTGTGATCCTTTATATATATTTGTATTGTCCCTCGATCTGAGCTTAGTAGAGCCCTTTTCGGCTACTGTCAATTAATTTTGATAAAGATGTATGGTTATGTACGTTGGATGAGTTTACAATTGTAATATTTATTAAAATATTTAAAAAAATGATTAAAGTCAATTTGTTTAAAGGATAAAACATTAAGAAAAATTACGTTTGACAATTAATAATCCAAATTGAAATAATACTAGTTTTTACGGAATTTATCGCGTATATTTAAAGGGAAGCGTTTTATTTCACGGGAAGGACTTCCCGTGACCATGGGTGCTGTAAAGCTCTCGAAACGTCGGGTGTTTAAAAAGTTAAATATACGGGATAAATTCCGTAAAAACTAGTATTATTTCAATGCGTAGTGTTCGCGTAAATATAAGAAATCTAATAATCCAAATTTCAGGTCTGTAACTCATTTCGTCTACGTGTAAAAGTTCCATGACATACGGAAGGACAGGCGGGCAAATGGATAGACAAACACAGAACGACAAAGAATAGAGTGATTAATAGGGTTCCGTAGTATCGTTTGGGTACGAAACCCTAAAAATGAATACCACAACTTGTTTGTGGTTTTCAACTCATTTGATTATAGGTATTATTTCAAAGTATCGCCTCAGCAAGTTAATTGTGAATCTAAAAAAAATTAAAATACGGTTACGGCCTACATGTGTTCCACGGCTGGGCATAGGCCTCCTTTCTATTCTGAGGCGGTTTTAGGACAAGAAAATATCCCGCGCCTTGCCTCAATACTTTTGTTGGCGGTTTCACATGTCTTCCATTTTGTTTTATTTCTCAGACATGCAGATTTGCTCACGATATTTTCTTCAACAAAGAGCACGTGGTAAATCAGTACTTAAATCAGCTCGCGTATTGTGAAATCTACAGCAAGCGCTCAGTTCCAGAGCTACAATGACAACACGAGGCGGTTTAAAAGATATTTCCATACGCGATTGGCAATGTCATAGATTACCCAGAATACTTCTGATCTTATTCACTTATGGGATTAATTATTTACTCGTTGGAGTTCATCAACAAATTCGTCAGTGAAAAATACACACAAACCTGCTTTTAATGTAAAATTGCTTTTACTTAAAAATACGTATTTTCTATTTGTCTGCTTATTAAATATAATCTCTACGACAAGTGTAAATAAAGATGCAAAGTTTTCAGGCCTATAAGATTTTAGTGATAGTAAAAACGTTACCTATCCATATGTAAAATTAATAAAACCGGCCAAGAGCGTGTCGGGCCACGCTCAGTGTAGGGTTCCGTAGTTTTCCGTCCGTCACAATAAGTGTTCCCACTTATGAGTTTAAAGGGTATCCATTATGTTCGCGCTCCGGCAGCGCTCCGCGCTCCTGCAACTGCTCCCGGTAGTGGGTGGGTGTTTCCATCCAAGTTCAAAATGATTTTCCTAGAAAGTCCTTATAAAGTTCTACTTTTCAGATTTTTTTCATATTTTCTAAACTTATGGTTCAAAAGTTAGAGGGCCCCCCCGGGTGCACATTGTTTTTTACTTTTGGAGCGATTATTTCCGAAATTATTGACATTATCAAAAAATTATTTTAGTAAACCCCTATTCATTTTAAATACCTTTCCAGCAATATATCACACGTTAGGATTGAAATTAAAAAAAAAATCACTTCCCACTTTACATATAGGGGGGGCTACCCTAATAAAATATTTTTTTCCAATTTTTATTTTACCACTTTGTCGGCGTGATTGATACACATATTGGTACCAAATTTCAGCTTTCTAGTGCTAACGGTCACAGAGATTAAGCGAGGACGGACAGACGGACACACAGACATGGCGAAACTATAAGAGTTCCTATTTGACTACGGAACCCTAAAAATAGGTTTGTTTCGTCCAATGTAAACAACGTTAGAAACTTAACTTTTGGTCTTATTTCGTGTCAGCTGTGGGCCAAAAATTTTTTAATAATCTACTCAAGAAAAAGCGAGTTCGTAAGTTTCTTTTTGCATTCTTCCTTTATTAAAAAAAAAACGTTAACCCCACACTAGGATTCTCTCCTGTACCAAGAAGAAAGTTCATATCATACATATATTTCAAAAAGACTGACATAAATACCCGAAACAATTATTTGTAGGCCACATAAATACTTGTACCGTGCGGGAAACGAACCTGTGGTCCTCAAGGCCGGAACACATTGTTAAGCCACAACGTAGTCGTCGATCAGTTTGAGTCCACCATTCGACTACTGACGTGAACCACTCCTAAAAAGCATTTTAAGCTCACCTGGGAATATTGGTAATATTAATGGCATTGCCGATATTTTTATTAGAAAATTAACTTAAAATGCCTTACTTAAAATTACCAGATGTTTTAAAATAAAAGAAGCTGGTACTGAATTCGTGAATCCACTTCTCAATCATGGTAATTACGGTAAATCTCCCCATCATGGAGTTTCTCGTACTGTTCAATATGTATTGACTGATTATTGGTATTAATCGTTGGTGTGAAGTGAAGATATGCTTGTAATAAATAGCTCGACTATTGATAGTAGTGTCCGGATCAGTGGAATAACGAATGTGAAAGTTGTTAACGGTCCTGTACTGTGAGTGTTCAATAAGAGCTAACATTGTTGATAGTAATTGCGCATAGCGGTACTCAGTCATGAGTGATCATAAGAAATAAACACAGTTAGTGGGTCAAGTGAGATTGCTAATCTTTTGCATACTAACTGTTCTTCATCTTGGTTATCCTGATCCTTGACAAACAATGAATATTGGAAAGTAATGTTATTCGTTCTTTTCTTTACACATAGTTCAAATAACGGGAAGATTTTATACTTGAAGCGTAGACTTTTTGTATGTTCAAAGATTTATCAGAAACGGGTAAAACGAATTTAATGATTTTCTTTTATTAAAGAGTTTGTACTTAAGGGTGGGAAATAGGGGGTCAAGTTTATAATTTAACTATTTAGACGACATTGTAGGTGTTTCTTTAAGTTCATGATTCCTTAGTTTACTTAAAAGTGTAAAACTTAAACTTAAACTAAAAATGAATGTTAAATTAGCTTTCAAAAACTTTAACGCATAAAATAATTTACATTTACCATTTCAATTTTCACAGCTTATGAAGTCGGGGTTTCTAATTATTCGATACACTGAAGCACTAATATATAACATAAGCTATTATATGGAAATTACTTTATTCTTTTTACTTATTGAAGCAGGTGTTTACTTTCTTTTAAAATATAAATTTGTTTGTATTCACATTTGTACTAAATATGACAAACTAAGTACGTTTATTTAGTTTGTCACATTTAGTAAAAATGTACATACAGAACGATACCTGACTTGCTACAAATATAAAATGATATCATAATATCATCAATATCTATTTTCAACAAGTTCGTTCATTTCTGTTTGGATAAAATTTAACCCTACGAGCACATAATTCTTCTTTCTGTGATAATAAAAGTCAAGGCTATCTATTTGAGCCACAATTTTGTTTTTGTATTGGAATCAGAAATTATATCATATTTGATTTGGTGATTGCTTGTTTCATCGATAATATTTTCTTTTAAATTAAGATTAATTATTCTATAGAGTAGATTAATTAAGATTATTATTAGATTAATAAAGATTATTTAAGCTTTCTTCTAAGCATAAAAAGCATGGGTATTATTTTTGACAGAATTTCATACTTTTAATATACTTATTATCTATATATTACGCGACAAAGTGGCTTAAGGTTTAATTTGCTAAAAAACTTAAAAATTCACTTGTAAACTTATTGAAGATTTTAGTTTATTGCAAAACGAAAGTTGAACATTAATGTTGCCAGTTATTTTCAATTGTGTTCTTTTTTAATGTTACCTATAGCTTTGTACTCGTATATTATGTGTGCCGCTTTTCAGCCTATTCGGAAAGTTGTCATCGCAAACCAGGTAGCATTTTAAATGTGGTCTCATCGTTGTAGAGCCATGCTGCTAACTGCTGCTGTTGTATAATGGTTCTAGCACGAATGGGTCGGTTCGACCGAGGAAGGACCACGCTCTCGCAGAATATTTCGGTAAAATATCAGCCTAATGCTGCCGTGTTTTGTATGGTTGAGTGTAGAGAACAGGAGACCTTTTTTACCAGAAGCATTCCATCTTTGTCCTTAGGATATCTGCGGGTCACAGCATTCACTTCCCATCATGTGAACTGTACGCTCGTTTGTCACGTTTATTCTTCAAGCACTGTAAACTTTAAAATCATTATTAAACTCGATGATCGAAAAACGGTTTCAAGATTTAGACTTTGTGATATGGCAATTTAACTTATTGTTTTATAAAAATCTATTTAATTGTCTAGTCTCAATAAAAGTATTTTATTCTATAGTTTGACTTTTAAAATATGGGCACATATATCATTTTTGTTTAAGCCTTAAAACAACATTTTTAAACCGTTCAAATAACAAACTTTGTACCGACGAAAATGTAGTTAATGGCTCATTTTTATATACAATAATGTAGTTTCTATTTATATAAATACTTCTTATGATCTCATAAAATGAATAGAATGTGTCTCTCGTGTCTCTAACATAAATAGATTAATTTTTAGTGTAGTTAAATTTAGGATACTAGATATTCAGCCTTTGTTTTGGAGAGAGGACATACATGTTATGTTATGTTTACGTTAATTTAGTTGGTAATGTAGTTGGAGTAGCTGGTTTTGCTATAAAGTACCTAACCTCATATACATAGAGTTTTAATTAATCAACGTCGTCGGACGAAGAACTTCATCAAATTAGGGCAGGTATATGAGAAATAATTACATTTTAGGCGCACAAGGCCTCATCAACATAAATTGCGCGTAAGACGTTTTGTTTTATAGCGTTTTTCACAGTTAAAGTGTATTTAAACCTGTGACCCGTTTTACTGGAAACGAGGCATTCCATCTTAGTCCTCAGGGGTGGCATCGCATCTGCATTTTGATTCTTAATCGAGAAAAGATGTAGATGTTTATGGACCACAGTATGCACTTACTATCAGATGAACTATGTGTTTGTTTGTCAGCCATATTCTATAAAAAAAGTTACAAAAAAATTGGCTTTTACGGAGCACTTTTTGAAAATTATAAGTTACGCTATCGCTTAATCAAATCCCTACTGAGAGAAGCCTCGTGAAGAGAAGCGGCAAGAATATCAAAAATACACAATTTTTGTTTCAACATTTACAATTTAATTTGTAAGGACAAATTGTTTGAGTAAAAAGGTTAAAGAAGCTCGCGATGTGCCCGCATTCTTATCTTACATCATCTAATTTATAATATCGTTTCTTCATAATAATGCTTTTTTTACGCGTCTAAAATTTACTGTTTGAATTTATTAAGAGGAAAATCAGTATTATTAGGGTGAATCTTGTAATAAATAGTTATACATCTATCAATAAACGAGCCGCCAGTTTTACGACTACTTTGATTTCCGGAGCTTTTGATTAAAATATTTTTGCTCGAAAACGTGTGTCACTAGAGAAAATCCAATGCACCGTTCCATCCCTTAGATTACAAAATGTAGAAACCACTGTATGATGTAAAAAGTAGACTAAATGAAAACAACAATTAAGGTGCGAACGATCTTTAATTGCGATCGCTAATCTTCTTACGACGAGTAACGGTTTAAACAAATACTGTTTAATGACATGTTCCAATGTTTTTTTTTCATACAATAAGGGTGACAAACACACAGTCCACCTGATGATAAGTGGATCCTGTAATCAGTAAAAAAGGTCTCCGATTCTCTACATCACCATACGAAACACAGCAACATCAAGCTGCTATTTTATGTTGGTATTTTGTGAGATATGTTTATAGACTAATAATGGTAAATAAATATTAATTTCAATTATGATAAAACTTTAATCTATATTTGACTATTAGGGAGTGAGTGAATGGGGCAACCATTAAATAAAACAAAACCTAAATGCCAATAGTTTTAGTAAGTCTGATAAAACGGTATTCAATGTACTCTTTGATTCGTTATTATCTATAGATATTGTTTATGATTGTCTGACAATGTTTATTAAGTATAATGGCAATAATGTTTAATATGTATATAAGCAGTAAGCCAACCGTGTCTTTCACAATTACAGGTCGTCTCTAGTTTAGTTGTAAATGATCAGGCTGCCAGTCCAGTGACACCGAGTGTGTCAGTTTCAATTATAAGTCGAATAGCTACATTTGTTATATATTGCATTGTTCCCATTACAACATGATAAGCTCTAATTGCTGTGGAGTTCTTTAAGTAATACATCATGTTTGTGTTTACACGCAACCATTCAAACGTTACAATGAAAGACAACAGTATCGTAATGTAGTAAACAATTTTTGTACGTCGATATTTTTCGCGTTAAGTAAATTTAAAAGGGACAGGAAAGTTATATCTTCGTATCTCATAGGTTAAAAAAGCTTTATCTTATTTCTCAATAGATGACTTAAGAAACGGAAACAGGAACTTTTTTATTCAATGTAGATTGTAAAAAATACTTATTGAAAGTCAATTTTTAAGAGATTAATATTTGAAGTGACGTGAAAATTATTTCTTGAAGTCAAATTACATGATTATAAGGTACTTAAGTTTTAAATGGTACAATCTCGGTGGAGTAATATGTAACGCAAAATTGTATCACTGAATATGACTTTGTTGATGTTAAAGTCAAAAAAATTACGGCACCCATTTCCGTTAAAAATGTTGAAATACTTATTCAAAACTGTCGTATCTATTTTCCACTGGCAGATAAAAATAATCAAAATATCATTTGTGTTGTATTAATGTACATATCATAGTATAAACATTTACCCACTCAGCGTGGTACGTTTGAACCAATGTTTCATGAAATGCTTGTCAATTGGCGCATTCTTGAAAAGAAAAGGCTGGTGAAATATTAAGTAAATGAGTTCAAATGAACAGATTAAAGCGAGAAAAATATGACAAAACGTAAATTTAAAATCAAATGAGTTTTTAAAGTTATTATATAATAAAAACATAAGTTAACACATGAACATTTGTAATAATAACTAGTTATTATATTAAAGCACTCTTTAAATCATTCGCTCTCAACCGCTGATACTTCGGCGTTTATTACGTTCATTCACAGCCACTTTGGATAATAACATAAACGGTCTATTTACGGTGCACATACATGAGAAGCACTGGAGCCTGCTTGAACAAAGCCACTGTAGCCTTGACATTTGATAGCGTCTCGGCTTAGGGTTTGCGTTTTGCGGCCACTAGCCCCAACGACGGAATCTGTTGTACTTCGGTACCGGTAAGTATGGATATCTAGACGGGACTCTTACATTTTCCAAATTATATCCTCGACGTTGTCGCACTAATCCCTCACCTTGGCTTTCTTTTCGCTTTGTGGGTCTCACTATTCTGACTTCATTCGATTCTAGTATAACACTGTCAGCTGCTACCGCCTCTTCTGGTCTGAGTTTTGTGACCAACTTTCCTTTGCTTCTTAGCGAGTTAAGGTAATCTTGTGTTAACACGTAGTCAAAAAGCTTAGGAACTTGGTTGTATTTGGTAGCGTCTATTTCCCGCTCAAAACCGTATCGCTCGCGGTTAGAAGCAAAGACAGGCGCTGTGAGCGCGAAGGTGAGCGCAAGGTACGCGTGCATGTTGCGGTGTGTGTCGAGTGTTTGAGCAGAGCGCGCCCATCACACTTTTTATATAAGTATCCGGACGATTGATCATTCGTTCCTAATTTGACTGAATGCTTTTTTACTATCGACATGCTCTTGAACTTCACAGTGTATTGGCCGAAGACGTGAACGAGCGAAAAGCTACTCCGTCTCCTGATGCCTTGTACACATATTCTCCTTTCCTGTCATCTTGGTTAATAAACAATGTCTAATTTTTGACTCACATCTAAATACGAACGCTCATGAACTTTGTTCTACTTATATTACTCTAAGTTACTCTTAACATTCCAAGGTGACTATCACGCGAGTGCGTTTGCATGTTATCACGGTCTGGGTCTAATCATTTAATGTTAATATTTGTAATAATGTGCCAAAAAATTAGTACCTTCTTTATTTATACACAGAGTGCGTTTGCTTGTTGGCAGAAATATAATTTTAATTTTAATATTTTAAACCAATGATTGTCAATAGATATGTATATCACCAAATTATTTTTGATATACATATATTTTTAATTAGCAAACTTCTATGCTCTATTTTTTTTGTATTCTGAAACTTTTACGTATTTTTCTTATTTTCATACTATTATAATATATTACAATTAACATCATCAGTACGACGACACACTATTATACAATATGTCTCATAATATTTATTTTGTAATTTAAAAGTGGGTGTGGGTGTATAAATGTGAGGTGACTGATCTTATAACTGTACTCGTTTATAATGTTTTATTTTCTTTATGGAATTTTTTTATTAATTATTAGGACAAGCTTTCTTTCTTATTTAAAAAAAATTATATCAAGGATTAAAATATATGCATTATATTCCATAATAATATGCATTATATTCATATTAAAAAGCAAAATCGGCTAATTAACGCCGACTTTAAATTAACACAGTTTATATATAGACCTGAGAACAAGTTCGATTTTATTTCGATGAGATATCTTAAACGGTTCGAAACAATGTTTTTGCCTGGCTTTCACGCGAACAAGTCGCGGAGTTGTTATATAAATGACATATATTATCATCGAATTTTACGCGTCTGAAGTTGCATACAGAGCAAAGCAAATAAAAAAGCATTAAGCCAATGCCCTCAGGTTACTGTTAACTTATATGATAAGTTTTGCAGACGAAACCGCTATTGCCCCGATCGAGTAGAGTGTTTTTTTCGGGTGATGGATCTTGACGTACGTATCAATCTAATGAACTTAGTTCAAGAGTCGAAACCTTTAAGTGAAATAATATTTTATAGAAAATATAAAATAAATTTGTTGCCACTCGTTCTCGGCTGATATTTGGGCATAATATTTAGAAACATTTGAACAGAAATGACTTCTTAAATATAAATAATACTAGACATTTAATAACATTTATTTTACGAATTTATTTCCGACGTTTTGGCTCGGTTTCCGACGTTCATACAAATTTTTGGTCCGATCTACGCTGAATTATCTTATTATTTTGAGTTTGAATTGAATGTTTTTAATTATAGGATCACCAGCAGATGCTAGCACCCAGTCGTATTCTCTGTTAAAAATTGGATGTTTTTAATTTCAATATCCTCGCGAATCATCCTTGGTAGGAGTCGATGTTTTTTTTTAGAAAGATTTGCGCGGTATTGAATTTAACGTAATGTCAGAGACAATCTTGAACCATAAATTCTTAAATATGAATGATTTATGAAAAGTGATGCCTTGGACTTGGAATAAAATTTTAGGTTAATTCGACACTACATCGACGATTCATCACGTATGTAATAAAATAATTTAAATATAACTCGTGTGGTAAGCATAATTACCTCGAATTGCACTTTACCGCACGCTTAATCCAAGGATATAGGTAATTTTAAAAAAGCTACTAATAATGTTTAGAACGGTATACTTCAGCGCATTAGAAATAAAACAAGCCGGTACTATATAATTGCTTTTAATGGTGCTTTTACTTTTTTAAAAAAAAAACACAAAACTGAGTTGCTCGCCAGTGCTTAAATATGAACGTAATCTTACTGCAATAAAATAAAATTTAATGCAGGGACAAAATTAGCTTTAAACATTCGAATCCCGGATCTGCACCACAAAAAATTATCGAGTACATCGATCACTTCACATTTTTAGAATAATGTCAAGTAGGCTTACAAAAATAATGTCATATATAGTCTATTTATTAATTTTTTACGCCAATATTTATCATATTTATTGATAAATTTAATATAATCTATGTGTAAAGAAAAGCTGTTAGACACGAAGTTGAACTTGGACTTGAGTTGTGGTTCAGGAACGGTGGTGGATTACCTTCTATGTTTAAATGGGTAATAAATTCATATGGCGTGTGTTTCATATATATTGTAGGAAACTGGAAAGCTTTTGTACTGCAAATGAGGCATTCCATCTTAGTCCTCATGGATGACAACGCATCTGTATTTTGATTCGTAATCGAGGATAGATGTAGATGTCTATGGGCCGCAGCATCAACTTACTACCAGGTGGACCGTGTGCTCGTTTGTCACCTTTATCCTATAAAAAATTTAATTAAATATTAAAGTTCAAAGTATCTTTGTATGAAAAAAAGAGCAATTGGAATCGCAATTTTAATTGGTGATGGTGGGAACGAAAAAGATGATCCGCTATAACAATTTTTCATCAAATGCTAATTTTGTGCATTGCACTTACAAATATGGTTCCAGTGGCCAATAAATTACGGTTCATGCATTCAAAATGGCGAAGCCAAATCTCACAGACATTATTGGAGCATCATCTATTACGCGAATATGGACACCATGGGGTTTTTGATTGCCGGCGGATGGACGCTCCTGTATTATCGTTTAAATAGTGGTTACAAGTGCATTTTGAATCGCACGAGTGATTCAATTTTTTTGTATTAAGTATTTGTGCATGTGAACCATTAGTGGAAACAATAAAACGAGTGGTCCGATGGTGATATATATCTCAATTTAACTTATTACCTTATGATAGAATCGGTCATCGAATACCGATTGGCTATTACTGTTATTAAATCCTCTTAAAAATCGTTTTTGTTTTTATTTGGAACGTGGTGGAGCCATGCCACATCTATATAAGTAGTATAGTTGTAGTACGAATGGGTGGGCTCGACCAAGGAAGGACCACGCTCTCACAGAATACCAGCGTAAAATAGCAGCTCTGTGTTTCGTATGGTGAGTGTAAAGAACCGGAGACCCTTTTTACTGGAAAAGCGGTATTTGATCTTAGTCCTCACGGGTGACAGCGTATTTGCATTTTGATTCGTGATCGAGGATGGATGTAGATGTCTATGGGCCGCAGCAACCACTTACCATCGGGTGTACTGTGTGCTCGTTTGTCACCCTTATCCTATAAAAAAAATCGCGATTTCGTGCTCCAACGTATATTGAAGAAATTTGGTAACAAATTTATATTTTGTACTAGTAACCCCCCGGCTTTGTCTGGATAGGGTTTATGAATATGGCGTTTACATTTAAGATAATCAAAGCACATTTATTTTATCAAAAAAAATTTAAGTTCTACGGCTGAAGTATAATCCAAGATCACTCCTGGCATAGCTCTCTATCTGGTCTTGTAGTTTCATTACAATCCGTTCAGTTATTCCGGAGACTACCCGGGACAGACAGACAAATATTTTCAAAATAGTTATTTATGTTTTAATATAATAGCATATATATAACATAATATAATAGCATGCAAATAACCCCATCAGTTTAATATAAGGCAGTTGTTTCGATATTAAAGACAGATATTTCATTTATAATAATCAATAAACTCTCAGTATCAGGCCGGAGTCTATCTAGAACATTTTTTTTATAGAATAGTGTGACAAACGAGTACACAGTCCATAATGGATGCTGTGGCCTATAGACATCTACATTTATCCACGATTGAGAATCTAAATGCAAATGCGTTGTCACCCGTGAGGACTTCGATAAAATGCCTCGTTTCTAGTAAAAATGGTCTCCGGTTCTCTTCACTTACCGCACGAAACACAGCAGCATTAAGCTGCTATTTTACGTTTGTATTCTATGAGAGCGTGGTCCTACCCCGATCGAGCTGACCCATTCGTGCTACAACTAAAATATAGTTGCAGCGTGACTCCACCAAGTTTAATCGTGTTTCACCACCGTGCCTCGGAAAATACGTGAAGCCGTTGGTTTTAACGTCTGATCTCTCTTCGGTCGTGTCCGATCCCATCGGACATGAGAGTGAAGGAATAGACATCGCACCTGTTTTTGCACATATTCTGCTCGGGGCTGCTAGTCGTAGTCTCTGTTTAGACAAGACATAGAAATTCGGCCTGGCGAAATTAATGTAATACAGTGTTTGAAGAATTCTTTTTGGCTGAAGGTCTGGTAGCCTGTACATGAAAAAAGGCACTGTTGTCTTAATCAAATGCCCTATTAGGCATATGTTGAAAAATGTCTCCAAGATCCAAAAGGCTGATAAGGTGATAGTATCGTAATTCCAAAACGCAAAATCACCCTTTCAAAAAATACAATAGGTATTAATGTAAACTGTAAAAACTTGCTTGTTTACTTCTTAGATCACGTCTGGGTCAAGGTGTAGAATTGTCTATGAAAGTGGATAGACCGGTGCAATCATCTAAATTATTGTATTCTTAAAATGTGTATATATTATGTATATAAGATAAAACTTAAAAGTCATGCCTGGAATATCGTCTCTATGCTTTCTATAAGTGATTTAAAAGCGTATTTTATCGCACCGGTTTTATAACTTAATTAACATTAATACGTCATTAAAGATCTTGTTTATGGTTATATAAAAATAATAGCTACTTTTGAAGCAGGCGGAAGTAGTTGATTATTATTATGTATAGAATAAGTGGAATCAATTCGTAATACTGTCAATGGCAGTAATAATTTTTAAACAAAATAATAATAAGATTGGCTTTTGTCATAAAGTCATCGACACGGGTAGTCACGACGTAAAAAAAATAGTTCACAATGTCGTATTCCATCATTTTGAATCAGTTATAGCATACAGCTTAGGTCTTAAAATATAGAATGATATAAAATAGTTATTGCAAGTTTCGTCTATAATTTTATAGAATCAAACGAGGATGAGAAAAATAATTATTGTAACGCAAGTATTTTGAACATGTAATGTGTAATATAATGAGGTATTATCACACCTTAAATATGCCAGTGTTAAAATTAGCGACAGAGTGTATTAGGAAGACGCCGCTGCCCATATCCTGGTTTATTTCCTTCTGTCGCCGCTTACATCACCCACGGGTTGATATGTGGTGGTGAATATTCTCACTACACGGTCTCTGCCACTACACATTTTTTAATAGATTATGCGTGACAAACGAGCAAACAGTCCACATGATGGTAAGCGGATACTGTGGCCCATAGACATCTACATTTATCCTCAATTAATAATCAAAATACAGATGCGTTGTCTCCCCTGTGGACTGAGAATGAAATGCCTAGTTTCCAGTATATCCAGTTCTCTACACTCAACATACGAAATACGGCAGTATTATACTGCTATTTTACTCTGTTTTTTTGTAAGAACGTGGTTCTTCTCCGGCTGAGCCAACCCATTAATGCTACAACCATAATGTAGCTGTAGCGTGGCCCTACCACGTACAACACGTTCTATAAAATAATGAAATAAATAAAATAATCCTAGTCCATTTGACGGTAAATTGTCAGTTAAACAGTCCAGGGTTTTGTTTTATGATGATACTATATTGATATACACCTTGAAAACCATTTGGCCTCATAAGATATTTAAGATACGATTCGTGATAAAACCTATTTCAAATTGAATGTAGCGCGTTAAGCTTTAAATTAAAGCTCGTCTCAAATTCAATTTGTTTTTTGTGCTTTAGGTGAATAACTTTTGTATATTACAACGCAACAACTTGCGTGAATTAATTGGAATTAAAAACAATTTTGAAAGTTATCACTGTATTCTAATTAGATATCGGTATGGTAGGTACTCTTTAGGCATTAGATATAATGCGATTTTTTATTAAACGTGTTACTGTTGAGGACGAGCTTCCTCTAATTTTTGAGAGAATATATAATTTATCCATATTGGTTCCAACGTTCATTAAATGTTTTTAACTCTCTATCATGTATGTTTTCTTTTGATATTGTCCTTCACTGTAAGCATATGGTAATACTTCAAATTGCAATGAACAATGCCATTGGCAGCGGTAGGTGTTGAACTTAGATTCCTCGGGTACTATTTTGTGTACCAATTAATTAAATCTCTTTGTTGAACTTGAAAGTCATTTAAATTTTTATTTTAATATTTTTGATTTATTTTAATATTATACAATATGCAAATAAAACTGTTGAATAAATTGCAATAATAACTGTAATCTGAAAGACAAAGTATTCCAAATTTATCTCCACAAAAGGAGTTGGAGGATGAATTAAATTACAAATACAAATGCTAGACGATCTAAATGTCCAAAAAATGTTAACGCCATAACTCAGTCTATGAATGAGTAAAATTTTTCTTAATACTCACCTAACAACACTACATGAAGGACAATGGACAATACAAACGACATAGTCCCATCTTCCGCGTCTTTATGCTGTTCCGCATTAACAACGACATCATTCTACGAATATTAATACATCGGTAAACAAATGTGTTGTTCAATATCGTTCTTTGTTTGTATAATTCGAACGTTTTTTTATATATATATCTTTTTTAAATAGATGATTGATAGTTTTAGCGAGTAACAGGACAAAATATTGTTTAGGGACGATGATGGGATGGTCCAGTTAATAGCAACCGTACCTGCGGGTTTAGAAATTTAAAAATATTTCTTTTAATTAGTTAGAAGTACGGAAGTTGAATTTCAATTTCTATTCACCTTATTTCACCAGTCTTGTTAAATCCAGTGCTTTTCATAGGTATTTTACGGAATTCGCCAGTTGGCAGGCATTTCTTAAAATATATGTTTCTAGTCTTTTGTTTTATAAACTATGGGTAACAAGCGAGCACATAGTCCACCTGATGATATGTGAGTGATGTGTCACATAGGCTCTTACATGTGATAATTTAACTTAATCTTCGATTAAGAACCAAAATGCAAATACGTTGCTAACACTGAGAACTACGAGTAAGATGAAATGCTTCGTTTCCAGGAAAAAGGGTCCTCAATTCTCTACACTCACCATACGAAACATCAACATTAAGCTGCTATTTTACACTAGTATTCTGTGAGAAAGTGGTCTCCCCGGTGAACCGACGAATTTGTGCTCAACGATGGTGCTGCAGATTGGCTTTACCACGATCATAATAGTTAGTGTAAAAGACACACACACACACACACACACACACACACACACATACACAATAATCAGTCTCCAAAATCTCGCCCATCAATACCAAATTCCAACTTCGCTGTGGGTAGGTGAGGCAGGCTATTTCTCCTCATCCCCTATTATAGCATTAAAGTAAAGTTGCAGCTTATATACTCGCACTTCCCTAGCCACAAGTCTCCCTCATTTCGGAGAGAGCTTTTTTGAGCTTTAATTATATGCGATAATGTATTATTTAGACTCGCTGGTTCCACACGATGTTTTCACCACCAAACACACGTTAAATCAGCACTAAAATTGCAATTAAAAGTACGTTACTTTTCTATAACTAACTGTTGCAACGAATAAATATATGGTACATATAAAATTTTTATTATAGAATTAAAGATGATGAGCGTAAATAGATTCTACCTGTTGATAAGTGGATGCTAAACCTACGAACAACTTCTTTACAAAATCAAGTAGACTAAGCTTATATTGTGTCACTTGATCAAAAGTCCGGGTGCTGCCCTTATACGCGTTGGCTGGCATATCTCCAGGATTTTGATTTTGACATGATGTTTTCGGATAGCATAGGTAGTTTTAGGAGGAAGTCTGTGTGAGTGTGTGTACACGCATTTAGTACAACACACACGCAAAGAGATGTATATGTTTTCACCTCGTATATTAACTAGAAAACTATTAATAGTATCGAGGTCAGACTGGTTTCCTTTCATGAGCAATTATGTAATAATTAGAACCTGATAAAATTTTCGGTATGAAAACGGCCCAGCGGCTTATATTCCTAATTAAGTATGCTAGGGGTGAATCTGAATGACAGGGTGAGAAATTGCGTGATAAGAAATGAATGTGGTATGCAAGATGATGTTGTGACCAGGATTAAGAAAGGAATGCTGCGGTGGTTTGGTCATGTAGAAAGAATGAATGAGGAAAGAGTGACAAAGCAAATTTATATGGCAGATGTGAAAGCCAGAGTCGGGAAGGGACGCCCTAAAAGAAAGTTTATCGACCAAATTGGCAATATTTTGAAAATGGGCCGCATTAGAAGTACCCTTAACCGACGAGCATGTATGCGTAGATATATGGATGTAAAGGAGGCGAAAGAGGTATGTCAGGATCGTGCCAAATGGAAGTCCGTAGTCTATGCCTACCCCTCTGGTTGACAGGTGTGAGTGTTTATTTATGTTTATATATTCCTAATTAAAACTCTAGGTTCCATTTTTGTGACACATTCTATTAGTAGATGTCCCGTGTTCCACCCATTTTTATTTATGTCAATTTCCTAATTGATTTTTAATTTTTATTCTCTTTTTTCTTAATCTATGTTTTGTACTTTACTTTTTGTTACTTGACCTTTTGTACTAATTTGAGCTTGAGTTTATACATATATTTTATGTATGCATTTTGGAATCACAACGAAAATACACCTGTTTTGTTTGACGCGTGCTGCACGTCCTCGAACGTCAGGTCATTGCTTTCTGCTCACAGGTGCTCATCTTATTTAAGCACTTTGCTCAATATCAAATGCATGCAATATTCATACCATCGATATCTAGTCTGTATTATTACCCTTTGTTCGCTGTATAACATGTTTTTGTGTTATTTGTGGTTTGAGTTTTATTGCCAATAAAAAATAAATAAGTAGGTACAAAATTATGACTTGATTATTTTATTGCATTATGCGCATTAAGAAACAATAGCTAATTCGTATGTTATTAATTCCTTTAGAAATATTGCAAAAACATAGTGTCAATAATTAAAGAAGCTTAATATAGAGCTTTATCTATTTTCTTTGTAATTTTATTATAAATATATATACGACGAGCACTCAATAACTACTTTGTAGCTGTCACTTTTTAGGTAGATCTCAAATACGGTATAGCGTCTCCGATACGAGTATTAACACTAAAAAATAAATAAAGAGAATAATAAAAAAGTGTTTTGTAGGATTAGTAAATGTAGGTATTGATTTTGTTGGCTTATCAATACAAACCGTAAATAATGTATAGATTTGAAAGATTAAAATAAATGTAAGCAACGTTAGAGCAGTGAATTTATATGAAAAATACACTTAAAATCATAATTTTTATTTTCTCACAGAATTAAAAACTTTATATTTTATCTTTAAGCTATTCAATTATTATAACTATTTCCTTCTGCATATGTTTGCGCCTTATTCATGGGCGTTAGTATTTATTTGTGGGTCAAGAAAAACATTCTTCGTAACAAATTTATGCTAATTTTTAATATATATATTGAAAAAGATGGATATATATTGAAAAATTTACAATAAATACAATATATTGAAGGATACATAGGTAAACAAATATACATTCTCATTAATTATATTTAAAAAGCTTAAGCTTAATTGTAGACTTTGTTGTTGTTGTTTGAGTTAAAATGTCTACTTTGTAGATGCCATGGGAGTCTTCAGAGGAGCAGATGGGTGCACCAAGACAGATGCGTATTCATGTCCAGCGTGTGTTTGCTATCCCGGCCCCACACAACATGCCACCACCACCTGCGTCAGAAACCATGGGTCCCTTCGCACCTCCGCCTCCACCACCACAACAACAACCCCGCGAACATAATGAGGTAGATTCTTATTAGATAGTCTTAAACCAGAATTTATCAATGGTTTTTTATTAAACCAAATATATCGATACAAAGTATTTTATAAGCATTATAATATTCATTTTAAATAATCAACACTTGACTTAATATGGTTATAAAGATGAAATTGAAAGTTTAAAGAAATCTCCGTCATATGGAGAAATTAAAGTAACTTTCTATAGATAATGGACCACCAAACTGTTTCTGCAGTTGTTCTTTTATATTTTCAATTTGTGTTACATTAATTTTAAATTTCAATTATGTGGGTTTCCTCGCAATGAAGGAAATCCATGCTCATTGATTCAAATGACAAATGAGCCCTTATGATTGCGATTAGCTTAGTGGCACCGGAGATAAAACTGATTCAAACAAGGTAATTATAGGTAACTGTGCTTAAATATAAATAAACGCTGTTTAAAACTACTTTTACAATAAGTTTGTTACGCAAGAGCGGAGGGGTTTCACTTTCGCGTTGCTGAAGCAGTTGCAATCCTAAGTTGCTAAGTATATTTTTAGGTGCAACAAACCCCCGCAGTGTATATTTAATATTGTATGTTGCAACATATAGCGTCACTCAAAACAATTAAAAAAACTGTGTTGTTAACTATCAATTTTCGCGTCTACCTCTTTACAGGAGGGGGGAGGATTCCCTCTACACTCTCTTCTACTGCTATAAAAAATAAAGAAATTTACAGATAAACAAGCATAATACAGAATAAGATAGATAACGTTGTTAATATATGAATTAATACATAACGATACAATGCAAAATTAAATTTTCGTCAAACAATAAGCCACTAAAAAGGTAGTGCATCAAAAACACACAAACCTGATAAAAGATATAATTCAAAATAACTTGTACCTACATTAAAAAATTCTCGGACTTGATTTTATTTTTTCGCTTAGGTAATATTGAAAATTATTGTGCGCTCGACTGTATATTACGCGCCCGGACTGAAAATGTTTGTTCTAGCGCGAAAATGGGTGAACATTTACGCATGTTCTGTAGTGCGTGCTCGTGGTAGCGCGCAGCAGTGCGTCTCATAATGTGAAGTGTAAATGCGAACACATATTTGTAACTTTTTTTAGAAATTTCTTCAGAAATAGACTCGCGTTTGCCAGTGACTAGTTATACGTAGGATACTCAATAAGTTTTGAGGTATACAAAAAGTATTCTAGATACTATTAATATTTATTTTACATCTTTTCAAAATATTCTCCATCATGCTCTCTACAAAGTTCCATTCGCCTAAACTAACTCTGAAAACACTTTTGCCAGTCTTGATATGACAGGTCGGAAATCGCTTCTTCGAAGGCGCTTGAAAAAAACTTGTCTTTTATTTTTTCTTTGACTCTTGGGAACAAAAAGAAATCACAAGGAGCTAAGTCAGGACTGTAGGGTGGGTGGGACTTAGAGTTTCAACACCAGATTCCTCAATAAATGCTTTTGTTCTAAGGGAGGTATGTGAAGAGGCGTTATCATGCCCGGACTTTGGTCTTCTCTCTAGCAAAGCTTGAAAAACTTTGGGTAATGCAACTGTAATATACCATTCAGAGTTGACTGACCTACAACTTTCGAAAAAAACTAGCCACCATATTTTTGCCGACGTTGCGAGGTTTTTGCAGTTTTGTCGGTAACTGTCCTTCTGAGTAAACCTATACCGATGATTCCCTTTTATTTTCCGGGTCATATAGATAGATCCATGTCTTGTCATCAGTAACGATTTCTGAAGATGCCCCGTTTTTCCCTGTTTCCCCGTGCCCGTACGAATGCTCCAAGAACTAATGCCTACAATCTTTTCGATGTCCGTATATGTGATATGTGATTCTCACACCTACATTTCACTAGTCCACATATTTTCTGCCGTTACTGCTGTTTGCGGAGCCCCGGTTCTTTGGTCATCTTTAAGGTTAATTTTACCCCTTTTGAATTCAGCAAACCACCTAAAAATGTTTGTGCGTGACGGGGCTGAGTCCCCTAATGCTGATTGTAACCGTTGTAAACTTAATTGTTCGGTTAAACCAAATTTAAAATCATAATAGATCATAGAGCGCAAATGTTCACGGTAAAGATCCATGGTTTTAAATAAAAAACGCGGGAAGCATTGCAGGAAAATTAATAGAACTTTGTTATTTTTTTATTTTCTCATAACGATAACTTTGTATTAGTGAAATAATCATTATCATAATTAATAAAAAAAGTATTTTTCTTCGTGAGTTCGCCTCGCAAGGAGAAACGTTCGTTATAAGAGATACAGCATGTGGAATCACTGAAGCGTTCCACCTTTAGAGGTTAAAGAACTCAGTCGCTTGTTAACATTATGATCAGCGTCAATATTTAATGTTTATTTTAAACATTTATTTTTATGTTAACATTAAAGGCGTGAAAAGAATCTTTTCGCTTAAAATATGATGGAAAAGAAAATAAATTAATGTTGAATGAAATATTGCGACAAGATTTCGATGTGAATATTATACCAAACGATATCTATGTTAAGTGCTTGCTCAACAATATGCGCTAGGTTATGGTGTGCTGTACCTGTTTCATGATGTATACAGTATTAAAATAAAATTTAACAACTAAAGTACTTCTGTATCAGTTTAAAGATATTTTACGTGGCAGATCCATGCTGCAGCTATATTAATAGTATAGTTGTAGCACGAATGGGTCGGCTCAACCGGGGAAGGAACACGCTCTCAGTCTCAGGAGACGAGGCATTCCATCTCAGTCCTCACGGGTGACAACGCATCTGAATTTTGATTTGTAATGGAGGATAGATGTAGATGTCTATGGGCCGCAGCAACCACTTACCATCAGGTGGACTGTATGCTCGTTTGTCAACCTATTCTATAAAAAAAAACTTTGTTTTAATATAAAATGGTTATTGTATGACTAGCTTTTGCGCGCGACTTCGTCCGCTTAGAAGAAAATGGTTCTAATAGGATTTCCTATTGGTTTTTTACGTTATTAATCGTTGACGGATTTATATTGATATTCGACCCCTTCGAATGATCTTAAAAGTATTTAATTTACGACTAAGGCTTGTTAGTTCACTGACCTATATATATGTCGCAGGTATATTGATATCAATTTCGATACAAATCCCTCCCAAAATTACTATCTACCCCTTTTTGACCCCGTTAGGCGATGAGTTTCAATAAAATACGAAACACGTCTTCCATCAATACTGTTAAAGAATGTTTATGCAAAATTTGAAGTATTGGACCAAGGCATCAAGCTGTCCCATACAAAGTTTGCCCCGTTTTTTACCCCCTTTATAGGTACAATTTCGGAAAATCTTTTCCTATCGCATGCCTACGTTATACATAGAACATATCCTCCAAGTTTCAGGTCTATACGATCAGCGGTTTAGGCTGTGCGTTGATCCGTCAGTCAGACAATCATTCAGGACAAACCATGCTATATGGAAGAGTGTAACTTTGTATTCATACGCACATATTTCGCACTATGACTGAGTTTATTATTTTAACCGTGTTTTGTCTATGACTGTTTTATGTATTCAATTATGTTAATGAAAATAACAAATATACGTTATTTATTTATTACAGCAACCCACCGTCCTCCACCAATTCGTACCTCAGCCTGCACCTACGCAGGAATTGGAGCAGACTGAAGGAAGATTCGAAAATGTAATGTATTTTAGTTTTACTATATCTACTACTACCGTACCGGCAGTCGAAGTTTAGGGCGTCCTCCCACTAGATGGATTGACGACCTGGTAAGATATGCACACACGATGGATGTAGATGGCTCGGGACCGTGCTTTTCGGCGTTGGGCTGTAATGATGATGATGATCATATTACTACTAGATACTTACTAATAATGGTAATAATGTCCTCCAGACCATATTTCGGTCAATGCGGGTGGGACTGGATCAGTGTGAGAAACCACAGGTGAATATATTTAGTTATATGTACTACGTACTAGAGAAGCTATTCCAAACCAAACTATTGTGCACTACTCTGTAGCCGCACATGCGCGGGAAACAATAGAGTCGTTTAGTCGAGAGTTTTTAAATTGTACATGCGAAAGCATATCTGTATACTTTCTTAATGTTTGTTACTATTTCATATTTTAAGGCGCTGAACTGATTTTAATAATCTAGCACTATCTCCGTGTCTGTATTCTGAAGATAATAATAAAATATTTACAGCGAAGATATGGGTACAAAGAGTATACATTGTATAAATGCGTTGTATGTTTTGTACGTGGTAGAGCCATGTTGCAGCTATATTATATGGTTGTAGCAGAAATGGGTCGGCTCGATAGGAATCTAATAGGCTCGTGGTCCTACCACGCTCTCTCAGAATCCCTGCGTAAATTAGCAGCTATATTTGCTGCTGCGTTTCATATGGTGAGGGTGGAGAATCCAAAAGCTTATATATTGGAGACGAGGAATTCCACCTTAGTTCTCGGGGGTGATAACTAATCAAGGATAAATGTAGATGTTAATGGGGCACATTACCCACTTACCATCAGGTGGTCAGTGTGCTCGTTTGTCACTGTGTTTGTTGCTGTTGTTATTATGTAATATTGTCATAAATATAAGTTCCGCTGATGACAGCAGAGAATATACTAATCACAATCTCTGCCGTTATAACCGATTTTTAGGCAAGAATGATTTATGCGATTGTTGAGATATTAAAAAAACGTAATTTGTGTTGAGAATGCGACTTAGTGATCGAAACAATAAAATAAATAAAATTAATTTAATTTAGTTTTTTGCATTTTGAGTAAATTCAAGAAATCCTTATATTCTTAGTACATATTATTAATTTGTTATGGATAAATATTCATGAGACGATATTATAAGAAGTGGAAGGAAGTTATTTTGATCTTCTCACTCGTACAATATTATTAAAGTGGTGTCAAATTTACCATAGTCACAGTATGACAATAAAACAAAATTTCACCCCTGAGGGTAGCAAATAAATAAATATCTATTTTAGCAAATTGTAGTCGGTTTTTACTTTTTTTAAAAGTTACAATTATGAATTATAATTTACTAGTTTTTTTTACGCGGTAGAGCCACGCTGCAGCCATATTTGGTTGTAGCACGAATGGGTTCTTATAACCTGGGAAGGACCACACTCTCATAGAATACCAGCGTGAAATTGCAGCTGATGTCTTTCGAATGGTGAGTGTAGAGAACCAGAGACCCTTATTACTGGAAATATGGTACCTATTCCATGTGTCCTCAAGGGTGAGAACGCATCTGCATTTTGATTCTTAATTGAAGACAGATGTAAATCTGGGCCACAGCATCCACTTGCGATCAAGTGGACTGTGTGCTCGTTTGGTACCCATATTCTAATACATATATATATATATATATATATATATATATATATATATATATATATATACTTTGATTAATGTAGGTCAGGTCTCAGGTCTACAAGGTTATACTAGGGCCTAGGGATACAGAATTCGAAAGGCGGTAACAAAAATGTTGCCATACTAAAGAGTTACCGTGTAAGCAATTAGGTTTTCTGTAATAATACTATATTAAACAACATTAAAAACTTTCTCTTGTATGATCTAACAATAAGACAATTTAAGAAGTAGAATTAATGACTTGATAGCACAATGACTATAGCGCTACTTGATGGGGTTTGAATATTTTTTTCTAGTCTGGATGTTTATCTATTTGAAATTTGTGTATCTAGAATACCTTCACAATACAGGAGAAAGCCTGTTTATTTATTAGTATATATTACCAAAACAGTTTTACCAAAGGGTTTTGAAGCAGTATTACTTACTCCTTTTCTCTTTTGGCTTAATACGATATTTTTACCTGTTTCGGCCTCCAAGCAGCAATGGCAGTGTGTAATTACAGGTTCTGAGGTATTTTATCTTAGTTCTTTGGGTAAAACGCATCTGTGGCCAGTAATCACTTATCGTCAGAAGGACTCGCTTATTTTTCACTCAATACGACGTAACCATTTTATATTTATCCAGAAAATGCAGATGGATGGAGCTACGGTTCAGATGAACCTACCCTGGGACTTGACTCCCGAAGACTTGCACATAATTCATCGCACTGCTCAGGATGCAGCTGCCAGCCAGCGGCGTGATCAGCAAATGGACAATGACATGCAGGAGGTAAATACCCGAATATTATTTGTGATTATAAATTAACGGAATTCAAAATCTGTTTTTACATTTTCAGGTGACTTTGACAGTCTAACTAGATTCCTCATACTCATCTTAGAATCATAATTTATTATTGTTTGTTGATTTACCATTGAAAACGTTATTTTAACCCAAATACTGCCAATTTTAATATATAGATATAATTTTTCACTTTTTCTTACTTTACAGTTTAAGAATATCCACTACACCATATCACCCTGTAGGTGTTGTAAGAGGCAGAGGTACAGAGTTTACCTCTATCAAACTGAGATGGGCACCAGTGTCTTCCTAATAATAAAAAAAAAAAAACTGCAGCGGTCGCCTTATACGTGGAAGAGCCACGCTACAGCTTGGTTGTAAAGAGCATAGCCCGTTAACTTATTATTTCATATTTAAGTAATAGAATGCAGAAAGTTATTATCAATGGTGAAAGTTCTTCCAGGTCGCCCGTACATAATGGGTGTCCCTCGGGGCTCAGTTCTTGGCCCATTTCATGTATATTAACCACTTACCTTGCCTTGTAATCATGATATAGTATTATTTGTTGATGATACTTCCTTGATTTTTAAACTTAAACGTCAACCATTTAAATATGACGAAGTAAATAATGTTGTATAAAAATATTGCATTGATTTATCGTTAATAATCTACATTTAAATAAGCAATAAAACTAAATGTATTAAATTTACAACAACGAATGTAAAAAATCTGACGGGAAGAACTGAGCCCTGTTGAATCTTCAGTTCAAAGCTTCAGTGGGGCCCTTATATATTCAAATTAGCAGGTAGTCTAAGCTCTGCAGCTTATGCTGTAAAAAAGATATATAGATCTCACTAGTGTCAAGACAGCTAAATTAGTTTATTTATTTCCATAGCATAATGTCTTATGGGATTTTGTTATGGAGAAATGCTTCTGATTTAGGAACTATTTAGTTTTAGGAAAAAGGTCATAATAGCTATTTACGAACTAGACCAAAGAGAGTCTCTTAACCCTTAAGTGCATGAACTTTTTGTTTTAACTAATTTAAACATATAATTTAGATGTTTAGGTCTTGAATTTGGGAAAAATAAGGAAAAAAAAATTGTTTTCATTTTTTTAAAGTAATTTTAATAAAAAAAAGTTTGTATCATTTTTGATACATTATGTATTAACGTCATTTTTTTGTACGGTAAGTTAAGTAACTTTCCTACCTAACCGATTTTGTTGAATAGTTCCCAGACATAATATCCCTTTTTTAGCTAAGTAATACATATGAGATAAAGAGGTGTGGAAATTGTGAAAGTAAACAATGTGGTTTACTTTGCGTGGGATAATCCTCAACAATTTTACAACAGTGTTCCCAACCACTCCCAGATATGGTTCGTTCTCCATCATAGGTTCATTATCTTTTCCTGTATAAATTATAATTTTGTATGCATACCCTAGCAGTGAACATAGCATATAAAATTTGAACCCCCCATTTGTGAGGTTTATTTGGGAGGTATTGTTTTAGGAAGTGGCCCATTTTCGTTGCACACATTTTTATGTGTTCATCTGTGGAAAGCCTTTGGTCTATATGAATGCTGGAAACTCTCATTCAGATGTTCTTCCTCAGGTCGCAGCTTGTGTAGTTTATCGTGGTTGGGGTTGTCTATAGGCAGATGTTTGAAGTTGTCGTTAAAATGTAATATATATCAAATTTTTTCAAATCTATATAATGTCATACTCTGTATAATTGGCATAATTCCGTATTTTTTTATTCCAGTAAGCTCCTATATTTGGATGATGAAAAACTGACATAGATATTAATTCCCATCAAGTACTATTGTAACTTTGATTTTGTGATTGGATCTGGTCGGTCGGGATTTTTTTTGGATTGAATATCGAGTAGACCTTTTACAATCTTATCTAAAAAATCAGGAGTAAAAAAAATAACTGAAAAATTGATATGGACTTTCTAGGGCTATAACTTAGAGAGAATATTTTGTCTCGTTCTGAAAACGAATGCTATCTTCCCAAAACTCTGAGGAATGTTTCCTTCATTTGAGTCTAGCATTTTCAATCGTAATATGACACCTGTTGGGAATATTTTGTACAAAACCACTACCTTCATTCACTAAAGGAGGATTATCATCATTTCGCAAATAATTTTCGTCATTTACAAGAGGTGGTACACCTTCGTCCCGGATTTGAGGCTTATGGAAATCACCGTAACCCATTTGTTCTTCCCCGTGATTTTCTAAAGCAGCACGAATTTCATCAATATTTGGGTGATGATCTAATTCATAATCATCAGACTCTGCTTTCTCCTCCGATAAAAATCCACCTTCCAATATTGCTAAAAGGTCTTCAATCTCATTATCTTTTATTTTTCTTTTTTCCATGCTCCAAAAGTGAGGAAAAACATATAACAATCACATATCATACAAGCCTACTATAGTAGCGATAAATGTACAAACGGGACCTACTAACTGCATAATGTATCGTTTTTGATACAACTAAATTTATCATTTTTTTTTATCAAACGCCAGTAAAATTCACTTGAAATATGTGTTTAACAAAGAAACAATACTCTAACCTGTATTTTTAATATTTTTCCGGGTCAGCTTTTGTGTTAAAATCACTCCAAAATAAATCAATAAAAATTTATAATCCCACGAAAAAGGTTATGACAGACAGGAAAAAAGTTTTCATAGTTACCGCCAAATTATTTAGGAAATGGTCATCGATTACTTAAACATTCTAAAAGATGATTAGGCATAGGACATATTTAACATACAGCGTAGTTGTGTGTACGTAGTTTAACAAAATTATGAATCGATAATCTCATCGTATCATTTTTGATACAATATGCACTTAAGGGTTAAAGAAGAATTTAAAGAAATTAATATATTAACTTCGGCATCTTATTATATTTACGAAAATTTAATGTATGTTCACGAAAATAGCGGTAGTTTTAGTAAAAAAATTTGGTTGACCCTGCGGGCCATCCCTGGAACTTTCCGATAATTTCAAATGCAAAGCGCTCCAAATTTCACCAAATTATGTTGCAAAATCTTGAAGTTATGTAAAAAAAAAGTTTTTTAAAATTCTTTCTCCTTCGATATCTCACGAAAGAATGAACTGATTTTTATTTTCCAAACGGCATTCGACGTCATTTTTTGAGGTTAAGAGATATTTTTGAAATCGATCGGTAAAGCCGTTTAAAAGTTATTCCAAAAAACAGCTTTTCAACATTTTTATTTTTGAGATTTCTCAAAATCTACTCGTCCGAATCAGTTCATATTATCACCAAATCTATTACACATTTAGATCTTTAGAACGCGAATTTCGGAAAAAATCCAAAACGCACGCACGCACGCACGCACCACGCACCACGCACGCACACCACAAAGCACGCACGCACGCACGCACGCACGCACGCACGCACGCACGCACGCACGCACGCACATACACACACACACACACACACACACACACACACACACACACGACAGACACACAGACAGGCACACAGATACACAGACAGACACACAGACAGACACACAGATACACAGACAAACAGACAGACACACAGACAGACACACACACACAGACACGCGCGCACGCTCCCACGCGCGCGCGCACGCACGCACGCACGCACGCAAGCACGCACGCACGCACGCACGCAATCAGGCATACACATACACACATACACACATACACGCATACACATACACACATACATACATACACATACATACATACATAAGGACGTCTACGTAAAATTAGTTAGAATAGCTTCCTGAGATCTCAAAACGTTGAGATCTGATGAAAATTCGATTTTCGAAAATAGGGGTGAAACCAATAACTTCCCTATTTTTGAAAATTTTCGATTTTCTTAGCGGGAAGTTGAAAAATAATATACACTCTGTAATTACTAGAAACAAACACAAGCTGATGCTACCAGTTTCTCGACTCCACAGAGTCAGTAATTCATTCTTGGGGCAATATATACACTATTACAAAAAAGTTGTATGTGTTTCGTATGGAGTGTGTAGAGAACTGGAGACCTGTTTTACTGGATACTGCATTCTATTTTAGTCCTCAGGTATGACAATGCATCTGTATTTTGATTCTTAATCGACGATAGATGTAGATATCTATGGCCCACAGCACCCACTTAACATCAGGTAGACTGTGTGCTGGTTTGGTATATGATTCCCTTATTGTATAAAAAAGCCTGTCAAGCGTGGCAACTATGGCAAATATCCTCCTATGATGCAATCTATGGGGGAGATCCATGTTGGTGTAAGTTTTTTGTGGGTTTTTGATAGGCTGTAATGAAAACCATATTTTGTTAATAACATCATCAGTAACAACATATCTTTTGCTTTAGGTGAAAACCATCGTTAACACTTTAGCGGCTGCGGCAGCAGAGGCTGAGGCGGAGGCTGAGGTGCAAGGACGCGCCGAGGCCGAACGTCGTCAGGCTGAAGCCGAGAGGCGTCAAGTCGAGATGGAGCAACGCCAGATCATCCCGCAGGAAGCACCAGCACAGGCACCTCGGGCTCCACGTACACTGTTACTGCCCCAAGACATTGATGAAAGGCCACATTGTAAGTATATAATAAGTAATATATTTTTGCCACGGCTTAGAAGGCAAGGAAGGGAACGATCATACCTATTTATTAAAACTAATACTAACTTAATATTAACTAATATGATTTAGGCAGTGTTTGCTTTTACGGTACAAAAGTATGAACATTTATTAAGTACTTGTAGTAAAGTATAAATGCCTGAAAACACAAATTAATTATGAATAAAACATGTCCAATAAATTAAGTTATATTGTAGAACATTTAGTCATTTTACGTAACACCAAATCTACTAACCAATAAATAAAAAAAACATTATAACATAAAGATTATGTGTTATTTAAATAAATATAGGTTTAAGTTTTTAAAATTATTTTAATGGTCGGTATTAAAACGCTACTCAGTTTTAATATGTCATTAAGTATCGTGGTATCACAGTCACATTGGTTTGAAGTGATGGAGGCAGCACGAGACCTTGTATCTTGAAATTGAGTAGTGTTTGAGTATTCGGGCATAATAATTACGTATTTTATGCACGAAACACGTGGCACCTAGCAACACTCAAGTGAAAATTTCAAAATTTTTTGGATATTACTCTCAATTTTAAGTTTTAATTTAAACTTTTGTTTGTCTGCAGATATGCAACCACGCTCAGTTCGTAGCGTCGATGCGCTACTTCACCGTGAAAAACGCGTAAAGCGTTGCGCCTGTAACTGCGATTAGTGCAGTGTACAGCATGAACCGATGACATTCGTCGGAACATTTATGTACTTTCTCCGTCCATCCTTAAAATCGTTATAAATAAAGTAAATTTCTTATAAGTTTTCCGGTTTTTGGATATTTTACTGTAAATAAACGTAAATTATAGACTGGTGTTTTTTTTAAATGGGAATATGTACATTGTCGGTTCTTCTAAGTATATTCTTTATTAATATTATGTTACAAGTTTGAAGTGTTTTATGTAAAAATAAAGTATTAATTTTCAAATATCTTTTTAATCGCAATAAATAGATATATTATATATTATTGTGACAAAATAATAAAAGTATAGAAATAATTTAAAGAAAAGAAGATTTTGGTTGGAATTTCATTCGCATCCTACGCTTCAAAAATTATTAAAATATATCTTCATTAATTAATCGTTAATTATAACAATAATTGAAATTAAAATACATAACATTAGATACCTGAGCTTGTGATCCTAAATTAAAATATTTGTTTTAATATTCGCTTAGTTTTAATTTTCACCTTATTTTCTCTGTGTTTATTTGTATCTAACGCACTTTTTGTTACTTTCTATAAAAGAATAAAATAAAATAATTCATTTACATAGCTCCTGATGTGCAGATTTTAATTTATTTAAATCACCATAGAAGCCCAAATTAATTCTTTTAGGGTGTACCGTAAGATAATTCACTATGCCCCATGTCACCCCGTGTGTGTCGTAAGAGACGACGAAGGAAAATAAAACAGAACATAGGAAGCAGCATTCCCGATAATAACTCAAAATAATTTAAAAAAAAACCCTACTTATTAACCCGACTCTCATGCGTTGCTACTATGGCAAATATCCTCCTACAAAGCAATCTATGACAGTATATTTAAAACATTTCGTATGGAAAACGTAAAAAATTCTGTGAATCATTCTAACCTTATCATCTTTTTCTTATGATTTTTTTGCAATTAAATTAGTTGCTTTTAGTTATTCTGATACTTGTGATATTATGTCAAAATTATTTACTATTTTATTGAATCTTTAAATTAGTTCTTACTCTTAATAATTAAAATAAAATAAAATAATAATAATTGGCACCAAAATTAGTTCCATTCTTAAATAACACTTCCGTTTATATTCACATTGAAACCCTACCGGAAGGTGTGAATTGAAATTGCATAAAATATTTGAAGTGAAACTTCTTTAGAATAGTTGTGATTTCAAACTCGATGAAACGAGAAAGCGACACTAAAAAGAGACAAAAATACACAATCTGAGAATGAAAATGAATACAGTGTTGACCGCGCACTTAAAAGGTTTGTGGATTCGAATTCTCGATTAGACTACTGTCTTTTATTTTCTTTTTTTCGAAATTTAGACAAATAATTTATTTAAAAAATAAAATTAACCATACTGAATAAAATTATCATAATATACCAATCAATTTATACCAATCCACGATTTCTTAACTTCAGGCCATCTAGCGTCTGTTTTACGAACCATCTTCAGGGTCAATCAATTTTTGTTCGATAAAATGAAGTAGATGGCGCTATTACAAAGCAATTTTGCTGGATAGAAAATATCATTTTGATTTATCACATAAAAAGTAAGTCAAAAAATAAGAATGTTACGAGTATAAACATTTATTTGCCATAAAATCAAACGTTTATTTTATATTTACCGCAATTTGGGTTAACCTGTTCGCCAAGCGAGCGCGCGACATGTTATACTCCCGTTCGCTCGGGACCGTAATGGCGGGAAAATTTGCAAATTAGCAAATTTTTTGCTATATTGCAAATTTTGCTATATTTTCACTTTGAGACAATATTTATGGATAAAACTTACAGGAATTCTTGTTGAATGTATAAACTATCGAATAAAATTATTTTTGGTCGCTAGAAATTGTAATAAAATACGTAAATTACCCTGTATAGCATAGTAGTGGTATATACTTCAATTTTAGTGACAAAATTACTACTAATTTGAATTCTACACTTTTGTTTTTAGAGAAATTTATATGAAAATGTTTGCAAATATGTATATTTTTATGTTTTATATGTTTCCATTCGTTACTCATACCAAAATATTAAAAAATAAAGAAATTAAATAATAATATTTTATATGTGTGACATTTAGAACAATATTTCTAAAATAGTTTTGTGTGAATTTGAAATAAATACAACGTCAAGTTATTTGAAATATGTAAGAAAACTATTTTTACTTACATTTTACACTAAAAATAAATGAGAATTTGAAAAATAACACATTTATGACCCAGCCGCCATAATGGGCCTTCCAGATTTTGAAGCACTTTTGGCAATTTACTTTTCACTTTTTATACCACAAATTATATATATATGTGTCCACTATATTACAAGGAATATAAAAAAGTATAATACTTTCGTTTTTACTCCAGACACAAATATAAAATTCTATAAAAAAAGACGGAGCACCTTCAACAAAACGACACGTGGAACGCCGAAAGTTCAGAGTGATTTCTTTTTTTTTTTCTAAGAAACATTGCCAGGTTATGGTTTAAAATAAAAGAGCATATCTTTGTCTTTGATACTATTATCTATTGCATAGTGTCTTTGGTTTTGTTTAAAACGAAAAAATAGTTTTTTCATAGGTACACACGTTTACATAATTCTGATCAAATTAGCTCACTGCTTGGCGGACGTAAGGTAGGTATTGTACGATCAAAAGTGCGCATGGCTTGGTTTACAGTTGATTACAGAGTTATTTTTATTTTATTATATTTTACAAAACAATGCCTCTGTGGTTTTTTCTGTACTTGTTTGCACATTGTTAACAATTTTTTGATTTTTCTATTTTAATGAATATCTGTGGTTTATTTTTAAACTAATTAATATAAAATATAACAAATGGTAAAGAAAGAAACATTAGCCTTTACAATTTTCGAACAAATTAACCTCCCGACTACGGAGTGTAAGAAGTAAGGAGTACCAACTCCCATAGGAGAATAGTTGAAAAAGTAAGCAGTAAATGACAATTCAAAAACTCTCCACTACAGCGCTCGGGGTATGTTAAATTGCCGTAAAATACGTTGAGTGATTTTGAAAATAAAAATTTTGAAAGCAATAAAATAATTATTGTGAAAAGAATTATGGTGAAAGTCTGTGCAACAAAAAAATGTAGCTATGGCGGCGCCATCCTTATTTGACGCTTTCCTACGGACATTTTTTTATACAGAGTCTGTAAGAAGTAAGGAGTTACTTCTACACTCCATACTCCCGACTATGAAATATGTCAAATATTACACCTCATTTTAAGTGGCGCCGCCCTGATGGCACAAAAAGTCGTGTTTACCCTCATTGTTAATATATCTTTCAAAATTTTATTTAGGGAAAGAAAAACATTTTAAGAAATACTTCTTATTCAAAATTTTGTTTATAAATAAATTAGTTTGTTATGAAGACACATCTACAGGAAAGAAAAACAGAACCTGCCTTTATGTATTACAGCACCATCTATCGATAATATTGGTTAACTATTGTGTTTTAGGAATTAAGGTTAATTATATTTTGGTTTATGTTATCACGTTATTCTTTCTTATTTTTGTTTACTGTGTTTCACATACATTTATATCATTATGGAAAATTATTTTACATCATTTAATTACAATTTATGACATAAGATTAACATGCATTTAATAACACAACGCCGTCATTGTACAAATTCGTACTTTTATTTCGTACCCATACTTCAGAATATTAGTCATAACTTTTGATAGAATGAACCGATTTCAATAAAACAAAGACTAAATTAAACACAAAGATACGCTTTATAATGTACTTGCTGACTATTTTGATATAAATTAGTTCTTTACACGTGATACGTTAACAAACAAACAAACAGACAGACAGATAGACAATTCTAAAAATGATAGAAATGTATTGAGTTACTTATTTATCCCACTCAATCGATTTCGTTACAAAAATATAAAATGTACTGACATATGAAATTTACATTTCTATTATATATGTATAGATACACGTATTATATTTCTTTTGACAACCACACCAACCACATTTGTAACATTAAATTAATACCTACGTCTTTGAACACTCGTAAAAACATGACACATCTGCTTCAATATATGTAAATCAATAAAGGTACGGGAAAATGAGAGGTTTATTATTCGAAATATATTATTTAAAAGTAATTCGCTTCTTCTCATAAAATTCATATAAAAGGTTTCGTTCATGCCGACGTTTCTTCGGTTGATATACAAGGCATAAATATATGATATTAATATAAGTATATCAAAGTGACGAAGCACGTCAATCACTTTAAGATAGCCGAACAAGTAATATTAAAGATGTCTTGACGAGACCTTATTTTCTGCTGAGATTATTGCCTCTTTTACTCAAGTATACACCTTTTAACATTAACATCACTTCAAACAGTGCTTTTAGTTAACTGAAAAAACATTTTTCAAGCTATCGATATTCGAATAGTTTAATTTAGTTAATAGTGTGGTTATTTAGCTTCATCATTAAAGCTATTATCGGGAACAGAAGTTGATTTGAATTTTTTCTTAAAATTAAGTATTATTAAAATTAAATAGAAACAAAGAATAAGCAAGTTTAATAGAAATCCTAACACGTAATTAAATAAGACCGTAACAAATGATTTAAAACACCAAAGCTCTATAACATCTTTAGAAAATAAGTAGAAATTAACTACTAAACATATGAAGAACGTTGTGAATGTTAAACTTCTTGCGAATTTTCTAATTTTATCTGTAAATACGCGATATAAAACAGTTATATACAAAAGTGTTCCTAATAAAATAAGCGGCCATCGGAATACGCAACAAATAAGTAAATATGCTAACCACTCGTCCAAAACTTTGCTCAGAACGATTCCCGCCCAGACTGCACTGACTGGCAGAGGCAAAAGCCAAGCACAGGATAACATCTTATAGAATGTGTTTTGATTTATCTTTACTATTACAACTATTAAGCTGTCATACATATGTTTTATAAAAAACACAACTAAAATAACAATAACGAAATCGATATACGTCTGTGCTCCGAACAACACTACGTCGAGTCCTGTAGGAGTAGCGCCAGTGAGTTTTTCTTCTGTAAATTCTATGTAAAATATAATTCTTTTCACAAAACGAGCGACACTTATTTGCATTAACATTTGATTTCTATAGTTTTTTCTCCAACGTGGAATATATATTGCGGCTATAATCGATATTATTAACTCTAAAGCTGTCATAACGATCTCCGTCAAGATAAAGGCTTCAAATAAGGGCATAGTAATTTGAAGTTCATTGTACTTTGTTATATTGTCCAAAGAAGTATGTGTATAAGGAACATATTTCTCTTCTGATAAATGATTTATTGAAGCGGTATCACTTATAACTTCACTATGATTTCTTACACTTTCTATAGCCAATGTTGTGATGATTCCTGGTGACAATGTTGTATTACTTTGAAGGATGTTCGTAACGATTTCCATCGCCATTTTGATATCATTTGTATTTACACTCGATGTTATTAAACAAAAAAACACACTGCTTACATACTCCGTCTAAAGGACACAGACTGACTGGTGCGTGGAACGTCATCGTCACACGGCTTAAACAGGAAATATGTGCGTGTTAATCATAAAGCAGGTGATTCGTCCTTTTATTTGCGGTTAATGGACGTCATATGAGAAGTTTAATACTACCGAGTATTTAGAAATTCCCCATGACTGCTGATTTCGGACAATTAACTTACTTTTTCTTGGTAATCGTTTTGAGGTTATCTCACACACAGTTAATTAATGATAATAAAAGGAGACATTTTACTTAAGTTGCATAAATGAGTATATTATTTGAATTATTTTTTAATAATATGTACATAAATATTTTTTAATATAAAACTGTGAAACGCTTCCTGGTTGATGTAAAGGTCATTATCATCAATAGCCTTTTTCAATCCACCACACAATTTAAAATAAACTAAAAATTAACTATTTACTATACTCGTTTATTAAATTACGTGAGTAACAACATTGTATATGTTGCGTTGTAAAAATATCATAGCTGACATACTTCGCTGATAAGATTTTTAACAAGATAAAAAAAGGTAATATTTTGTTGTCATTCATAACAAGGCAAAAAATGTAATATTTTATTTAGCTCGAGAAAAGGACTACATGATCAATGAATAGGTATTGTTTTTGTTAAAAGACTATCAAATCCAATTCGCTCTAGATTAAAGGCAAAAGCCTGATTAAGTGTTGTTTTTCTTAAGAAAAACACTTATTAGGCTTTTGTTTTTTCAGTTTCAGAGAGTCAGACAAAAACAAAAAGTGTAGTTTTATTAGGGTCTGATTTCACTAAAGTAAGATGTAGTCTAGAGTAAATTGAATTTGTATTAATTAAATTTTAAAACTTAAGAGGGCATATGCGTTTCGCGTCGAAAACGACATGTTTTATGGTTTTTCCAAAGGCGATATCGTAACGACGTGAGGAGATTATTTGCTGAAAATTAGGCCTTTAGAAAGATGAAGTATTTATTTAGTACATAGCAGTGCAAAATCATAGTTTTTAATGACGGATTTTTAGGGCGAAGACAATCCCTTCACTGTGTTTTACGAAAATATGCATCAGAGTTATCTTTCAGGTTGAATACAACCATTATTATAAGCTAAAATACTTTATTTTAAGCGTTATTATAATGAAATATATAGTCTTTTAGGGTATAGCAAAACCTAAATTAGGATAATATTTCGATTTAATATTATAAAATATTATTATAAAATCACCAAAACTGTCTACTTCAATGTAATTTTTTCCATGTATTTGCTTATAAACATATCTATTTTAATTATTTTATCAAAATACATGGAATGTTAACGCTGCGGGTAATCCCAACGATAGGACGTATTACTTTTTCTCACCGACACCGCGCGATCGCGTTGATACACCGATAGGGCTATACTACACCATACCATAACTAGATACCTATAGCACCATCGAGCATTTTAAACGATTCACTTTTATAAGCGATATTTTTGGTAGTAAGTAATTTTGAAATATGTTTATGATTGTAATATTTAAATATTAAATTATGTAATGGTGGCAAATTTTCATTTCATATATATTTTTTTAGAAATGAGTAATTGAACGTAAGCAATTCGGATCAAGTAAAAATACAAAATCGTTGGCTTTCACCTTTGGCTCCGTGGCGGAGTGACTTGGTAATGAGTTGTAGCGCTGAGCGCCGCAGGTTTGAATCCCACATGGAACAAAAATTTGTATTACCTACAAATAATTGTTCCAGGTCTGGATGTTTGTCCTTGTGAAATTAATGTATTTAAGCTTCCCCAACGATGTATGTACTTAGGAAAAATTCCTAGTGTGGAGATAACGTTATGATTAAACAAAGACATGCCATCAAAACATAACTTGTAAAATAACCAAGTCTCGCAATGATGATACGGCCGTGCCGCTGTTTTGGTCTACATGGCGGGGCACTACCGTGCCCCCAGATATAAAACATATGAGTCGTGCTTGAGTTGAGTAGCTCAATGGCGTAGTGCTCGCCGTAAACGCGAACAATCCGGGCTTGATCCCCGCTAGTGTTGCCAAGTGTGATTTTCAAAGGTCTAGTGACACGTCCCGATTCATCATTGATCGGGACGCCAAATGTCCCGATTTTCACTAACCTTCTTATTCTATACTTTAATCCATAATTTTGACAGCAAAAATGATTATATCTGTTAGCTACTACCACATTAAAATATTTTTACTACGACATTGTCTCACCAGTCGAAAAAAAAAACACAAAAGTTTTAAACAGAATTATATTAAAATGAGTGATTTGAAAAATTCAGGGACTGCAAAAAAAAAAACAAGTAGTTCAAAAATGTTTTAATTTGCCTAAAATGAAAAAATTCAGTTTTTACGATGTTTGGATGAAAAGTTATTCGTTCATGAGATCAGACTCGAATAATAATTATAAAGCACAAAAGTAAAGTTACAGTCACAATTTCTCGCATTACTCGCATTTTTACAGCATCTTCTTCATCTTCGCATATTTACAGTTAGCGTTGACCATCTGAGCTACCACGGCTCTCAATAAAGCACAAAAGGCTACAAAGAAACCTATATTTTGTAGTCATTCTAGTTGTCCGGATATGAAAACCAAATCCCCGATTATTTTTACCTTCCGTCCCGAAATTTTACTTGCTAGACCTGGCAACACTAATCCCCGCCGACACTGATGAAATTGTTAGTTTGATGAATTATGTTTACATTATGAAACAGAATAAAAGTTTATCAAATGATATATATTTTATACAATACATATTTTTCAATTAGAACATATAATTACATATTATAATATACTCAATAGGGTGAAAATGTAAAGCCGACTTCAATTTACTAAAAGAATACCTAAAACAATTTCCACATATTAGCCTCCGATTTCTATACACTATATAAGTAAGCCATTATATGGAAATTATTTTTTTATTATTTTAGTTCCAATAGTATCAAAAACAAGTATATAATCAAAGATCAAAGTGATTCGTAGTCGTCGTTAGGCAACTATTATAGCCTCACGCTCGCCCTGACACGCACACAGAGAAACATTGTAGTGTGCGTCATTATTACGCCGTTCCAAAGCGATCGCGTAGATTTCGACTTGGACATATTTGAATATGCGCTCTTAACGATTTCTAAAATTTACGCGAATACTACATAAGTATTTAATAAAATTAATGTTACTGATTTTTTTGCGTTTAATTTTACTTTTTTAATTCGCGACGTTTCGCGCGCTTTACAGCACCTACAGGGCGGACCCCGAAACCAAAATATTATTTTTAAACTTCCCGTTTCCCCTCTTCCTTAGCCTTTTTGTTTGTATTTGTGTATAAATAATGATATACCGTTATTGCAGTATTTGAAATTACAAGTAAATAATTATACGGCCATATTCCGTCAAATCCCAAGCGGTCTCATGAGGTCGCACCCACCCACAGCACTTTAACCCATAAAAAGTTATATATTATAGAGACCACTTGTCTATGAAGAAGTTTGGCATTATATAATCAATATGAATTACTTTATCCTCTAGTGCCATAAAAAACTGTTATCCTATGAATATTATATATAATCTACGTTTATTTCGTACGCCATTTGTGCGTGAATGTTATTGTGTTGATTTTTGAGTGTTTTATTATAAAATTGTGATGAAAGTTTTTGTGTGAATATAATTTATCATTATATAATAAATTATATGAAATAATTGTGATTTTCACGCTGCCGACATTCGCTTGGTATGTTTTTTTTTGTTATCAAACAATAAAATCTTTTTGTAATGACTTATGGTAAACTTCTTCCTAGAAAAGTAGTCTCTAAATATAAGTTTTAATGATTTTAATGCCGTGGGTGGGTGCGGTCGCATGAGACCGCTCGGGATTTGCCGGGCGCATGCGACTGCATGGGATTTTTATGGCGCTTGAAGTGTTAAAAGATTAAAAGGACAGAGTGTTTGAGATTTTTAAATAATTTTTATTTACCATTTGCCTATGTTACTTATTCTGAACCTTCTCTGCCGGCCGGTTATTGCAAAATAACCCTGTATATTATATGTTGACGCATGTCTGAAGCATCATCGATCAGGTCAGGTCAGGTGAGTAATTTGAAATAGTTTTGACTAAAAAACTATACAGAATGAAATAAAGAAAGAAAATATTGACAACGGCAACGTACATAATACTTCCCTTAAAGGTTTATGACATGATATTATTTGTCGAACATGACGAAAAGGAGTCGTCCTCAGCATTTGATGTGGCGAACTACAGTCGCTTTTTCAATGTGGCATGTTTCGTCTGTTTCGAGTAGTTCACGCGGTCTTTATAAATCAATATTAAATAAATGATAAATAGCAAAAAAAAAAAAATGAAATTGGGACCAAACTAGATCCAACATAAATTGTGTTTTAAAAGTTATACATGTAGGTTAGACGTATATACGTGTAGGTGCAACCGATTCGCGTCAGAAACCTCATGTTTGCGGTTTTTTTCAAGGGAAATATCGTAAAAACATAATCGGGTTATTTGCAGGAAATGACAGTTTTAGAAAGATGTGTGTTATAAATGTTACATTAAAATTTAAACAGGACGATCAGGACAAACGTGGACGATTAACGGAAAAGTTAAACACACAGACAAATTTAATATTACAAAATGGTTATTTATGTTTGACCGAGCTGAGTTTAACGGAAACCTATTATTTCTTCTTTATTAGTGATCGATGATTATTTTGATATTACAGGCAGACACTTCAGTTTTATTTTTATGAATTGTGTTGCGTGCATGCGTGCGTGCGTTCGTGCGAGCGTGCGTGTGCGTACGTGCGTGCACGCGTGCGTGAGTGGGCGTGTGCGTGTGCGTGTGGGCGTATGTCTATTTATTACACATGTGATTACTTAGTTTTCTTATAGTTTAATACGTGCAATTTGAAAAATGAACTATTTGAACAAATACTAGTTATAAAATTAGTGAAGTAAGGTATTTTATTTGAAAAACCTAGTTTTAGAGATATGAATTTTGTATTTAAATACTTTTATTGAAATATATTTTGTATTTTTATTTAAAATAAAAAACAACCAATCACTTGCATTTTGAATTTAAATACTTTTAATAAACTATTTTGCATGTCTCTGGTGGTAAATTATCCCAGAATTTTGTGGCGGTGTATTTAAAATTTCTTGATTTAAGTTCTTATGACTTACCAGCGATCCGCCACGGCTCAGTACGGGTAATTCTGGATCTAGACCACAGCAACACCGGGTCTAAATGTGAATATAAACCATCTAGGGACCTATACAGATACACTCAAAAAAATTCATTAAAATCGGTTTTATGGTTTCAAAGTCTATAACGCACATTTTTTGTGTTTTATATGACTTATGCTTATGAAATGTTTTATGTAACTGTAAAAAGGTTATAATATCATTAAGGGCCAAAATCCAGAGATAAAACGTCTAATTAACATAATAAAATTATTCGGCTGAAATTAATTGTCAGTATATTAGTTATCATTTATCTCACAAGATAGTTATTTGACCGTATGGCAGAACTATAGGGACGCTAACTTCGGGAGATTAAACAAAATATTGCATAGCCAAACGTTAAATCATGACAAACCATTTTTTTCTGTCACGATAAATCACCGATGTCAAGTGTCAGCTCTGAGGACTAAGATGGAATGCCTCATTTCCTGCAAAAAGTGTATCCGGTTCTAAACACTTATCATACGAAATACGGTAGCATTATTACACGTTGATATTATGTGAAAGCGTGGTCTTTACCCGGTGCGTCGAACCGACTCATTCATTCGTGCTACAACTATAATATGCGGGTGCAGCGTGGATCTACCACTTATTATTTATTATTTAGTATGTCGAGCTTGTGTTATTTTGATTATATTATGAAATACACTTCAATGTGCTCGTTAATCTATTTATAATGAGTTACTAAAGTCTTAGAAATAAAAATAAAGACGCACCTGAGGCTACTTCGCAAATTTGCAGTTTGAAGTAAACGAAGTCACCCTAATAGTGCAATGAAAACTAATGTAAAGAAAATATATTGCACTGCAATGTTCGAAGATAGTCGTAAATATGTAGCAGGAGCTCTAGGCAAATGTAAAAAATGGTTTAATTTTAAAATTAGCTATAAAACCTTTTAACTAAATATATAAAGCGCTTAGTATTAAGCAGCAATTTGATTTGTATCTTTGTTTTCGTAACTTATCTAGAAGGTAAAGTATTAGCAAAGAAAACATGGGAAATTACTGACAGGAAACTACCTTAATGTGAATGATCCACTTAAAAGATAATCGCTGTGCTGTCATTTATTGGTTAGAGAACTATACGAGTACATCTACGGTGTAAGCCAAGATAACTTTCTACGATGGTTAACGCTATTAAAAAGCATAAAAATGAGTGCGAGTGAGAATGACATATTTATATATGTCATTTTCACTCGCACGCATTTTTATATGTTAAATTACGTGATAGTCGTGTGATTAAGCGTTGATTTCGTTCATTTTTACAGTTTTATACGACAGTGTGTCATGTTGGCTAACGCAGCTGTTTCTATAAAGAAAATATGCTAGTACAAACCACAAGTAATTTTCAACGTAATCATTATCATTACATAAAAATAAAAGAGTTAATTTATTTTTAAAACAATGTTAATATCTACTACTGGTGGCTTCCAAAGGATATTTAAATAAATAGCTCTAGGAGCTCTACATTCGCAATCGTTCAAAATTCTATAAACAATACTTGTTTTACCGGTTTGAAATTATGTTATGTACAAAAAATTTAAGTACAGTTAGAAATACATTTGTTAATTAAGTTATTATAAACAAAGCCTTATAATTGCCAGCGTACAAGTGATTGATTGATCTATTTGTACATGTACGAGTATGTTGTTAATTACAAATGCGTTGACGTCAAATGGAAATGTCGCGATGCGTAATAAGCAAATCTATTAATTACTCGACATGCTGTGTTTGTAAACGAATAAATTTATGGATTGTTTTTTATTTTATTAAAAACGTTACCCTCACAATAGGATTTTCTCCTGTATCGTGGAGGTAGTTTACAAACATAAATTGCATAAGGACAAACGTTCAGACCCGGAACAATTTGTACTACAATTTGTACAAATTTGTAGGCCATACAAATACTTGTTCCGTGCGGGATTCGAACCCGCGGCCCTCACCGCAGCAACTAACTGCTAAGCCACGGAGCCGTCTAAAAAAAATGGAATAGGAAACATATAGAAAACGAACAAACAAACAAATATATTGTTTGTCTGAACACTTCGAGTTTCATCGTAATGGGATGAATGATATAGAAACGCATTCGGTACAAACATAGAAACATTAATTTATATATAAACATATATATATATATATATATATATATATATATATATATTTACTTACATATTTACTTTTGATTAGTTAACTAGGAATAAAAAGGAATAAATTATTTTTATTAAAGGATAAAAGATAATAGATTAAAGCTGAAGTTGGGAAATACGTTTGATTGGACGAAATTCGCAAATTGTGTTAAGTTAGGAAACCGCACCTGGTGTAAATGGTAGTAAAGACTGAAATGTTTATTTAAACTTCAAGTACAACCAGAACTAATGGATTCTGGTGATTTGAATTTGGGGAAAGTACCTTAGGAATTTGCAATATAGTTATGAAAGTTCAATAAGATTATAATATTTTTCTACAGATATTTGTTCACTTGTGAAAGAGTAAACTTAAGATATTTTAAGAAATGGGAGAGCTATATTCATTAAATTTTCAGGATGAATTTCAATGTATATCTACATTCAAACTGCTATATTGATTCCACATTGCATTATTCTTTGATACAAATGTTACATTTATATTACTTATTCTCATTCTTCTATGTTTTCCTACTTTTATGCCTGTGGTTTAATTGTTTATATATATTAATTGTTTATATATATAAATTAATGCATTAAAATCTACAAAAAAGATTGATATATATATATATATATATATATATATATATATATATATATATATATATATATTAATGTATTTAAAAAAAAACTGCAAATTACATTGTAAAAAAGTTATATTGTAAAAACTTATTTAGCATGGAATAAAAGACTTTTTTTATTTATTTTTTCTTAATTTTATTTATGCCTGTGGTGGCAGCAAAAGAGATTCAACAATCCCGTTTCATTATGTGGATGATGAATACCTTCGATAAATGGAGGTATCGCCATTTACTATAGACCAGATTTAAACAACCTAGACCAGCAACGGAAAACAACAACTTTTCTTAAAATTTTAAAGAGGATTAACAATAGATTGTCGACTACCATCCGATTGGGATCCTATAAATAATCAAACTAGATTCAAACCTAAGCACACTACTGCTTTAAGACAAGACTTTAAGACACTGTTAGCATATTCAGCCTGAATTAGACTAACACAACGGGAATCAGGATGTCAAACACCTCAGTCCTCGCGTTATTAAGAGTGCTGCAAAGCACCAGCAACTAAAACTAATATTTTTTTATAGGATAGGATGACAAACAAGCACACAGTCCACCTGATGGTAAGTGGTTGCTGTGGCCCATAGACATCTACATCTATCCTCGATTACATCATAATGCAGATGCATTGTCAACCGTGAGGACTTAGGTGGAATGCCGTTTCAGTAAAAGGGTCTCCGGTTTCCTACACTCACCATACGAAACACAGCAGCATTAAGCAACTATTTGACGCTGGTATTCTTGAGAGAGCCCTCCCCGGTCGAGCTGGCATTCCTGTAAACTATATACTAATATAACTGCAGCATGGCTCTACCACGTTAAAATAAACGCGAAAAAATTCCTAAAATTTATTATATTCAATGTGTTAAGATAAATATTAGCATCAAAAAATTACTATACAATCTAATTAAAGCGATCTTCATTTATTCTTTGTTGATAAATTCTTCAAAAGGGCTGTTAAGAGCACACTCATGACGCCCGCAACGTTGTAGTTTAAGTAACTAACAATCAAAGTAAGTTTGAAGCCTAATCAATCTTCTGATGGATTAATTAATTAGTCCAAGCTACTAGATAAAATATCTTGAAAGTCGTAAAGGCATGTTGGATACATTTAGTCATTAATTTATTACAGCCCAAAGATATTTTTAGGTGAAAACATCTTTGTTACAGCCTGTTAAAAGTCCACTTTTAAACATAGGTTGCCTCATGAAGGGGATTTTATCACAGTTTTCACACTTGCCAGGCGGGTTGGTTACTGCATTTTTTTATTATTTGTCGTTGTTATCAGGAAGAAGTTGTTGACCATCTTCTGTAACTCTACCGCCTCTTACGACACTTACAGGATGATAAGGAGTAGTGGATATTTTAGTGTCAATACGCTCTGTATAGACAGCGTGACAGCGTATTGAATTTGTTGGATATATTACAGTAAATCAAAACAAAACCTCAATTAAGATGCGTCTTAAAATCAAAGATGGAAATTTAAATCTGCTTTAATCACTTTTTTCACAACTGAGAAGAAAAATAAATGAGGTGAACATAGGCCTCCCCCAAGTAATGCCACAAAGCACGGTCCTGAGCCACCTGCATCCATCGACTTCCTGCATGTCTTACCAGGTCGTCACTCCATCTAGTGGGGGGTCGCCCTACACTACGCCTACCGGTACGAGGCTGCCACTCGAGAACCTTTCTTCCCCATCGGTTATCGGTTCTTCGGGCTATATGGCCGGCGCATTGCCACTTCAGATTACTAATCCGTTGGGCTATGACGGTTACTCTGGTTTTATTGCGGATATCCTCATTTCCGAGTATATCACGCAGAGAAACTCCGAGCATAGCCCTCTCCATAGCCCGCTGACCCTGGGCGCCCTGATACGACCAGCAGTGAAGGACCACGTCTCAGATCCGTAAGTCATCACTGGCAACACGCACTGGTTGTACAATCTAGTTTTCAGAGTTTGTGGTATACCTGACGAGAAGATGTGTCGTAATTTCCCGAACGCTGCCCAGCCGAGTTGAATCCGTTGTTATGTACTATCGACTGCCAATTCAATAAAGTGATGTCGGCTCTATACGGATCTTTCAACCTTATAAAAATAGGTGTGTACTGAAGTTGTGTACGATCTGGTTCGCCCAAAGATCGGTATTGGTAGCGGTAATCGACTCCATATGAAAGGAGTGTGCCCGAGTTCGTTTATTCAAATGAATCGGATAAATAAGCCTGATCAGTTACGTATTCCTGGTCTGCGTTGATTGGATCCAGTTACCAAGAACCGTTGGACAACTCGCTGTACATTTTACAGAGATACACAGACTTTTCATGTTGTATCACGCTGATTCCGTTTGTTTTCCAGCATTGAGACGACTCTCAACATTGTTGAGGTGTATGTGATGCGATTTTTTTTCATTTATGCATTCATTCATTAAAGTGTATCAAAAGTTCATTATTTTACCCAGGGGAAGAATTGGGGTGAAGGATTATCTTACGCCAATACCAAACGGCTAAAGACGATTACGCACTATGCCAACTATGTCAGAAAGATTTTGTGGTTTTCGATAGACGGTTTAATGATCATCTCGTATAAATTAGAAACGAGGCAGACCCTTTTTACTAGAAACCAGGTATTCCATCTTAGTCCTCACGGGTGACAGCGCATCTGCATTTTGATTTGTAATCGAGGATAGATTTAAATGTCTATGGGTCACAGCAACCAATTACCATCGGGTGGACGGTGTGCTCGTTTGTCACCTTATCCTATAAAAAATTAACCTAGACCGGCGATGGGAAGCAGCATCAAATGTGCGAAACATCTAGTACTTCGATCGTTAACTCGCCTGCAAATCTTAAATAATTAAGGCTTGATGTGTTTCCCCGATCTTCATCGGGTGTTTAAAACTTAACTTTAACTAAGTAGGTAGGCTAGGTAACTTCACTAAAAATAAACTAACAGCTAATTCCTTTTTATCAAAAGTTACATTTTTTATACTTTAATTTTATTACAAACTAGCAATCGGCCTTGACTTCGCAATACACCTACCGGGTCAAATTGTAAATTCAAACCATCCAAGGATGCACTAAAACACACAACAACAATTTCATGAAAATCGGTCGAGCCATTTTCGAGTTTCAGCGGGACTAACGGATTGCAATTGATTTTCATATATAGTAGATATAGGTATTTTACTGCGTTTGCATAGGTTTAGTTTTAGTTATCGACCTGTTTTCATAGCTCATGCATGTGTTTTGAAAATTACTTGCGGAAATTATCGAAACAAGTCTTAATTTTTTTAAATTAAAGTGAAAAACGAACATACAGTCCACTTGATGGTAAGTCACGCAGTCCATTGGCAATCAACATCAAACAATGAAGGGCGCAGATGCGTTGTCATCACCAGGGATTAAGATGGAATGCCTTACAGCCCGTAGTTATACTGGCTCTCTGTTCCCTTCAGACCAGGAAGAGGAATAGTCCTGCCACTGATTTGATCCGCGTTACAAAATTTCATTTGATGAACAGCAATCAACGACCAATTTAATTTGTATGCTATATATTTAAGCGTTTCTAACTATTAAAGTGAATAACGTATATAATCTTGGAGAAATTATCTACGTGTTAAAATTAGTAAATCCACATCCTGTTTTCATTATTATACAACACAACATCACAATAAGACATGGAATAAAATAAGTGTTCGCGTAAATATAGGAAATCACCACACTAAGACATGAATATGATCATTGTAAAAATAATACATTTTATACGTGGTAGAGCCATGCTGCAGTTATATTAGATGTATAGTTGTAGCACGAATGGGTCGGCTCGACCGGGGAAGGACCACGCTCTCACAGAATACCAGCGTGAAATAGTAGCTTAATGCTGCTGTATTTCGTATGGTGAGTGTAGAGAACCGGCGACCCATTTTACTGGAAACGAGGCATTCCATCTTAGTCCTCACGGGTGACAACACATCTGCATTTTGATTCGTAATCGAGGATAGATGTAGATGTCTATGGGCCACAACAACCACTTACCATCAGGTGGACTGTGTGCTCGATTGTCACCCTATCCTATAAAAAAAAAAACAGGTTTTGTTCCCTCCGCGCACTATGAATTTGTGAACGATAATTTTGTGCTGTTTTACCACGCGCTTGACGGAAAATTCAATGAAGAAAGCTGCGTGACCGAAGAATAAAATATTTGGAAATACACGCATTGAAGTAGCACAGCGGACTAATCGCTTTCAGAATGAGAGAAGAAAGTACATATTCTGTAACTTTACTAGTTGTATAAATAAAATTTCCTTCTCTGAGAGGGCTTTTTTGGACAAAAGTTCACCACCTTGCCTGTATGTGTGTTAGTGAAATTTACAGATATATTTTCAGAATCCTTTAATTGCTATTAACAGTTTAATTGGGGTCCTGGGGATTCTAACTCAAAGGTTGCTCACGATCTATGAAATTTTTAAGATGATCGCTTAATATCCGTTGTGTCTCCTATGTAAAGTCTACTCTGATAAGAAAGGATCAGTAAACCATTTCAAAATGGAAAATTAAAAGATACAGCCAAAAATAAACTTTAATTTAAAAAGTTTGTTGATTAAAATTGCAAAGAAAAGTTTTGGTGAAATGGAAAAGGATTTTTGTTTTCATTTTAAATTGCTTTTTGAATTAGGGGATTTAAACATCTTTTTTCTGGTGGCACGGTAGTTCCCCCGTCAAGACGAGCAAAAAGACGGCACGGCCGTACCATTATTTTCTCGAAGCAGTTCAGGCCATTTTCGAACCTCTATAACTTCGACTGATTCAACTCAGCTAGGCAGCGTTCGGGAAATTACGACACATCTTCTCGTCAGGTATGCCTCAAACTCTGAAAATTAGATTGTACAACCAGTGCGTGTTGCCAGTGATGACCTATGGAAATGAGACGTGGCCCTTCATTGCTGGCGGTATAAAGACGCTCAAGGTCGCTCAGCGAGCTATGGAGAGGGCTATGCTCGGAGTTTCTCTGCGTGATGAACTCAGAAATGAGGATATCCGCAGTAGAACCAGAGTGACCGACATAGCCCAACGGATTAGTAAGCTGAAGTGGCAATGGGTCGGCCATATAGCTCGAAGAACCAATAACCAATGGGGAAAAAAGGTTCTTGAGTGACAGCCTCGTACTGGTAGGCGTAGTGTAGGGCGACCCCCCACTAGATGGAGTGACGACCTGGTAAGACATGCAGGAAGTCGATGGATGCAGGTGGCTCAGGACCGTGCTTTGTGGCATTACTTGGGGGAGGCCTATGTTCAGCAGTGGACTTGTGAAGGGCTGTAATGATGATTATGATAACTTCGTTGTGGATAAAACTACAAGCCTTTTCGGTAACCAAGCAGGTATTGTATAAACACGGTATATTTCAAATTTCATTTAATTTGAACCAGTAGTTTAAGAATCATAACTAGTCAAAGTTTCTTAATTTTGTCACTCACTCACTGACTGACCGATCATCAAAACTCTAAGGCACTTCTAGCAGGCATTAAACAATCTAATTTAATATAATATGTAATGTAAATAATATGTAAATAAATAGATTGACTTTGACAATCGCATGAAAACACAATATATCAAATCAACATAAAAGATTTTTAACCCGGCGAGGATTAGGAGGGGTCAATATTACCCTGTTCGTTTTAAATCGTTGACAGTTTATTTTGCGCTGTTTCCATGTTGTCGATTGTCTCAGTAGCTGTCGTGTACACACCCCTCTCTCAGCTGCGTACCTATTCTCAGTAGGCATGTCGATTCACTCTTAAAAAAATCGATCTCTGAATCGATTCGAATCGAAGATACTAGAATCGATTATCGATTAAATCGAGGATTAAAAGATCGATTTTCGATTAATCGCGACATATTCAAACATGAAATTTCAAGAATTTGCGATTTTTTCTTTAATTGAACTTTAATATTTTTTGAAATTAAAATATTAGTAATCTTATTAATTAAAATTACTAATATTCCTTTTAACCTCTCCTGGTAAGCTTGAAACGCTTGTTTTAGGGGTGGTTCGCCACTCGATCCTTTTTTTTAGGGTTCCGTAGTCAACTAGGAACCCTTATAGTTTCGCCATGTCTGTCTGTCCGTCTGTCCGTCCTCGCTTAATCTCTGTGACCGTTAGCACTAGAAAGCTGAAATTTGGTACCAATATGTGTATCAATCACGCCGACAAAGTGGTAAAATAAAAATTGGAAAAAATGTTTTATTAGGGTAGCCCCCTATATGTAAAGTGGGAAGTGATTTTTTATTAATTTCAACCCTAACGTGTGATATATTGATCGAAAGGTATTTAAAAATGAATAGGGGTTTACTACAATCATTTTTTGATAATGTCAATAATTTCGGAAATAATCGCTCCAAAAGTAAAAAACAATGTGTCCCCAAAAAAATCTGAAAAGTAGAACTTTATAAGGACTTTCTAGGAAAATCATTTTGAACTTGGATGGAAACAATAGTACCCACTACCGGGAGCAGTTGCAGGAGCGCGGAGCGCTGCTGCAACTGCTCCCGATAGTGGGTACAGCACTACCCGGTACTGCACCTTTAAACTCATAGGTGGAAACACTTATTGTGACGGACGGGAAACTACGGAACCCTACACTGAGCGTGGCCCGACACGCTCTTGGCCGGTTTTTTTACAAAGTGATTCCATGTATCACTTTTATTTGACATTTTAGGCTAAAAACAACAACAATACTTTGACAAAAGGGCAAATTGCAACGTACATTTCTCGATCAATCTATTTCAATCTATTAACTCACTATTTATCAAATTGAAATGAATGCTACATGAACACAATACTGGTTATTTCCTTACTATAAACCTCTATGAACTTCAACATATAATATTTATTTACAGCATCTAGATATATAGAAAGTACTCCGTCTGTACTTACAGCTCACAGTATGTATGTTTTTGATAATAAAGTAAATTCGCAAGTTCACAGTTCAAACAGGTTCACAGCTATAATATTAATTGTAGTATGTATATGTAGTTTTGTTCACAGCACAGATTAAGTTAGACCAACATTCCACGGGTAAGAATAGAATTAGAAATTTAGAAATGAAAATGAAATGACAACTTTTCGATATTGTTGGATGCGTTCATAAATATTTATTTTATTCAAATATACAATATGTAACGTAATTAACGCACACCCTCAGACACCCCAATTAGTATATTATTATGTTATAACCATAATACATACACTGAATTTTTAGTTAAACATTTTTATGCACTGATTATTTATCAAATTAGTTATACTAATTCCGAAAGAATGTTGTGGTCACAGTACAAATCCACGAACGCAAAGACTTTAACGTGCTTGAAATAAAGTTCATTTTCTTTATTTTTATTGAATGACAGAATTAGTAATAACACAAATAAAAGTGCACTCTTAAAAGTCTTATTGCCTTAAGTTACGGTCTATTTCATTTTGTTTTGATTGTACAGATTTAGTGTTACTGTAATTTACATAGTTTTAATTATTTTTGGGATAAAAAATTACCTATATTAAAAATGATAGGAATCGATTCAGTAAACAATTCTGAACAAACTACTTTTTCAAAGTGCGTTAATTATGTTACGTTTTGTATATTGCGTTCAAATTATCCAACCAAGTAAAATCGGTTGTTTTTGCGTCCCCCAACAGCAAAAAATTAAAAAACTGCGGTATCTTACCCCAGCCAGTTTGGGAATTTTATCGCTGGTTCTAGAATCAGATGAATCGGTCCGATTCGAGAGGTTTTTGGATCGATTCAGTGAATCGATGCGCTGCTCCAAATCGATCCAAAAAATCGATTATTTTGCTCCAAAGAATCGATTTTTCGATTAATCGATTTTAGATCGACATGCCTAATTCTCAGTCAATCATCACCTGGGAAAGGAGATAGATGCGTGCAAAGTTGAATAGGGTAAATATGACCCTACTAAATACGAGACGTAATACTTTTGTGCCACTTTAGATTTGTATTTTTTTACGTAATTGTTTTATTTCGAGCTTTGAACTAATATCACTTCTACTGCAAGAGCATAGACTGACATCTGTAGGTACAGTTTGAAAGAACAAAAGACAATTACCATCGGAATTTTGCAAAACCCGTGGTGCAGAGGTATTCTTCTAAATTTGGTTTTCAAAAAGATATCACCTAGTATCGTATATACCAAAGAAAAATAAGGTAGTATTACTCATGTATAGTCCTCACCATACTGTTACAATTCATTAAACGACCGAGGAACAAAAAAACAGAGGTAAATACCTTTATATACCTCCACTAAAGGTTGAGTAGATGTTGCAGACGAATTACCCGCAACATACGACGTAAGCGATTCTAAATATGTCTGGAATAAAATCACATATTGTTCATAAATTCTAATATATTCGCAATTTTATCAAATCACTAGGTCTTACGCTTGTCGGGGAGCACTTAAGGCCATACCCTTAGCGAATCACCTTGAGCATTCGGTCTGCCGACGCTCGCTACAATATATCGCGTAAGAAATCTGCAAGACGCCACCTACTGGTACGAACGTAGTATTAATTTTTCAATGTAAATGAACTATTTTATGGAAATAGACACACGACACAATAATATATGAGTTTATAGTTATAATATATGAGAGATTATATTAGAATTATGTATTCTCATATATTATCTAATTAATAAAAATGACTATTTTGACTATTTTAACTATATACTATACTGCTAATATAGAATTAGCTTTTTATAGTGTAAATTATAATATTTGTCGAACTGTTAATTATGGATTCGAACTTTACATGCTAATGGTGCTTCATTTTTGTTATTTTCATTTACTTACATATTGAAAATATATTTGAATAGTAGATATTATTATTTTATTTAGCTACTGAATTTTAGGATATGTTTTACCTTGAGGTCAAATATAATTTTCAGGAGCAATAGTTATTACCTACTAATCTTTTATCTGCTATTCCTTATTTAGGAACAATATTAGTAAATTGAGTTTGAGGGAGATTTACTGTTTATAATGCTACATTTATTATTTTAATATTTACCTACTGGGTAGGTAATTATTAAAATAATAAATATAGCATTGGTAACTAAATAGATATTTTTTACCCAATTACAATAACTAATGAGGTATTGCGATTATTTGTAACTAGTAGTACTGGGTATGTATTAATAAATAGAACAGAATAAAATATAAAGTCAATTTTATTGTCTTGAGTGTAAGAAGTTGATTACAAATTTTATCACTTAATTAAATTATAAACAAACAGCTGATGAATGAACATATATGCGCATACATACGCCCATATATATAAGTGGTTATATATATATATATATATATATATATATATATAAAAAATAATAAAATAATTTTTTTTTTTTAATTATATTTAGATACAAATTACATGAATAATATTTTTGATCTTATTGACATAATAGAAAAAACTGAACTGGTTATTTGAATAAAATTTTAATTTGATATTCAAATTAATCACCCATACAATCGATGCATCTTTGCCAGCGCAGTGGTAGTTTATTGATGCCGTTCTTGAAGAAATCAACTGGACTGGTAAAGAACGGAAGTCTATTGGCGCAAGTTCTAGTCAATACGGCCAATGACGGAGAGCTTTCTACCCCAGCTCTTGTAACTTGGAGACCGTCTGTTATGCGGTATGAGGTCATACGGGGACGAGCGATTGACCGGAGCTGGTTGGAGACGTGTAAGCTTCTCCATCACTGTGTACAATTCTTCACATTTGACAGTCCTAAAGTCAAAATGTTATTTTCTATGGAAACACTTTCCAATTATTGAATATCCAAATAAAGAAGGAAGATTCATTGATGACAATAGCTCGTTTAGTTGCTAATTTCCCGCGCCTATTTCAATCATATCTGCGTCTGCACATTCATTTAATTATAATTAATTTTTACTATAATCATCGTTTACTATTACAAATTTTTGGTTACATAATTGGCATTTAAGCGTAAATTTTGACTCTAAGCCTTTTGTGTTTTTCCGATAAGTTGTGGTTCGGTGAAGCTGCAACCTAATGGACCATGATTAGAAATTTTTATGAAAAGAAGTGGCTGACTTCAATTATTATTCTTCTTATTATTTTTTCATTACTACCTTTTTCAACCTCACAAGATATTTGTAACTGCAAAAAAGAAAACTACGTATAAGTAAGTAAGTCAGTAATATAGTGTTATGTATGATTCAGACTAAATAAAGGTTCCTAAAAATAGACGTAGATAAAGAAATTGCATAAAAAAATTATTCAAATAAAAATGCAATAAACTTGTTAATTTTATAGGTAGTAACATATTAAAATAATAAGTTTTTTTAGGATATTTATGTGAAACATAAAGGTTATATTATGTTCTAACTACGTTCACGCTTGCGCATATAAAACCGCGGAATTTCACTACTTTTATTATTAAAATAATAATTGACAACCCTACCCTAAGTTTGCCTTGATTTTACCAACTCAAACTCGTTTTAGAAGATCAAAACGTAGAGAGAAAGATAGGAGACTATTTTTTATTTAATATGTTTCATCAAATCCGTAAAAATAATTTAAAATACTCACACAATAAAATTTTGAAGTGCAGGTAAAATATCTGCGACCAACATTTGCACAATTCTGACGTTCACAGACGTTTCACAACTTTTTGCCAGAACCAAAAGTAAGCGCTGGCATGCGACAAAAATCGTACCATAAATAAAATAAAGTCTCTAGCTCGAGAGGAGAGGAGCCGTGGTAGCTCTGATGGTTAGCGCTTGCTGAAATTTTCACAGTGCGCGAGAAAACCGCATGCACGCAGGCACCAATGAAATTGTTATTGCAATTTTAAGTGTTGGAAAACATTGTGAGGAAACCTGCATGCCTGAGAAATAAGAAAAAAATATTTCGAAGTCATGCGAAGTTCGCCAACACGCATTGGGGCAGCGCGGTGGACAATTCCTTTCTTAGGACCCTTTCAAAAATGAGCGGAGGCCTGTGCCCAGTAGTGGAACGTATATAAGCCATAACTTTAACTTTAACTCTAGCTCGAATAGCCTACTAATGAAATTTAAATGATCGGTTTAGGCAAAGTAAGGCTAGGTAAGTCAAATTATGGCATTTTACAGTACTTACTTAGATATCTTATACCTAATCACAAGCACAAGTGTGTACCTAATCACAATACCTACTAAAGTGTTTTGATTAGGTGAGTACACATTTGTGCACCATAATACCTACAAACCAAAAAATTAAATAAACAAAACTTTACATCTTCAACCATTTCAGTTGAACCAAGACAGGTATACTGTAATTATATAGTTTCTTGACTGAAATCGTTTACTGCCGTATCGTCATTGTTCGTATTTAGCCTGCAATAAAGAATAAATTATATTAGATCTTGCATGACAACAAAACGGAATTACATGTGATAAATTATTTAGATACATATTTTAGCTATATATTTTAAGGTTCATATTATTTATAATATGGTAACCACAAAAAATATTACATCAAATTTCATAAATTCTGTTTATAATTTCATAACTCTATGGACTCAAAGGTGCGCCCGACTTACCCATTATCATTTTCAATTATTGGTAAACTTGAATAATTATTTTTGTCATTAAATTCGCATTCAGGTATTTTTCTTCTCCTCCTAAAATAAAAATAAACTGTGTAATAACACGTAGGAATTTAACGGAATAAAAGTAAGTGAACTTTGCATAATACATCAAATTACTAACAGAATTTCATTAATCTTTAGAGCATTTTGACGTCGTTGACGTTTATTGTTCTTGAATTTAGGCATTTGCAATAATCAATCCACAAAATTATATTTCCATAATCGTAGCGTCTTTTTGTAGTAAAAAACACGTAAGCGCATCGGTTGGTAGGTACACAAATAATATTATGTTTGCGGCGAAATACGGAACGTCGACGATGGCGACGAGCGACACAGCTACCTCGTACGAACGCATACAACATAATGCCGCCCGCACATATCATAGAATTCACACAATTCTCGGAATTATTTCAATTAAAAAAGAAAAACGAACTTAAAAATTTAAATAAAACGTGGAGAATATATAGATTTTTAAATTATCTATCCATTAGTGTAATCCTCAAATGATTAGTGCGTTGCGTTTAGCAACAGATGCATGTAATCAAGAATTTTAGTCATTTTTTAAAAGTTGATTTTAAATGTATTTATAGCACATAAATTAGAACGTGGAATTTGATGATAAGATATTGAAAATTAATAATGTACTTTTAGATGTAGTTTATTTTTCATAACTAATGAGATAATAGAGTCTGAAAAACGCACTTTCGCAACATTTTGGTCAGGGATACAGCTAAAGCGTAAAAGACATACGTCAGTTACAGATCCAACTACTAAAAGAATCCTTGAATTTAGTGGTGAACCTGCAGAAGAACCTCCACACAAGGTACCTGGAGTACGAAAAAGGTGCCAAGTGTGCCCTTACGCAAAACATCGCAAGACAAACCACGTCTGTGAAAATTGTCCCAAATACATATGTCCGGAGCACTCCATTATTTACTGCCAAGATTGTGGCTCAGCGAGTGGATATTAATTCATTTAAGAAGTAATTGATCTCTTATAGTCTTTATATAGATTTCAATTAGAAGAAGAAAAAAATTGTTTTTGTTGATTTTCTGTTATGTATATGTAAAAGTTTTGTTAACATTGATTATTTTTGGTATTTTTTAAAAATAAATGTAACTTTAACAATAATAAAGTATTTTATATTTTTGTTCCATAAAAATAATAAGTATATAACAAGTAACAGATTATTTACAGAATTATAATAAAAACATAAAACAACTGCACAAAAATGGATATTTTAGTACAGGGTCAAAATGACCCTCCTCACACTTGACATACACTATTTCTACCACATCCTCGCCGGGTTAATATTGAAATGGTCACAATAAGATATTGTTAGGTTAGTTAATTACATAATAACTTAAGACAGAAGGACTCTTAATTAGGGACTGAATAAATTAACCGACTTGGTATTTTATGGATCTCACTACTTTTTACGGTAGAAGAACGTGACCGCGAGACTTGGATTTTTTTACAAGTTATGTCTTTGATGGTATTTCATTTTAATGGTAATAAGAAGTTTATACTAAGACTTTGTTTTGATTATCTGAATTAAACAGTTAGGTATTACATTTATTTATAATATTGTAGGTCTACTCTTCTTTTTATGGATAGTCATATGTTGGATTGTTGTTGGCGACGCGCCTATAAAAATGTTTCAGTTTATTAAATCAACCGATGACGTTGCTATGAAAAAAGGGGCAGTCTCGAGCAACGACGCTCTGATAAGAGAATGCTTAGTTAAATCTTTAAGAAATGTCGAATTAATGATATGAAGGTCTTGGGTTCGACTCCCAGGCCGGACTAGTTTGTTTGTTTTCCTAAGTAATATCGCTTAATAAATTCGTAAGGAATTTAAGATATAAATTATGTTACCGGATTTGTTCCCCGGTTGAAATCATCTTTCAAATGATGTAAATTCATAAGAATATTAAAGTGAAGTTAAAGATCGGATTTGTTCCCCGGTCGAGATAATCACTCTGTGCATAGGCAGAATTAATGGATATTAATTGCATAAATGTTGTTTTGTATAAGTTTGATACGTTTTGTACGAAAACAAATGCCTATTTGTTATGATTGATTAATGAGAACATTCATTTATATTGTTATCTGATTAAAGATAGTTTCATACAGTTCGAAAATTGTATAAAAGCATTTAATTTGCCTAATATGGTCAAAATTGGTGTATTTCATAATTTAATTTTTTCTGATAGCCGAGAGCCGTGCAAAGTTAGTTGTTCACATAGCGTGAGTACACGGAAGCACGCTGGCCACGCCCTTAGGAGGCCGAATATGTAAAAATTTAAAATGTTTGTAATTCAGTGATTTATGTAAAAATTACTTGTAAAATATTTCAGGTTAATTGTACGTGCTAAAAAGGTAAATTCTGTGTTATTTTCATGTGAAAATTCCTGTGTATAAGTGAAATAATGATAGTTTTGTATAAGAAATTTAAAAGTGTTTTAAATAGTGAAATAAATAGAAAAAATGTAAATTAAACTATTGTATTGGTTAGCTTATGTATAAATTCAAGTGAGAAACATTGTTTTAACTTTCTGTGTTAAATATTTAAGAAATTTCGATTTCGAACTTGTGAGTAAAATAGGCAGTTTTCGTTTAATAAATAAAAGGTTTTTTATGATATGAAGATATGATGTATATCATGGTGTAGATATTGTTTTGTACTACCTATATTGATAAATTGTATTTGTATATGATTTGAATAAATAAAGATATTGAGTGAAACGTGAGAGAGTAATAGTACAAATTCATGTAATTAAGTTGCGCAAGCGCGCAGATGGCGCGGCTCACTTTCGCGTATAGCTCTGGGGTAGCTTAGTGAACGGGTTTTATTGCAATTCGTTCGGGAATCGTTCGGGAACGTTCGGGAATCGTTCGGGAATCGTTCGGGAATCGTTCGGGAATCGTTCGGGAATCGTTCGGGAAATATTCAAGGAAATAGTTCGGGAATCGTTCGGGAATCGTTCGGGAAATATTCAAGGAAATAGTTCGGGAATCGTTCGGGAATCGTTCGGGAAATATTCAAGGAAATAGTTCGGAAATAAATAAGAAAATCCGGGAAAAAGTTCAAGAAAAGTGAAAAACCAGCAGTATAGGGAAAAGTGATTACTCTCTCACGGAACGGTTTGAAGATAATTGCTGTTTCATTCCCAAGATCCTTTAAGTTATACAGTCCACATCGAAGAATTAAGGCGTCGGGACCGGGACGACTTCGGAAGACCCGTAATCCCCGTCTGAACCTACTTGCTGAAAAGGAAGAGGTTATCGCCCTAGTGTGTTACTCCGTTGCGGAGATCACATACGTTGTTCCCGAACCCAACGTAGGCGTGATAGGAGGCCGGATCGAGAGAAGCCTCGATTCCTGTTTCTTAGTACCCGATCCGCTAGGTCCTTTTCAATTGGTCCTTTTCAGGATCAAGAAGAAATCCGACCTGGTCCTTTTCAATTGGACCTTCGGAGCCGGATTGAAGACCACCCGAACCCCGCCAGCTGGATCAAGGAACCAGCTGTGGACTGCTGGTTGTGGAAGAAGAAGACCTTCGGAAGCCGAGTGAAGATCAGCAACCGAAGGAAGCCAGAGGTTTGAGCTGAAGCAATAGGACCAAAGGCCTGAAGACCAGGACGGCAGCACTGAAGGGCTGGACCTGGAACTACCGGAAGAAAGAAAACCGGGATTGCAGCTTGGGGCGTGTGCTCGCATGGGGCACATATCGCAGCCGGGCGCAGGTGTCTTGTGAAGGCACTCATCGTGGCCAAGCAGGGCTTGGCATTTTTCCTGTCGGGCAAGCGTGCTCGGCATTTCCTGTCAGACGATCGTGTCTGGCATTTCCTGTCGGACGACCGTGTCCGGCATTTCCCGTCGGGTCATCAGGGTGCAAAAAGCATCCACCGCTGCTGCTGCCGGGCGAGGGTGCGCGTGGGCACCTGACTGCATCGCGGCCGGAGGAGGGCGCTTGGACGAGGCGTCACCGGCAACTGGGCGGCGAGCACAGCATACATCCCGACCACCTAACGGTGCCAAACGGTTGGGCTCTGGCATAACACCTTCGGGTGGAGCAGTTCTCTCGAGCGAGACTGCGCTTGCACTACCGCTCGACTGTTTCGTCATATTCCTTGGCGGGACAGTTCCTAAACCTTTCCTCCATTCCATTCCTGCACGACTCCATCCCTGGACGGCTCACCTCGGTAGGCCCCGTTCAGGATTGATAGGGCTGATAGGGCTGTTAGGGTGGTAGTAGGGTTGTAGGGTTGGGAGATAAAGGGGGGGAGGGGTAGTGGTGTTAGGTTGGGGTGTAGAAGGGTTGTAGGTAAGGGGTTGTAGGGACCGTAGGGACTGTAGGGACAGTTAGGGACCGTAGGCCAACAATCACCTTCCTGCAAGATGAAGAAGGCACAAGACCAGACAGGGAGAAGCGAAGGGAGCAGGACAAGGACAGGGCTCTCAAGAAAAGCTAAAGAAGCGGAATCATCTGGAGCGACCACAGCTACTGCGTCAAATGGAGCAACTCCTTCAAGTGGAGCCACCACAGACACGTCCACATGCACGTGGGACTCAGGGACGTCCATGGCAACGACAAGCAACCGGACGGACACCAGTGGTACACAGGCCAGCACCGCACAACAATCCGTTATATCCAGGAGTGAAACGGTGGTCGAAAAAGTAGGTCAAAGGACCGAAGAAGCGGCATCGTCAAGGACAGTAATCGGGCACACTAGTGATAAAGGGTCACAGAGAGGTAGTAGGTCATCGCGATCGGCGAGGCTGAAAGCCGAATTAGAGGCGCGGATTAAATTCGAACGCTCAGAGCTCGAACGAGCACAGGCAGCTGCTGCCTTAGCCAAGTCTCAATTGGAGTTGGCACGACTCAACCGAGAAGAGGAAATCGACTCGAGTGAGGGTGATGAAGAGCGGAATACTCAGGTGGAACCTTTCGTAAGGAGTTGGGTTCAGCAAACAATAATGAGCGCGCCGGTTAGTGTAGCACAACCCGATATTACTGATAAGGAAGCGTGTAAAGGATCACGCCGCAAAGGGGCGGAGGTCGAGCGCAACCTAGGAAATGCACAGAAAACACACGCGAGTGAGGTGTCAGAATTGACCGAAGCGATTGTGAGTGCAATAAAAATAGCTGGTAAAGATAAATCTTCCCAGCTTCATTTCCTCCAGGAATTACCGGTGTTCGATGGAGACCCGGGTGAATGGATAATTTTCAAAACGGTGTTTGAAGACACAAAAGGCCAATTTTCAGGGGTGCAAAATGTCGCACGCCTTAGGAGGGCATTAAAGGGCACCGCTAAAGAGGCGGTTAAGTCGCTGTTATTTACTTTATGTGAACCTGAAGAAATAATGAACGCTCTCGAAAGAAGATTCGGTAGGGTTGAGATGCTCATTCTAGCCGAAATCGAGAATGTAAAGCGTATGCCAAGATTGGCAGAAGATTGCCGAAATATAGGATCTTTTGCAAGTCGTATTACGAACGTGGTTGCCACAATACAAGCGTTGAATCAACCACAGTATTTATACTCACCGGAGTTAGTGAGCCGCATAGTGGAGAAACTTGGAACTATGATTAAATTTAAATGGTTTGAATATCGAGCTCAATATCCTTTGGAGCCAGAGTTACAGAAGATGGCCAAGTTTTTAAATTTATTGAGTGAACAATTTGGAACGTCCTTAAGCAATGAAAATGCGCCTGAAAAAAGGAAGCGTCCTGAATTCAGGAAGCAAACTGTACACACTGCAAAGGGAGGTGTACGCAGCTGTGCCGAGAGCGAGCGCTATATGCGCCGAAGTAATATGAGCGAGCGTTTAGAACGCCGAAATAATAAAAGGCACAACCGACAAGTGGTTATGATAACCCAGGACAAGCCTGTAAGTCGGGTAACACATAAGTGTGTTATATGCAACAAGGAGCACTCTATAGTGAGTTGTTACAAGTTTAAGGACATGAATATTCGCGAGAAATGGGAAGCCGTCAAAAAGGCCAAAGTATGTTTCCAATGTTTGTCACCTAACCATAGGAGGTTAGAGTGCAAAGCGAAAAAATGTGGTGTAGAAGGATGTAGAATGTCACATCATCGAATGCTACACCGATACCCCAATGAAAATACCTCGCCACAAGGGGACGAGGGGGGTAAAGATGCTCAGATTACAACTGTTAGTACAGTAAATGCACTGGCATGTGCATATTTAAAGATCATACCGGTCGAGTTGCATGGGCCTAGAGGAAAGGTCAAGACAACAGCTCTTCTGGATGAGGGATCGACCATGACACTCATAGAGGAGTGGATGGCTCAGAAGTTAGCGCCTCGCGGACGTAAAGAGGGATTACGTATCGAAGCCGTGGGAGGTAAGCGAATTAACGACGATAGTTCGTATCGCTTAAACGTTAAAATAAAAGGCATTTATTCGAGCGACTTAGAAGAGATAAGTGTACAAACAATTAAGTCACTTAACCTCGCTCCTCAGTCGGTAAGCCGAGAATTATTGCAACGGTGTTCTCATTTGACACCGATCAAGGATGAGTTGATGTATGAGAGGTCCAAGCCTACCATATTGATTGGTCAGGACAATTGGCATCTCATAGTTACTCGTGAATTGGTTTCGGGAGGTAAGAACCTACCTGTAGCATCGCTCACCAAACTGGGGTGGGTTTTGCATGGTCACATATCGGGTGGCATTAAACCAATCAAGATTGTTAACCACATTTCCACCAAGAAGGAGGAAGATATGGATAAATTAATCAAGGATTATTTTAGTTTGGAATCTCTGGGAGTATCGGCTAGAAAGCCCGTGAACGACCCAGAAGAACGAGCTTTAAATATTTTGAACAAAACGGTACGTCGTATACCTAATAATAGGTACGAGACTGCTTTGTTATGGCGCACAGACAATGAGTGCTTGCCATCGAATAGGGCACAGGTTGAAAGTCGCCTGTTTAATATTGAGAAAAAGCTCGACAAAAATAGCGAGTTGAAAAAGGAATACGAGAAGCAAATTGAAAATCTCATCGTTAACGGTTACGCAGAGAAAGCGAACCATATTTCCATTTCCCCACGTACGTGGTACCTTCCCTCACTTCGCAGTGACTCACCCACAAAAGAAGAAAATAAGGATAGTTTTCGACGCCGCCGCAAGGACGGGCGGACGTTGTCTTAACGATGCGTTGTTGACCGGACCGGACTTATTGAAGTCGTTGTTCGGAGTTCTGCTACGATTCAGAGAAGGAAGCGTGGCAGTAATGGCAGACATTAAGGAAATGTTCCTGCAAGTGAAAATCCGGGAAGAAGACAGGGATAGCCTTCGATTCTTATGGCGGCACAATCGTGACGCGCCACCGGAAGAGTATAGAATGACGTCACTCATATTTGGAGCGGCATCATCACCATGCATCGCTATATATGTAAAGAATAGAAATGCGCAGGACAACGCACATATCTATCCAGAAGCAGCTTCCGCTACGGAAAGCAATTTTTATATGGATGATTACCTACAGGCATTTCCCGACGTGACGACGGCCGAAAGGATAGTAAACGATATGTATGAATTACATAAGCATGCTTCTTTCCAACTGAGGGGATGGGCTAGCAACCGACCCGAAGTTTTAAGTAATATGGAAAATAAATATAAGAGCGACAGTGCTTCGCTTGGAGATAAAGAGCACACAGAGCGCACGTTAGGTTTGATTTGGAATATCAAACGGGATATAATAAGTTTTTCCACAAGTCTTCGTAGCACACCGGAAGAGGTGATGGAGGGTTTACGACCGCCTACGAAGAGGGAGATAACTAGCGCTGTGATGTCAGTCTTCGATCCTTTGGGACTCGCATCACCCATAACGATTCAAGGGAAGTCGCTGATCCAGCAAGTATGGAGGACAGGCATCTCTTGGGATGAAGAAGTTTCACACGAGTTACACGTGTTATTTTGTAAATGGATATCGGAAGTGAAGAAATTAGGTCACTTAGAAGTACCTAGACCCGTTGCTGAAGGCATCGGCAAAGGAGAGTTACATACTTTCACGGATGCTAGTGAAAAAGCATACGCTGCCGCGGTGTATTACGTCACCACGGACGAGCAAGGAATAAGGCGGATTACGCTGATCGCCGCAAAGGCAAGAGTAGCGCCGTTGAAACCAATTTCGATTCCAAGGCTTGAATTGCAAGCAGCTCTTATGGGCAGCAGACTGGCTGCTTCGGTTAGTGAAGAGAGCAAGTACGAGATGTCCGAGAGAGTGTTTTGGACAGACTCACGTACAGTGTTAGCGTGGATTAAGTCGGATCCTCGCGCTTTTAAACCATTCGTTGCTCATCGATTGGCTGAGATCGAAGATCACAGTAAGCCATGTGAATGGCGATGGGTTCCAACGTCACAAAACGTGGCAGACGACGCCACTAGAAATTTTCCTTCCACCTTCGATGTAAGTCATCGCTGGTTTCAAGGACCTGAATTCCTCAGGAAAAGTCCTGATTTATGGCCCAAAGAAGTGGACACCATAAATAGCTTAGAAACAGGTGAAGAAAAATCGCCAAAGGGCGTAAATACGTTAAGAAAGCAAGAACCGTTAAGTCTACCCGACTACGGACGATTTAGCAGCTTTAAGAAATTCCTTGGAGCAACTACACGCACCTTACAAGCGGTAGAAAAATTCAAGAGTTTAAGAAAGTCGGTTAAAGGACCCGACGACGCAACCGAAAAGTCGGTTATGTGTTCCAACAAAGTTTTAGCAAAGTCGGTTAAAGGACCCGATAGCGCGTTGGACACAGCGCTCTTGAAAAAGGCGGAAATATTAATTTGGAAATTCATTCAAGACGAGTGTTTTCATTCGGAAATAAAATGTTTGAAAGCAGGCAAAAGCGTTGAAAGAAGTTCACGCTTAAGTAAATTATCTATGGAAATAGGAGAGGATAACTTACTCCGTTTAAATGGACGTTTACCTTTCAAGTCTAATTTGACCGAGGAAAGTAGAAAACCTGTCATATTAGACGGTAAACACGAAATCGTTAAAATGATGATTAGAGAAGTTCATCATCATTTTGGACACGCCAATCACCAGACGGTGATGAATGAGGTGAACCAGAAATTTTACGTCTTGAACTTGCGTAATGTAGTACGAAGTGTGTCACACCATTGTCAGTGGTGCAGGACATACAGGTCAAAGCCGCAAAACGTGCCACAAGGAAATATTCCTCTGGAAAGAATAGCTCATCATGAGCCACCTTTTACATGCTCAGCTGTAGATTATTTTGGTCCTATGAGTGTGACTATAGGAAGGCGACACGAAAAACGTTGGGGCGTTTTATTCACGTGTCTGACCACCAGAGCAGTACATCTGGAATTAGCAGCCTCATTGACACCAGCGTCAATGATAATGGCGTTAAGGCGATTTATCGCCAGAAGAGGGAAAACCAGCCGTTATATACGGCGATAACGGGACAAATTTCAAAGCTGCAAATAAAGAATTATTGAAAGCATGCGAAGAATGCTATGAGGGCATGAAAAACGAGTCATTTAAGAAATATATTAAATGGAAATTTATACCTCCGGGAGCACCGCACATGGGTGGCGCCTGGGAGAGGTTAGTAAGATCGATTAAAATTGCGTTGACCGCTACGCTTAAGGAGAAGAGCCCACGAGAGGAGGTTCTACATACGTTACTTTTAGAAGCAGAGCATACGGTAAATTCCAGACCTCTGGTAACATTCAGTATGGATAGTCCTGAAGAGGGTTTGACACCCAATCATTTTCTTCTGGGACGCTCATGTGGTGATCGACCACCTGGATTATTTTTAGAGCGACATCTGACGGGTCAACTCAATTGGAAAGCTGCACAGAGGTTAGCCGACCATTTTTGGACAAGATGGCTGAAAGAATACATGCCTACGTTAATACCTCGAACAGGTGATAACGGCAAGTTCATGGAACCTAAAGAAGGCGATATTGTTTTGATAATAGATCATTCGTTGCCACGAAATACGTGGCCAAAAGGTAAAATTAGTAGAACGTTACCGGGACCAGACGGTCACACCAGAGTGGTTGACGTCATTACTAGCACAGGTATCTTGAGGAGACCTACATCCAGAATAATAGTCCTGGTACCCGCGACGCCTCCCAAATGATGGTGCTAACGCACGGGGGGGGAGATTGTTGGCGACGCGCCTATAAAAATGTTTCAGTTTACTAAATCAACCGATGACGTTGCTATGAAAAAAGGGGCAGTCTCGAGCAACGACGCTCTGATAAGAGAATGCTTAGTTAAATCTTTAAGAAATGTCGAATTAATGATATGAAGGTCTTGGGTTCGACTCCCAGGCCGGACTAGTTTGTTTGTTTTCCTAAGTAATATCGCTTAATAAATTCGTAAGGAATTTAAGATATAAATTATGTTACCGGATTTGTTCCCCGGTTGAAATCATCTTTCAAATGATGTAAATTCATAAGAATATTAAAGTGAAGTTAAAGATCGGATTTGTTCCCCGGTCGAGATAATCACTCTGTGCATAGGCAGAATTAATGGATATTAATTGCATAAATGTTGTTTTGTATAAGTTTGATACGTTTTGTACGAAAACAAATGCCTATTTGTTATGATTGATTAATGAGAACATTCATTTATATTGTTATCTGATTAAAGATAGTTTCATACAGTTCGAAAATTGTATAAAAGCATTTAATTTGCCTAATATGGTCAAAATTGGTGTATTTCATAATTTAATTTTTTCTGATAGCCGAGAGCCGTGCAAAGTTAGTTGTTCACATAGCGTGAGTACACGGAAGCACGCTGGCCACGCCCTTAGGAGGCCGAATATGTAAAAATTTAAAATGTTTGTAATTCAGTGATTTATGTAAAAATTACTTGTAAAATATTTCAGGTTAATTGTACGTGCTAAAAAGGTAAATTCTGTGTTATTTTCATGTGAAAATTCCTGTGTATAAGTGAAATAATGATAGTTTTGTATAAGAAATTTAAAAGTGTTTTAAATAGTGAAATAAATAGAAAAAATGTAAATTAAACTATTGTATTGGTTAGCTTATGTATAAATTCAAGTGAGAAACATTGTTTTAACTTTCTGTGTTAAATATTTAAGAAATTTCGATTTCGAACTTGTGAGTAAAATAGGCAGTTTTCGTTTAATAAATAAAAGGTTTTTTATGATATGAAGATATGATGTATATCATGGTGTAGATATTGTTTTGTACTACCTATATTGATAAATTGTATTTGTATATGATTTGAATAAATAAAGATATTGAGTGAAACGTGAGAGAGTAATAGTACAAATTCATGTAATTAAGTTGCGCAAGCGCGCAGATGGCGCGGCTCACTTTCGCGTATAGCTCTGGGGTAGCTTAGTGAACGGGTTTTATTGCAATTCGTTCGGGAATCGTTCGGGAATCGTTCGGGAATCGTTCGGGAATCGTTCGGGAATCGTTCGGGAATCGTTCGGGAATCGTTCGGGAATCGTTCGGGAATCGTTCGGGAATCGTTCGGGAAATATTCAAGGAAATAGTTCGGGAATCGTTCGGGAAATATTCAAGGAAATAGTTCGGGAATCGTTCGGGAAATATTCAAGGAAATAGTTCGGAAATAAATAAGAAAATCCGGGAAAAAGTTCAAGAAAAGTGAAAAACCAGCAGTATAGGGAAAAGTGATTACTCTCTCACGGAACGGTTTGAAGATAATTGCTGTTTCATTCCCAAGATCCTTTAAGTTATACAGTCCACATCGAAGAATTAAGGCGTCGGGACCGGGACGACTTCGGAAGACCCGTAATCCCCGTCTGAACCTACTTGCTGAAAAGGAAGAGGTTATCGCCCTAGTGTGTTACTCCGTTGCGGAGATCACATACGTTGTTCCCGAACCCAACGTAGGCGTGATAGGAGGCCGGATCGAGAGAAGCCTCGATTCCTGTTTCTTAGTACCCGATCCGCTAGGTCCTTTTCAATTGGTCCTTTTCAGGATCAAGAAGAAATCCGACCTGGTCCTTTTCAATTGTAATCCAAAAATTGTTAGAAAGGATATGTTACTTTAAAAAAAGAATTAAGTTTAACCTATATATGCTTTTGTTAGATTTAAAAACTTTCCGTTTATTTACAGGCATTATGAAACTTTTGGAACTTATAATATGATATGTTGTGATTGAATAGAAAAACGTGAAGTTTGATTTTATTCTGAAACCGGGATCGCCTCCTCCCAGAGGAACGCTTTAACGTTTATTGGGATAAAATTTGGCACACGCGTTAAAATTTGAATGGAAAACTTTATAACAAAGTTTTTTTAATTATTTCGTGATTAATAAAAATATAGGTATACGTGGTAGAGACACGCTGCAGCTATATTATGGTTGTAGCACGAATGGGTCGGCTCGACCGTGGAAGGACCACGCTCTTACAGAATACCAGCGTAAAATATCAGTTTGATGCTGTGTTTTTCGTATGTTGAGTGTAGAGAACCGGAGAACTGCTTTACTGGAATCGAGGCATGCCATCTTCAGTCCTCTAGTGACAATTTATTTCTTAATCCTATAAAAGAATCTATTATAATTATTTTTTATGCGGGTAATATATATACGTTCCCATATTTTTACGTCCTTGTGTTATATGTTGTAAAATTACGTGATTACACGAGATTTTTGGATTTCGATTCGAAACTTCGCAATTAATTGTACTCAGTACACTCTTATTTTAAATAAAAAATTGTGTAAACTTGGTCTTTAAGCAGACATTTCCAACGGTTTTAAATATGAACAGGGTTATAACATGAGTTATTAAGTTGACGGTAATTACATGCAAATAAATGTATTTTATCAAAATTATTAACAATTTGGCCAAGATTTAAACAATTAGCAGTTATAACGTGAGAGGTAAAAAAATCTTTAAGGGAAAATAAAATTTACCCATTAATACTTTACATAAAATACTTTTTAGTTAAGCACCTGCGCAATCTTTACGGAGATTTGTAATTTTAATTACTTGCGTGAAAGCCTCGACATATTTTATCATATAACAATCTAATATGGTTCATCCGCCTAATTACAAACTGATCCGTGCTCCAAACTACAGATTAGATAGAGAATTGGGTTGAATATTATTTAGTTGTTTAGTTTAGGTAATACACTTAATAGTTTTTGATTGAATTAAAAATCCAGCTAAACAAGGATACATATAGTATATTTTTAGTTGTAAATAGGTATATACATATATACGTACTAGTACGTTGAGTATAAATCTAGAAATTTTGCTGTCTATTTACAGGTATTTTTAGTCCAGGAGGAATCGGCCCATGAGTACCAAAAACTATTCCACCTCAATGAGTCAAAAGTACACGAATATGGAATTTTTTAAACCTTTAAAAATTCATAATTCCGAAAATATTAACCTTATCGTAAAACATTTTTTATTTTTATTTAAGAAACATAAAAAAAAATATCATTCATATTTTATTCTTTTTCTTAAAAATTTTATGAGTCAAAAGTATTCAGATTCGGGATTTTTTAAACTTTTAAAATTCATAAATCCGAAAATATTAACTTTATCGTCAAAAGTCATTGATCCTTTTTATTTTAATTTACATTAAAAAGTTGAAAAAATCCCTTATATTTTATTATTTTCAATTTTTCTAAGGTATATGAATTCACGAATTTGCTTTTTTCTTGATCCTTACGAATTCTTAATCTAATACTTTATGTGAGTTTTGCTCTACTAATTATCAATATTTTAAATGGTTTTGTTTGGATATTTTTGTTAGATTTAGTTGCTGTATGATTAAAAAATTATAATTTAGAAAGAAAAACTGAATAAGAAAGTGGGTAAGGAGCTCCGAAACTACGGGACCGATTTTAACAATTTTTTCCCAATGATTTCAAAAGGAAGGATAGGCCCATCTAAATATTTCCTCATAACTTTTTTCATACAAGAAAAATTAGCGTATCTGTTATTATACAAACGTCATATTAAAAACGACGTAACCAGGGTCGGATTTCGTGGTATATTTATCCTAATTGTACCATTATTTCATAGTTTGTAGTACATAGTATCGTAATAATACTAAGTGCAAATACCATAATTTTACCTAAAGGTCGTCTTGTATTATTACTGGGTCCTTTTACATTTTAATATTAACCCTACGATATCGAGAATTTCTGTATTGTAAATGAGTACCGCGTTTTTTTTAATAATATAAGAATTAGCTCCATTTCTGGTCAATCGATGCTCGATCGATGCATTTATGTTGCATCCTTGATACAGCTATAATTAGGAGCTACCACGATAAAAACTCTATGCTCCAGAAGCAATCGGTTCGAAAACAGACTTTTAAAATATTTTATGAATCAGATTTTCATATTCAATTAAGCAGATATGGTTTCTTTTGTACTCTTTTCGTTTTACACTTATATTAGGTACACATATTCAAAATTTAACTTACACTAAGTTCTTTAGACAAAAATTAAACAGAAATAAAAATAAAACCGTCAAAAACGAAACGTATAGATAAACTAGACGCGTGACGCCAAAATCCCGGCACATGGGAAAAAAGAAACATGAAACGTCAAACGTGATATAATTTTTTTAAATAGTATAATTTTATTTTCCATGTACAATATTTTTGAGTGTCTGAATCCAGCCCTGGCCTAATCTGGGTAACGTAGCTAAACTAACTGTAAAATAAAACTCTAAAAATGCGTTATATAATAATTTAATTGTAACAAAATTAATATATTGTACATGATATATTTGATATGATATGATATATTTACCGATGATACGATATCCCATATTTTTTTTAAATCTTTGTATTGTAATTTTTGCATTCTTTTACCACGCAACTAGACATATTTGTGACAGACAAATCTGTCCTGCGCGCGCACTACTGTCGACCGATTTGCGTTGGCCCTAAACTGTAATTTTAGGGCCAGCGCACTGGTCCGTTTTAGTTGTTCGGTCGGCCCGGTCCTTACGCTAGTAATATATAAGTCAATGTTTTTTCCTGGACCTTTTTTTACTGGAAACGAGATATTCCATCTTGTCCTGAGGGTAGATGTCTATGGGTCGCAGCATCCACTTGCAAGAATATGTTGCTGCCGATCTCCTGTTTCTTTTCCCTTTGTATCCTCCATACAATATCAAGAAGATGATGATAGGAGGTAGTGGATTCTCTTACGTCAGCGCTGGCGCTGCGCCCAAGTTTTAAAGCTAATATCATTGCATTTAAAAAAGCACATATCACCCATCTAGAACTGAACTTTCTGCCAATAGTGAGTGTTAAAGTGTATCCTAGCTCTAACAGAGCATAGACCGCCTCTCATTTCTTAGAGGGTTTTAGGCAAGGAAATATACGTCACGCTATCCCAATGCATGGTGAACTTAACATGTCTTAGAAATTTATTTTCTTAATTTCAGACAAGCGGGAGAATCTGCACTTAAAGTTGCAATTAACAATTTCATTAGTGCCAGCAGGAATCGAACCCGGGTTGCTCGGGTACTGGCAAATTTACAGCGAGTGCTTAGCCCCTAAGCCACCACTGCTTTTCCTAAGCTACCACGGCTTATGTTAGTGGTGGGCAGCATAAATTACTTTTTAATACAGTTGCTCAAAAAGTGGCATATTGCAGGGACGTATAGCGTTCGGGACGTGGGCTATCACATACTCGAACTTTTTCTTACCCTTTTCCTAACTCGTGCGTTCTCTTTCCTAACTATCAAAATAATGTCTATTAAAAAGAAAAACCAAACCACTATGTTTAATAAAAAAATTCATAGATGTTTTTATGATTCATGCTAATATTTCTAAAAGAAACTACTAATTTGTTTCAACATCAGATTTAATGATTTGATTCAATGAGTTAGGTTAGGATAATGATTAATTCAATGCGTTAGGTTAGGTTTCATTTCATTTAATTTAATTTCATCTCATTAAATTTAATTTTTATTTCATATTAATAAAAAAAATTCTACCGAAGACTTGGCTGCATGTGTATAGTTTCCTTTGCCTACACAGAATGGGTATAGAAAACAAAAAAAATCTCTGCTTATACGGTTGGCGCCATTTTCCAAAAATTATCTTTGCAAGTTTAGTTGTTTGTTGCACAAAATGAGTAATTTCAACGATATTTTATTTGAACTAACACCACCAGAACTCAGTATAATTGCACAAAATGCTTCGGGGAATATTTTACCGGAAAAGTGAAAAAGTCGCTAGAATTTATTGCTTGGAGAGAAGAGAAAAAAGCAAATAGTTTTTCAGAAAATGTTATGTTGGTATACTTCTCCGAACTTTCAGCAAAATAAAAACCTTCTACGTTATGGTCAAGGTTTTCGATGATAAAAAGTATGCTGAAAATATGGAACGACGTGGATATAAGTGAATACCCAACACTAAATGCTTTCTTAAAACTACAATCAGACGGTTTCACAACTAAAAAGTCGAAAATATTTAACACCGAATGAAGTGGAAAGGTTTTTGAACGAAGCTCCCGATGATCATTATTTAGCCACAAAGGTAATTTATCAATAAATACTTATATTTTTCTTTAGTATTCAGTTTACGAAATCGCAAAATACAGTCAATATATTGTGTAAAAAATATTAATCAAATCCCTTTTTTTGTAGGTTGTGCGCTGATTTTTAACGTGGTTGGAGCTTGCCGCAGAGAGGAGTTAGCCATTATTACTTTAAAAGATATTGAAGCTCATGAAAAAATGCTACTAATCAAGATTTCGAATACAAAAAATAAGATACCGAGAAGCTTTGTTGTTGAAGGAGATTTTTTTAGAATAAAAATAAAAAATATGTAAATCAGCGGTCCCAAAAAGCAAAAACCGACCGTTTTTCTAAAATTATCAAAAAGGGAAGTGTACAGCTCAAGCAATCGGGATAAACAAATTTGGTGATATGCCAAAAGAAATAGCTACGTTTCTTAGTCTGCCGGATGCTGAGTATTATACTGGGCACAGCTTCAGGAGGACCTCTGCTACATTATTGGCAGATCCAGGAGCTAATTTGACATCCTTAAAGCGACTAGGAGGTTGGAAGTCAGACAAAGTTGCAGATGGCTATATTGCTGATTCATTAAACAACAAATTAGAAACTGGGAAAAAATCACACAATCCATTAATTTAAAGTTCAGTCCATCTCCTTCACATGACAATACTGAAGAGAACGTTCGTCAATCTCTACCTTCGTTGATAATGATTATTCATCATGTCCATTTCCATCAACTAGCAAACTCCATTGTATAACACCTTTGACAAATGTACATGAACAATCATACGAAATTAATAATAGTTTGTCACAAACTTTAAATATGCAACCTAAAACTTCCCCAGTTAGTATAAAAAACTGTACCAATTTCAATGTAACATAAAACATAACATAAACACTCACGCCTGTCACCCAGAGGGGTAGGCAGAGACTACAGATTTCCATTTGGCACGATCCTGACACACCTCTATCGCCTCCTTCACATCCATATACCTACGCATATATGCTCGTTGGTTAAGGGTGCTCCTAATTTGGCCCGTTTTCAATAAATCGCCAATTTGGTCGATAAATTTTTGCCTAGGACGTCCGTTTCCGACTCTGCCATTCACTTCTGCAACATAAATTTTTTTTCTCATTCTTTCCTCATTCATTCTTTCCACATGAACAAACCACCGAAGCATTCCTTTCTTAATCCTGGTCACAACATCATCTTGCAAACCACACTCTTCTCTTATCACACTATTTCTCACCCTGTCATTCAGATTCAGCCCTAACATACTCCTTAACGACCGCATTTCTACTGCGTTCATTCTACTCTCGTGCTTCACCACACCCAACTTTCGCTACCATACGTTAAAGTTGGGACCAACACAGCATTGTGAATTGCCATACGTGCCTTTTTCGACACATTTTGACTCTTCACAATAGAGTGTAGGGCCCCATTTACTCTATTGCCTGCATTCACTCGTCGTTCTATATCCTTATCACATCTCCCATCCCTGCTAAATACGCTACCCCAATATACAAACTCATCTACTAGCTCGATCAACTCTCCTTCTATTCTTATTTCACATATCGTTTTACTTTCTTCTCTTTCAAAAACCATAACTTTCGTCTTACTTGCATTCACTTTCATACCCCTTTTTTTTTAGTGATCTGTTCATTAATGTAACCATCATTTGCAACTCGGCCGCCGATGACGCAAGAATAACTTGATCATCGGTGTACAAAAGGCGTACTAGAGTCTCTATAAAGAGACTCCAATGCCTGTATCAAGCCAGCGCTCAACCCAAATGAGTTCAGTGTTTGCAATCCCTATCTACTCTGTCATTGGCCTTTTCCAAGTCCATTAACGCACAAAAAACCTTTTTATTTTTTGCTAAAAACTTCTTCGCGATCATGCGCATGGAAAATACTTGATCTGTACATCCCATTCCCTTTCTAAATCCCGCTTGTACATCCCAAATTTTTCCATCAGTTTCTTTCATGACCCTTTCAATCAGTACCTAAGCATACAGTTTTCCCACAATGCTAAGAAGGCTGATACCGCGGTAGTTTTTGCAGTCCTGCTGCGACCCTTTTCCTTTATATACTGGGACTATCACGGCTTTGCACTAGTCTACGGGTACCCGCTTAAGTTCCCAGCATAAATTAAACAAGGTATGCAGCAGGCCTGCCCAGCCACTTCCTCTCCAGCCCTTAGCATTTCGAGTGAAACTCTATCATATCCGGCAGCCTTACCTGCTTTCATGCTTTTCATTTCTTTCATTATTTCATTTATACTTATCTCTCTACCTCTTTCCTCTTCTTTCGGAGTTTCTACTTCATTTAATTCATACGTTGTCTCCTCACTCATAAATACGCTTTCAAAATATTCCTTCCATCTCTTTAAACTCAAAACTTCATCATTCAGAATAAATCCATTCTCGTCTCTTATAGCATTCATTATAGGCTGTTTTGAATGTCGCCTGGCAGTTCTTACGAGTTTCCAGAACATTTTAATATTCGCCTGGAAGTTATCCGATATTCTTCTATCATTCTTATCCGTTCTTTCTTACTTTTTCCTTTCAACTACTTCTTTTACTCTCTTACTTAGATGTCTAAAGACTGCCTTTTTTCTTTCAATATCATCATTCGTACCGCTAGAATTACCAGCCTTTGTTGCTAGTAAATCTAGCCACGCTCTCTTCTTTGCTTCAACTTCCATACGTATCTCATCATCCCACCATAACGTATTATTTTTCCTTTCATTCTTTCTCTTACTAACACCACATACTTCGGTAGCTGCATCCACTAAATCTTTCTTAACATTTTGCCATACATTCTCCAAGTCTAACTCATTCATACATAATTCATCCAAACCACTTATATTTTCTTTCAGTCTACATTTGAACTTGTTTTTCTCACCTTCCTATTGTAGCATTTTTGTTCTAATACGCTGTAACGCAGTGGTAGACACAGATGACCGATGGCGCCAACGCCAGAATAGACCATTAATTCGGCATAAAACCAGATAATGATCCGTTCCTATGTTAGAACCCCGGTAGACCCTTGTATCTACCACTGCGCCCCTCATTCTTTCATCCACAATTATGAAATCTATCATGCATCTATCATCATCTTTATCCAAGTATACATGTGAATCCTCTTGTGGCGAAAGCAAGTGTTCGTCACAAAAATATTCTTTTCCATACATACGGTGAGGAGGCTTTCACCATTCTCGTTTATGCTTTCATCACCAAACGTTCCCAATATCCTTTCATAACCAAGCCTCCTCACCCCAACCCTTCCATTAAAATCTCCTAGCATAATAATATTTTCATTTTCCTTACATTTCATTAACACTATCCTTACCATTTCCCAAAACAGGGGTGTGACAGCTGCTGTCATGCAAAATCGATCTCTGTTAATTATTAAATTTAAAATTAGTCCAACTTGTTGAAATTCGGTAGTGTGTTGTGTTATGTGACTACTGTTTATAATAAATGGACAAAAGTGTTATCTAAAGGAAATATTGAACATTTCTTGTGCTATCAATACTAAAGTGATTCGAGTGAATAGTGTATAAAACAATAAATGCTAATAATTGTTTTTCTCAACTGTTACTCTATAACATACCGTTCTCGTTAAAAGAATGTTTTACAAACACCTTACTGGTTCTAGTTAGTGGAAAAGAACTAAAATATTGTGTAATTAATCTAAAGTGAACGTTTATCATTTCAAATTTGACATTCATAATATAAACACCAACCAGCTGATGATAAATTCCGTAACTATAAATTATAGTCACTAGATGTCATAACTTTATATTGAAAAAATCTACGGTGAAAGTGACATCTAGTAAAAAGATTAGAACCACGCAACGACTTTTGCTTAGAGGTAACAAGAACATAAGTTGATGTTTGGCTAATAATACTTGCCTATTATACAAGATGTCTCTGACCTGTATAAAATGCACTAAAGAAATTATTAACAAGCAAATTCTGGTGTGCATCTCATGTGAGAAATCATTTCACTTAGATTGTACAAGCATATCATTTCAAAGATTTAAAATAATGTCAACATCTTCCAAAAAAGCATTCAAATGCGATACATGTCTCAGAGCATCTACCAGTAAATTACAGCAAATACCTGATAAAGTCAGGATTGAAAATGTAAATATAACAAAACGAAAGAAAATTAACAAAAATATTTCCTTACAAAGCTTATCTGACCATCTCTCTGATGGAGAAGAAACTGATTATTCCTCTATCAATTCTACACCAAATCATCAATTAAACCGAAGACTATCTCTGCATATGCAATGTTATGATGAAATTAGTGAACTGAAACAAAAAATACTGAAGCTGGAGGAAAATCTTGAGATAGCAGAAAATGAAATAAGGAATTTATCTTCAGAAAACCATAACTTAAAAAAAAAAGTTGCGGAATATGAGCTAAAGGTCAATCAGTTGAAACACATATGTAAATCTACCCCATCAAGTTCAAGTAAGTCCACGAAAAAGAAAAAGAAAAAAGTAAAGAAAATAGACTTTAATATATCCCTAAAGGAATCAGAAAACCAAAATCCTCCTCACATACATCTTGCACCGAGTAGTTGCCCCTTAACGCAACTAGATGGCAGCACGTCAACAGAGAACTTTAACACCTGCGTCACTGTTGGGACCTCACAAGAAGGTGCAACACCAAAAAAACAAGAAGTCGACAACTTAAATCGCAAAAAGAATCGCATTTTCATTCTTGGTGATGACCAACTACGTGGATTGTCTTCAGCTCTAACAATGTCAAGATGTGGAAAATGGAATAACACCTATAAAATCTATGGCCATATTATGCCTGGAGCTATTAGTGAAGAAATATTACGAAACTGTGATCATTCTTTGTTAAATGAACTAACGGAAAATGACTTTGTAATAGTTGGTATCGGTAGTAATGATAAAGATTTACATAGGCTCCATTCTGACATATGTATTTTAATCAAAAAATTATTTAAGGCGACTGTACTTTTATTACCTATTTTGTATAATCCGTATATGAATGAAAACACATTAAACTACAATTTACAATTATGGACAAAGCATTTTGAAAATGTTAGATATATTGACATTTTTAAGAATTTTAATTATTTTAATTATTACAAAAATAGCTATTTGACAAATGTATGCGACAAAATTAATTTATTAATTGATTATAACGACTATAAAAAGCAATTTTTATGTTATAAAAACATTAGATTGTATATAAAAAGTTCTGTTCTAGTATCTAACAAAAAGGTTCAACAGCTCCCAAAAAAAGGCACTATACCATTTTATTTTCAAAAAATAGAGAAAAAAATTAACAACTTTGAAAATCAAATTGAACAAACTTTGAATGATAATGCAATAATTAAAAATTCCACTGATAAGTTATTTCGTGACAAAAAATAATGATTCTAATCTTAGAATATTTCACCAAAACATTCAGAGTTTTTCGAGAAAAAAAGGAGATTCTTGAAATTGCATTGACTGAGCTGCATAGCAAAAATATGGTTCCTGATATATTATGCCTTAGTGAAACTTTTATAGAAGCAGGTAGCGAAAAAAATCTTCGATTACATGGTTTTGATCTTGCTGCCTCTTATTGTAGAAAAAACAAAACAAAAAGGGGTGGTGTGTGCATATTGGCCAAAAAGGGTTTATGCGTTAAGGTACTTGAGGAAGTTAATAGTATAGGTCAGGACCATTACCTCGAATGTTGTGGTATTCAGATTGTTAAATACAATATTAAAGTTATTTGTATATATAGAGTTCCAAGAAGTAACATACATGATATAGACTTGTTCTTTGAAAATCTAGAATACCTCTTTTTCAAAACCATAAATAAAAGTACTAAGACTAAATTCGTATTTGTTGGTGATTTTAATATTAATATAATGGAAAATAATAAAATCGCCGAAAAGTTGCATAATCTCTTAAAAAATTTTAATCTAACGTCACATATCAATCAACCTACTAGGTTGAACTCCTGTCTTGACCTTATCCTTAGTAATGTGAATAATGCTACTGCAGAGTTATTACCACTTGCTCTATCGGATCATGACATGGCTCAAATGCTACACGTTCCTGTATCAAACAAAGAAATACCTCTCCCAAAGTACTATATTATGAAACGAAACTATTGTAAAGAAAATTTTAATAAATTTAAATACTGTATATCGAGATTAACGTTTTCTGATGTCTTTAATGAATCGAATTTGAATGTAGCTTTCCAAAACTTCTTTGATACTTTTATGTTATTTTATGAGCTATGCTTTCCTAAAATTAGGATATGTATTAATAATAGAGTTCGTCGACCTAAGTGGATATCAAAAGGACTGAGGAAAAGCTGTACAATGAAGAGGAAGCTTAGGTTTAACTACTATAAAATAAAATCGAACCAGAATAAAATAAAGTATATGATCTATTCCGCTGTACTAAGACGTTGTATAAATCAAGCGCAAAGACTTAATAATGATAAATATATTGAGCAATCAAAAAATAAATGTCGTGCTTCCTGGAATATAATAAAAAATCAGACTTGTTGCATAAATAATAATTTAATTCAAAAAGTTTGTATAAATAACAATTATTTGACAGATCCTCAACAAATTGCTGAAGCCTTCAACAACCACTTTATTGAATCAACAAATATCAATAATATCAGTAATCAGTGCCAAAACACTAATAGTCTAAGAGTATGTAATAGCATGTATTTAGAAATGTATACTGTTGATGAAGTATTGAAATTAATACAAACATTAAATAATACGAAGTCGGAAGGTTTTGATGGTATTTCAACGGATGTTATTAAAAGTTGTTGTACGGTTTTAGGTAGAGTATTAACTTACCTAATAAACCTGTCATTTAAAAAAACTACTTTTCCTAGTATCTTAAAAAAGTCAGTTGTTAAGCCGATACATAAAAAGGGTGACTCTAAAAATTTAAACAATTATAGACCGATTAGTATAGTCTCAGTTTTATCTAAAATATTTGAAAAGGCAATGGCTAAACGTATTATAGACTTTACGATGAAATATAATTTAATTAAAAGTGAGCAATATGGCTTTCAAAATAATAAATCTACAAGCCTTGCTGGATATGATCTTGTTGATGCAATTGTTAAGGCTATAAATAATAAGCTAAGAGTTACAGCAATCTTTTTTGATATGTCGAAGGCCTTTGACTTTGTATCCCACAAAATACTCTTACAAAAACTTGATAATTTGGGGTTTCGAGGCCCTGTCCTAGATTGGATTGCTAGCTATCTAAGAAATAGGATACAATTTGTAGAATTAACAAATATTGATAATTCACAGACATTAACTTCCTATAAATCCAGTGATAGATTAAATTCATTTGGAGTTCCACAAGGTTCCGTATTAGGGCCAATTCTTTTCCTTTTATATATAAATGACTTACCTGACTCAACTTCATACAAATGTATTTTATTTGCTGATGATATTTCAGTTATTGTGACATCTAAAAAAGACATTGACATTGACATCTATGAATCTAATATTAATAATACTATTGACAATATTTCAAAGTGGGCGACATATAATAATTTATGCATTAACGTAGAAAAGACATGTTATATTCAATTTAGTAATTATGGAACATTGAATAATAATCTAAATATATATTGCAATGGACAATCTGTTAATGAAATGACTGAAACAAAGTTTCTGGGAATATTATTGGACAAACATGTGAACTGGAAAGCCCAAGTTGAAAAAGTTTGTTCTAAAATAAATAGCTATATTTTTCTTCTTAGCAGACTGAGAAGAATTACATCTCATGAAACATTACTAACGGCGTACTATGCATACATTTATTCTGCACTCGATTATGGTCTTTTGCTTTGGGGTAACAGTACAGATGCTATTAAAGCCTTTACAGCCCAAAAGAAATGTATTCGAGCTATGAATGGTTTGGCACCAGATTCATCGTGTAAACCGTATTTCAAAAAATTACACATTTTGACGCTGCCATGTATGTACATACTAAATTTGGTATGTTTTGTTAAAAATAATATACTTTTATTCACAAAGCTAAGAAATACTGCACGGAGAAACTTGAGGCATACTGAAAGATTGACACATAGTGTAATGCCAAGCACTAGCCTCTATAGGAAAAATTGTTCAGCTATGTGTATAAAAATTTTCAATGCACTGCCTATAGAGTTTCAATCACTCCCAAAGGTACGTTTTCGCAGGGTAGTCAAACAATGGCTTGAGGAGCAATGCTTCTACTCTGTTGAAGAATATTTAAATTTTTTGATAAGGATTAGGGATCGATATTAAAATGAATTATGTAACTACTATCATATTATTTTAATTAAATTAAATGTAATAAAATTATTATAATGATTTTGAAAACATGTTATTAATTTATTAGTTGTGAAAATGTAATTAATGTTTTAGATAAATATTTGTATGTCAATATTATGACAAAACATGCTGGATTTAAATGATTTACCAACCTGTAATGTACCATGTTTTCTGCAAATAAATTATGATTATGAAAAAAAAAAAAAAAAAAAAAAACTGCTCTCGGATATAAGTGGGCTTGTCTGGGGCGTAGACCCCTAGCACAAACAATTTCTTTAAGCCCACTTTCATTCGTATCCATAGCAATCTTGGCCTTACACATTCATACTCTTTCACACATTGGCCCATTCTTTTTGAAAGGATGATATCAATCCTAATCATATATATATATATATATATATATCGATCGATATATCGATCTCGTCTACCCCTGACCAGTATGCGGTATACATGCCATGTGTAGTGACATCCTTCCCCTTCCGTTTCGTCTCATTTACGCATAAAACATCTATTCCTCTATCATACCATATCGCATACTTCATCCATTTTATCATTCATTGCTCCACATACATTCAACGTAGCCAGACGGGCCTCTGCAATCCACTTTTCGCCCCTCCGGGAGACAGCACGTGACGGGTGGCGAACCTCGTCGCCGTTTTTCCTCCCGGAGATTCTTCGCACCCCTGTCCCATTAAAGTGACGCCGGCAACTCGGGGCCATTTCCTTTATTCGGTTCCTCATAGTGCGAAATATAGGGTAGTATATTTTACGCCGCTACTAAGGCGAAGAGCCGAGTCTGTGCTATCGGCTTTAATTTCAATGTATATATGAATTATAAGTTTTATAAGAAATAAATGATTAGTTAGTTGAGTTTATTGTGTTTTTATTGTTTTATTAAATTGCTTGATTTTTTCGCAACCGTATTAAAAATAGTTGTTCAGTACACGTGCGGAACCGTCATTGCAACTTGTTCCGACCAGTCAATCCTCACCTTCGGCTGCGCCTCGGCTCGGGTAGACATTTGTCGGAACTCTTTTCAATGACAGGCTTTCCGCACTCGTAATGAAATATACTATTTAATAACTTGTAATCTATACTACTTATAAAATACATTATTCCTATAAGTTAGTAGTCTTGAACTATTTCACACCTATGTTGTTTGAATTTGTTTTGTTTCAGACCGTGCCAAATTTGTCCGATTAACGAAGAAGTTCGTTGCGAGCGATAGCAACACAGTATAAGAGAAAATCGTTTTTTTTTTTGTAAATATGAATATATTTATTCATGAACTAGATTTTATAAAGAATGTTTTGAATTCACATATATATGAATTTGAGGTGGATATATGGTTTCCATTGGTAGAAACAAAAGTTGGTTACATTCGTACTGTAGTATTAGTTCTTATCCAAGTAATACGTTTTATTATAAAGAGTGTTTATGTAGCAGTAAAATACTTTTTAATTCAATCGAATCGGACATTTAATTTCGAAGTCATCACGAGTATAAAAATGTAACATTTGCCATGTTTACGTACTCGCCAAGCACAGACGAGTAGGCACAACTACGAGCATGTAAACGCCTAGTTCGGGCGTTCTCGCTACTTGGGCCGTAAATTGTGTATTCTCCTGTTCTCCACTCGATGTCGGTTTTTTTGGCCCGAGTAAAAGGAATGCTCGTGTATATTCGTGTCGGTGTAAATATACTCATTATTCGCTTCATCCGTGAATTTTGTTGTAGGTGGTTATTATTTTTCTTATAAAATAATTTAGTAAAATAAAAACAATAAAAATACCTACCTATTGTGATGGATTGGGGTAACGAATATATTATTTTTATAAAATTTTATGGAGGAGAAACCGTGATATGAGGTCCTAGAAAAGACAATAAATATATCATCATCATCATCATCATTCCAGCCCTTCACAAGACCACTGCTAAACATAGGCCTTACCCAAGGAATGCCACAATGTACGGTCCTGAACCATCTGTATCCATCGATTTCTTGCATGTCTTGCTAGGTTGTCACTCCATGTTATGGAGGGCCATCACATACCGCCAAATAAATATATGTGAGTATATAAATATCTAGTAGATATAAAGTGGTGGCAACGAAATGCACGTCATCTTTGTTTACAAGATCTACATTGAATGATTACAGACGAGTATGTAAGCGCGTCATACTCGCACACGAATAACTCGAAGATTTGCTCGTGCCGATAATGTAAACGTGCCAACGTGCCAACGTGTAATACTGGCTCAGACCAGAACTCAGACGCGTAGTCGGCTCCTTACATAGCGGAAGGGAGCGATATTGCCTTGGAATTTTAACATTTTATTTAGTAAGATTTGAAATAGGTAGTTTATGGACTATACATAAATAAAACAGTTCTTTTTAGAACTACACCTCATTTAATTTAAAAAAGTGTTTTTAAGAACTACACCTGATTTTGTTTACTAGAAGACAGCTTTAAAAATATCTTTAGAAGTGAACGCCTCTAAGCGAGGTCTCGTGTCACGCGGCTCTGAAACCGATGGACACAGCTAGTTTATAATAATTTAGGATCTAATCGAAAGAGTCAATTCTCTACTATTAATCTTCTTCTTCATTAGCTCTGAAAATTCCACGACTGAATCTCAGACCAACAACTAATTTTAGACAGAGAAGAGAGTAGATAAGTAAATTGAAGCCAAAAAAGGGATATATCCCAATAGCAACATAATAGCAATCAACTGTTTTCACCAGCGTGATTCTGATGATTATTTACATACCTTACTGTCTTGATTACACCGTCACTACCCTAAACTACTAAATGTTTGAAAGTTCATCAGGAAATTTTATAAATAATACTAGATATGCATTTTGGTATTCATATTCCTGGCTTAATTTTTAACTTTACACGCTACGTCAATCTTATTCTATTGGTCTAAGTGCTGAATAATATGAGTCTGTAGAGAGGTTTACTTTAATAGAAAAAAATAATTGCTTGAAAATTCAACAGTGAACCATATAAATAATACTAGATATGCATTATTGTATTAATTTTGGCTGGCTTACTTTTTAACTTTAAGCGCTACGTTTATCTTATTCTTTTGGTTTAAGAGCTGAATAATATGAGTGTGTAGAGGGGATTTATTTTGATAGTTATTTTGTCTCACATCTTTGAAGCTGCTCCATAACGTCGATCTAAGTATTTTATGCCTTACGTAAAGATGATATTATTATATCATCTATCGGAAACCATAACATCTACCTAGCATTTCTCATACTCGCTTACGTCACCTACTATATTACAAATACTTGTACATTTTATTAAAACTATAAAATATCGGGGTGACAAAGACTGCAATATTGATATTTGTTCTGACAGCAGCTGCTGCTGTTGCAATAATTTCTCACAGTATAGTTAAGTTTAGACAGTCCCATACGGCTACGGTTTATTCCAGAAAGAAAAGATAAAGTTGAAAAATTTAGAAGGGACGATTTTCCGTACTTATAACATGTTTTAATCAACTCGCTTTCACGTCTGTCTATCTATCTGTATACATTTTGTAATCGATTTTAAACAATTTTATTTGTTTTCTCCATCACTTTGGCCCAGCGATCGCATATGTAGCAATTGTGTTCTCTACAAATCCTCCTCCGGCGGCAATGTATGAGGCGCTTACCTTTTACCACGAGTACGTTGTCTTCTGTCCATTTCTGTTGCACAGTTTGGTTAACGTTTAGCTATGTTTCATCAATGAATATAACGTTATCCCAATTGCTTATATTTTCTCGTAAAAATGTTATTCTTTGCATTCATGTCTCTAAATAATTATTTTTGTTCATTTTTTTTTGTATAGGAAGCCTGCATCTTCTAAACTTACTTGCAATGTCGCCACAGTGGATTTTACAGAAATTATAATTCATGATTTTATGCAATTCTAAAAAATAAATATTTAAATAAATATATAATAAATGTAAAGGTTCAATTATTTGATTATTTTTACCTATTATTTGCATTAGCATGAATTTGAATCATCCAAAAGTAACGTTCCGTAACGTAAGGTACACAATTACTTAACATTGAAACAACGTCAAACATAAAAGTTGACTCTGGTTAACTTTTTTATATTTTGAAAGATTCGGATATAAATGTGTGATAAAGAAATATAATATATTGTAATGAAATATAGATACCTTCGTAATTATTTGATTTACGTAAAAGGTTATTTTAATTCGTGTGAGTACGGTACAAAGTATTTGCGAAATAATTAATGTGAAACGTCGAAAGGTATTTCTTAGATTTGGTTGAGTATAGTTTTTGTTCTGATAAAGGTCAATGTTTTCATTTTAAATCCTTGGTTCATAGTAATTCATTAAATATCTAATGGGAGGAAAATTTAACACAAAACATATTTTTAGCGATAACTATTAATAGGTAAATTTACATTTGATTTTTATGGTAACGAGTTTACAAGTACGTAAATCACTGAACGCATGTCAGTTAATGGATGTCGACCCTTCCTAGTTAAGCGATCAATAACTTTGAAATATGGGTCAAGTTTACCTGTAGCGGACCTAGATCCAGTTCCTTCAGGCGCCCCTTTGTATGAAATGTTCATCGATGCTTGTTTATGTAAAAAAATACAATTTAAATGATTTAATTAATTAAAAGAGATATAATATTATTAGAGGGATAAAATTTAATTTAAACCTGTGTTGTAAAAGGTCCATGTGATGGTAGGTAGATAGCCTGTATGCCAAAAACCAGCAGCAATAAAAAAACTATGGATGCGTTGCCATGTCTGTGAATTATTATGGAATGCACGTAGTTATTTTTCAATAGAGTAATGCAATTCCACCTTTTTATTTATTTGAAATAAAATAGCTTATTCACATAATATAATATTATACAATACTTATTATATTATAAAACCAAATACTTAAATTATAGTACTTTCATAGTCCCTGCGGTAAATTCCAATAATGTTGACTGTGTTTCTTCGATGAATGGATATTACTTAGTCTCTGGGCGAAAAAAGAATCAGCTTTCTTCAGCAGTTTCTTAAAAAAATAACTGCGTATAGACCATACGAACCAATAGCTAATGGTACAAATATAAAGTCAATTTCTTTTAGATAGAGGTACCCCTGAGAAGCCACCAGTGTCCACACACGTAGCATCACACACTAAGGTTTTACATCTCTCTCAAGGGATCAAAGTAATATATTAGGAACATCTATAGAGATAAGAGCCCTTGATAACGTTGTTTGGGGAACCCTGACGGGGTAATCTCCCAGCACTTTTTTACCTAAAGGACTGCTCGTTGACGCCACTATTACAGGGACAGGTATCTGCTCTTAGTCGGATAGTCTATGCGCAAGCTTACCCCGTCAAGTGATTAGTCTTGATTACTTGATTGTAAATTGCGTAACCAATGAAGGCGGACCAGATCTTGGAAATTACGAAAATTAAATACCTAAATCTTTTTGTATATTCCACATCAACCGAATATCTATTAACCCTTTAGTCCCCATAAAATTCCCATGCAGTCGCATGTGCCTGGCAAATCCCGAGCGGTCGCATGCGACCACACCCACCCACAGCAATTAAAACCATTAAAACTTGTATTTAGATACTACTTTTCTATGAATAAGTTTGGCATTATAAAATCTATACAAAATTCTTCATCCTGTGGTCAAAACAAAAGTCAGGTTTTACTTCATTACAAAAAGATTTTATTGTATTTTGATAACAAAAATAAAATAAATAATTTAAAAAATCAAAAACCCGGCTGCAAAAAATACAATTTAAAAGTAATGGAAGCGACAGTAGCCTAATGGCAGGGCGCGGACCGCGAACTCAAAAAGGTCATGGGTTCGAATCCGCCATTCGACTACTGGCGTGAACCACTCGTAACACAAGCTTACCACGCGTGGATAAGGGGAATATTAGTATTGTTTATGGCATTGTTAATATTCTTTTAAAAAAATGTACTAAAAAGACCGAAACAAGATTGAGTAAAGAAAACAAAATTTAAAAAAAAACTATAAACAATGCAAACTCTACTTCGGTTTAACAGACTATATTATGAGCTCAAAGCCTAAGTTAAATAGCCTAAGTCAGCCTGTTTCGGCTTGACGTTGAGTTCTGGGACATCGTGTATATTAAGTTTAGTAGCAAGCGGAACCCATTAATTTTCTTTTGATTCCTTTATAATTTGTAATTGGATATATATATATATATATATATATATATATGTATATATATATATATATATATATATATATAATCCATTTTTAATTTCCTATATTTTGATATCCTAAGCGATAGGTTTAGTTAAAATAAATTCTAAAAAAATCCGCCAATTTGTTATTTAAAAAATTTCCATCTATGAACACTTTTAATAAGACGAATAAAACGATACCTTAATTGTCGAAATCCATCCAGCCGTTTGAAGATGCGAGGTAAGAAAGAAATTTACAAACATACAAGATCGCGCGAAAAACATAACCCTTCCTTGGCAGTCGGTTAAAAACATACCAAGCGGATGTCGTTAGCGTGACAATCACAATTATTTTTATATGTTACTCGAAATTATTTATGTAAAAAGATAAATTATATTCACACAAAAACTTTTATAACAATTTTATAATAAAACACTATAGTAAAACACTAATAAAACACTAGAAAAATCCAAAAATCAACACAACAACATCGAAATGAAAATTACGTACGTAATGAACGTAGAATATAAATTAATATCCATAGACTAACTGTTTTTTTTGTCACTTAGCGGTCAGCCGCCGTAGAGTCTACATTACCTGAAGATGCCTCGTGTAGAGGCGAAACACGTGTCGTATTATCGTCGATGGTGTGTCTTACCTGGAATAGTGGTGTTGGGAGTAGTGGTGCAGGGACTAGTGGTGACGGAGTTAGTGCATGCAATTGAGGGAGGGCGGGAGGTGCTCTTCAATCCAGGTTAGACACATCATTGTATTTATTTAGCGGAAGGTTGCAAAGAAATTTATATTTTTATTTTTTATTAACTGTTTTTGTATTCCACAAGAGGATAGAAAATTTCATATTGACTCTATAATGCTAAACTTCTTTATAGAAAAGTAGTCTCTAAACATAAGTATTTATGTGTTAAAGTGCTGTGGATGGGTGCGGTCAAATTTAACCTCTTCAATTTTGACGAAATGTCGAAGCGGTCAAATTAGAACGCTTGGCGTTAAGAGGTTAATTGAATAGCTTCCAATTACCGTGTAGTGGCGGTGTAAGAATATCTACTACCCCATATCATCGCGTGGGTTTCGTAAGAGGCGAAAGACGGAAACAAATGAGATGGGTGGCAGTGTCCTACTGATAACATCTAAGAATAAAAGTAACTGTGGCTGCGAACCCGTTTGCCAAGCGTGGCAAATATGGCAAATATCCCCTCTATGAGGCTATGGGGGAGGTCTAAGTTCAATAGGCTGTAACGGTAACAGTTCCAATGAAATATTCTTGCTTGGAAATTGTACTTGATAGTATTTGCATGGCTGCTCTGTCTCCGCAAAACACAGTCATGCCATTAGTTCGCTTTGAACGAGTAAGTTATAAGTTATTTTATGAGAGTAAATTAAGCATTTGAAGATGAAGTTTTTTTTTTAATTCTTTATTAATGAGCTTATTCACAATATGAATATGTCGCTCCGTTAATTCACACCAGAAGATGAAGTTGTAATAAAACTAAGCATGTAATAAAAAAAAAACAAATGTTTCTAAGCGTAAAGACTTCTACTCTCATTTATTCAAAATTATACCATAATTATGAATTTTAACAAAAAGCGGTAAAAGTTACAGACATATTGTTTTCGTTAATAAGTGCCTGTAGAAAGTAGTTTAAGCTACATGGAGACAGTCCTGACCAACTATGATCCCAATGTTGGCTTGAAACTGGCCGAAATCTATCAAGAGAAACGATAATTTAAAAGAAGAAGATGATATTATGCCTTGTTTATATGTTTACCAGTCGTTAACTCTATATAGAATGTAAAAAGTGATCTAAAAATTTGATAGAGCACTAGTATTAATATTTCATAATGTATCAAGTTTCAAGTTATAAATTATGAAAACAAGCAACACTGCTAGCGCTGACATCGAATTTAGTGACCTCAAAGCTAGTGTGACACTACGTGAACCGTTTAAACGTCTTGAGGGGTCACAATAGGGTCGAAATGAGATGAGTTCAAAAAGCCAGCCCCGATTGACCCTTGAAACTCTTTACCACAAAAACACTTAAGATCTGATCTGATACACCAGGATTGAAACATTTTAAAATCTTGATTCAGGAATATGATCGTAAAGTCGCTTCAGAAGCCTTGGAATATACGATGAGTGATTTTCGCGCTCAAAATGGATATTATTGTCTTATATATCGTGGGTAGACACCTGATGGGGGCGGTATTTGCTCGGGTCTATGGTATCCTGATCTTTAGGAACCAAATGAGTGATCCCTGTAGTGAAGAGGCTCGGGAGCGACTTCTGGTCGAGAGGCTCTTGAAACTGTCGGGCTAGCAGTGTAGCACTCCCATTCAGCCGTTAGTGATGCAGCCCGTCGAGACCCAGATTTTAAGGCTTGGGACCCTATGGACCGCCTAAGCTATATCGTCCGGCGTTATGATGACGGGGTCCATGGGCATAAAATGTGCACACTGACTTGTCACAACTTCCGTTCAGGGAACCTTGCTGTGGTTTACAGGCTCTGACCATAGGCCGCGTCAGAATGCGACATTGTTCGACTAATTCGGTGCTGGGCTCGTTCCACCATTTAATTATCAAGATTTAAGGTTTACATGTTACAACGTGTCGGTTACTTCCATTGATTTGTTATTTTTTAATATCGTTTTTTATCGCCGAGTTGTAATAATAGTTCACTATTTTTATGATATTAAAACTTTCCTTCGAAAAGTAATTTTGATTATTTTTAGATGTATGCTCACGTTATATTATTTTTACTTTTGTTTGTCACTAAAATTTTACATAATAATCTGGCTAAATATTAATAAAAAATAAAATGACTTTCCATAAGACATATATATTTTCCCTGAATAATTAGATACACATTTGTAATTTTATGTACAAAAATATATATTTTATACATATCTTTTCAGCATTCTTATTATTATAATTAGCTTTATCATACATTTTAAAGTTACCTTGAGTCATTTGTGAAATCGGTTTTTCGTGTAAAATATGTCTGTAAAATTCATAGCTCTTTTACAATTTTAAACCGAATAAAGTTTGAAGCTGTTTTACGTTGAATTAAAATCTTAAAATTTAAATTTTATGGTTGTCGTTAGAGAAAGTAACGTTCGCATTTATTAATTAAAGTGAATCAGGCGACAGAGAGAAACTGAAAAGAAAAGGCAGCACCATCTTCCTGATAACAACTCACATTAGTAAAAAATCTTCGGTTGCCAAACCTCCTGCCAATCAAGGCATCTATGGCAAAACCCCTCTTATGAGTCGATCTATGGGGAGGCTTATGTTCAGCAGTGGACTTTTATAGGCTATTATAGATGGAAGAAAAATTATATACATTTTGATGCATTTGTCTATTAATTTATAAAAAGGAAAATACCTTTCTTTCTTTTCTTTTTTTTAAATATTGATTATGAAAACGTACGTAAATCACGTAGTCCACCTAATGGTAAGTGAATGATGTGACCCATATATTTATCCGCGAAAAGAACTTATTTTTGCAGCACTGTTATATTGCCGTCATTATTTATTTACTGGCTTTGCTCACGAGGACTTCGGTGAAGCAACATTATGAGTGGTTCTTGTCTAATATAATTAGGTAATAATAACTGGGTGCATGTTATTATTTCTTATGTCATATAATTTTTTCTCATATACTTTTTCACGTAAATATTTTAAATTTGCCAAAGTGAAAGAATTGCGCTATAATATACTTCTTATTTAAATAAAATAATGTTTATCATTGGATATATTGATAAAATTTATCAATTTCATTTGCAGATTAGCACTGTAAAATAGTTTTTTATTTTATTACGTTTGAGTGGACTAATTATATTCTTTGCTATCTTTTGTATTTAAGGTTCTTTGATTTCAAAATGCCTTTTGTTCGTTTTTCTTTGTGAGCAATGAAATCGAGTCGGTTAGGAAAGTATTAATATTTCTGAAAATGTTAATGGCAACCCAATGAAATAAAAACTGTATAACAGCCTCATTAAAAGTTAAAAAAGTAAAGTAGCGATCTACTGCTGCACTGTTACTCACAGTGCTTATCTCATAACTAAGACGGGTTGAAGGACTCCGTCGCACTTATCCAACGCATTTTTTTAATAAGTTGAATTGACAAACTAACTATCTATCCACCTGTACTACAGTCAATGGACACTGTAGGTAACTTATAACAAAGATGGCTTCATATGTGTTGTCACCTCTGAACACTAAGATATAAGACCTCATAGCAAGTAATTATACGGGCTTTCCATACTCTTCAGACCAGAATACAGCGGTTCAAACACTGCTATTTGGTGACATAAATAGGCAAGAGGGCTATATCTATCCTGACAGATTCCTAGGTAAGAAAGTGTCCTATTATCTAGAACGCATGTTGACGCACTTCGTGTCTTTGACACAATTTTATAATTTGTCAGTAATACAGATTCCCTTACAATGATTTTCTTCACCTCCGAGCATTGATAATTGCAGTTAACAATTTCATAAGTGCTAGTGGGGGTTGAATTAGTGTTTGCTTGTGTACTCTACAAATTTTTAAAACAGCATAATGAAATAAACTTCCAAAGATAAGAAAAACATAACACTCCTTTTTGCATATTGTAGTCGGTAAAGTAACTTATTCGATGATTACGACGTAGCTGACGTGATAACAAATTTCATGAAAATTTGATCTTTAGTAGTTTTTGCGTAAAAATAGTTTTAAAAATCACATATTTTAACCAGTTTATTTTATAGGTATATCTGGACTTGTTTTCTTCCAGATAATATTAGAGTTACAAATAACTTTTCTACAGACTAGATAAATTTATTGGCTTGTAAGCTTTAAAAAACTATTTCGTATACAACTTGTTTTAATCATGGGTTCTTCGTTTGATTCACTGCAGAGGCAAATTTTCACCATTTAACTTTGTGTTCAACAACTGGGCATACGATATAAAGAAAGCCGTGGTAGCTGAGGGGTAGCGCTCGTCTTAAATTTTACAGTACGCGAGCAATTTGGGCTCGATCTCCGCTGGCACCAATGAAATGATTACTGTTATAAAATCATATTATTGTTGTAACAAAATTGCTGGTGGTAAACATTTTCCCAAAGAAGTTGTGTGAGGTAGAAAACTCCTACTTAATTGTACAACAGTGAACCACCAAGCGTTCAGTGGATGGTAACGTAAGTTTTGTTGCGATGTACGTTGGTGAAAGGTGACTGGAATTAATCCCAACAATTCTACAGAATTGTAATCTTTAAAAATGGTCCAATCCACAAGTAAATAACTTTCTGTATAGATCTTTGAATGTTCAACGTTTGAACTTTGGTTGGCAGTCTTTACTCGATTTGTTTGTAATTTTGATTTTAAATAATTGCGTCTTTCTCATAAGGAATTTAGTTATAAGAAAGTATTAACCCCAAAGATTAATTTAGTATTTATGTATATTATAGTATTTATATTACAATGAGTATATATTTTTGGGTTGAATCCTTTTTGTGTAACTACTTACGTACATTTATTGACATTAAGCCACTATTTTGTTTTAATAAAAGTGAGGGTTAAAACCGAGGATACAGTTAATCTGATGACAAGTGAACACTGTGGCCAATAGACCACATTTTATCCTCGATTAAGAATTAAAATGTCGATTCATTGTTAATTAGTTAACCCATCAAGGTTACGCCCAAATCATGATATTTCATTAAAGACTGCAATGATGACAATAACAGCAATAAATAGAAAATTTTGTATTATAATAACGTACGTAATTCTTTTATAAATTTTGATTATCAAAAATTTATTGATTGTTAGATAAGAAAATTACCAAATGCATATTGATGCACGTCGTCGTACCTTTGCTTGGTAGTGGATCAATACTTTTGAGACATGGATCAAGTTTACCTTTAACAATATACTGTATAGAATAGAAAACAATATTTTTATTAAAAAAATTAGATTACAAGTAATTGTTATTAAAAGTCATACTTATACCACTGATTCGGAAAATAACCTCTAACTTGGGAATAACCTGCAAGAAATCCAGGGGAGGGGAACTTTTTCAAAGTACATACAATAAGAATGGTACAAACTATTTGTATAATGCAATAAGATGCATACGAGGTAAGAGAAGATCTAATTTAAACCTAACTTTTAAATACATAAGAGTCGTTTAATAAAAGTGAGAATGCAGTACATCTCTTTCGAATTTATAATATTAAGCTATTTCATGGCTCCTTGGCGCAGTGACTTAGCATGAAACTGTAGTGCTTGAGGGTCGTGGGTTCGAATACACGAAATGAGTTTTGGTATGACCTGGGGAACTTCAAGAAACGACTCGTTTCTAACACGCTGGCAACGCACCCGCAATTCCTCTGGTGTTGCGGATGCTCATGGGCTGCGGTAGTCACTTAACATCAGGTGAACCGTATGCTAGTTTGCCCCCTCTTCTATAAAAAAAAAACTTTCCTACAAATAATTGTACTACAAATATGTGTGAAATTTATGCTTTGGTTCTTTCTATATACAAAAAAAGAAGTTATTTGTTTGTCAAATCGCAAACAAAAACTTCTTAATTTTAGCGTGTTCCTGATAATGGAAATAATAATTGAACTACGCGCAAGTCTCAAGTACGCCACTTCAAGATTTACGTGATTACATAAGGCGCTGAAAGTTATGCTTGTTCTCTTTGACGCTTATGAGTTCCGATGGTTACATTTTTTAAAACAAGTCAAAAATCATTGTAATTTAAATCGTAATTATTATTACAATATAATACGTAATACAAGTCATACATATAGAATATAATAAGTCAAAAATAATTGTAATTTATACAATACAATACAATACAATACCCTTTATTGAACACTAAAAAATACAACATAACAAGAAACAAACAAAGAGAAAAACAAAAGGCGGTCTTATTGCTATGCAGCAATTTCTTCCAGACGACCTAAATAGGAAATAAAAATAAGTGAAAAGTTAGTTAGTGTAATTGTAATGGGTAGAGTGCACTATAAATAATTTTGTAATCTATAAATATAAAAGAAATTTAATAAACATGCCGGAATTTACTTAATTGGCAGACTAGTGACCATAAAACGACAGGAATAGATAAAAGGAGGAGGGATAATTTAGAAGGAAAGATAATGTTTTTTGAACTTGGTTTTTAAAGGAGTCTATTGTTTGAGCACGTTTTATGGTTGATGGTAAGGAATTCCAAAGCTTAACTCCAAGGACTGAAAAAGATTTACTGTAAAATTTTTATATTGTATTTTTTTTTGCGCCCGAAGCAAATATGGGCAACCCTCCGGAAAGCGGGGGGAGGGAGGTTGAGAATGCTCATAGCATACCACGCAGCCGGCTGCGTGGTTATGTGGAGACTTTTACCCACTAAACTCAACCTTTTGGGAATTGGCTTAACGATCTGACTAGAGATCTCTAAGCCGTATACGAACGCGACCCTCCTTGGCAGAAAGGAGGGCGCAAGCGGCGAAAAGCCGCTTAGAAAAGTGCCTAACTAAGGCAGATTAATGGATGTGTTATGTAGGCTCGGCCCGAGCCGCCAGGAGGCAGTTCAGGTCAGCCGAAAGCTTGTTGGGGGGGTCCGAGAGAGAGTTTCTCGGTCTGCGCACACTATAGCGAGTGTGGATAGGGGCTGCATAGGCAGCTGTCTCACGAATGAGATGATTTGGGTGGGACTCTGAGGCTTTGAAAAATCTCTCAGAGAGTGATTTGAGGAACTGCTGGATTGTTGGGAGCTCTAAGTCTCGATGTAGGTCGGCATTACGGACATAATAGGGCGAGTTAGTGGCCCTACGACAGAATAGATTTTGAACTATTTGAAGTTCATTGATAGCTTTGGGTTTAGCGTGTGCAAAAATGGGGGCCGCGTAGGTCATGACAGGTCGTATGCAGACCTTATATAGGGTTCGCTTGTTGCGGAGGGACATTTTACTGTGTCTGCCCAACATGCTGTTGAGCCTACCCATGTAAAAACGTGCGGTGCGAGTAACCTTCTTGATATGGGGCTCGAAAGTGAGCCTTGCATCAAGGGTGACGCCTAGGTATTTGGCTTTAGTTTGCCATGGGACAGGGGTTCCTAACATTCTGATTGGCGGAGTGGTGGTGAGACGACGTCGTTTATATTCGAAGCAAACGGCGGAGCTTTTCTCCGGGTTTACGTCGATACGCCATTTTTGGAACCAAGCTCCTAAGTCGCTTACTGACTTTTGGATCTTGTTCCGAATCTGTGGTAGTGAGTTGCCTTTGGAGTAAAGGGCTGTGTCATCTGCAAAAAAGGGCTAGTTTGACACCATTCGACGGGATAGGGATGTCGTTGGTGAATAGTATGTATAGGAGGGGAGCAAGCACAGAGCCTTGAGGGACACCGGCTTTTATTTGACGGGTAGAGGATAGCGTGCCTTCGTGTCTAAAACGAAAGGTACGATCCTTCAGATAGGAGGCTACAAGGCGAACGAGACGATCTGGGAGGCCTAAGTCGTACAGTTTGTAGATAAGGCCCTCGTGCCAGACTTTGTCGAATGCCTTGGCAATGTCAAAGAAGACCGCGATGGTTTTTTGACGGCGAGGGTAAAAACCGCTGAGGATGTATTCCACTATGCGGTGAACTTGTTGGGGGCACGAGTGTTTGGCTCGAAACCCGAATTGTTGTGGGATGACAAGAGGGTCGCCGTCTGTGAGAAACAAATGGCGCCTCAAGCGCACGAGAATGACTCGTTCGAAAAGTTTGCCCATGGCCTTGAGGAGGCTGATGGGACGGTGATTGGAGGGGAGGTGGAGAGGTTTGCCTGGCTTGGGAATGCCAATGACAGTTGCCTCTTTCCAAGAGGTGGGAAAATAACTGAATTCGAAGCAGGCGTTAAAGATAATGGCCAGTAAGGCGATTACCTGCTCCGGGAAGTGTTTGAGGGCTTGGTTGGAGATACCATCCGCACCCGGTGCTTTTTTGGGCTTAAGTCCTTTGATGGTAGATGAAATCTCATCTTTGGACATAGTGATAGGGTCAGAGGCGGTAGGGGGCGAGTTCCTGCGTCGGACCTCGTCCTCCACTAGTTGAATGTGTAAGGGGTCAGTGGGTTGTGAGCTAGGAGAGCATTGAGCGGCAACGCTGTCCGCGAAGCACTCAGCTTTTTCTTCGTCTTCGAAGGCAATGGAGCCGTCGGGACGAGACAGAGGGGGAGTATGGGTTATAGCGTCTATCCTGAGGGCTCTCGCCATCCGATAGTACGCTGTGTGAGAGGGAGAGATTTTCTCCATGAGATTGCCCTTTTCGTGGTCTCTGTAGTCTTGGAGGCGGTAACGCAGTTTGCGTTGAAGGCGGTGGGCCGCGAGTCTATATTCAGGAGTGGGATAGCGTGCAGCTCTACGGAGGGCGGCTTTTTTGGCTTTTAACAGGTTGCTAATATCTAGGGGAAGACTAGTTTTTGCAACCGGGACAACTTTTTCATTCTCTTTAAGAGAGGATGTTATGAGTGAGGTGAGATTTTCGACCGCGGTGTCTATTTTCCCCGCACTGTCGAGGGCATCGGAAGAAAGGGTTATGGGAGGGTTCGGAGAGTCTATAGCCGAGGCTAGAGACTTTTTGAAGCCCTTCCAGTTGGTGTAGGTTTTGGAAGTGGGAGTTGGAGATGGCTGATGGCCAAGAAGGAGGGATACAGGACGGTGGTCGGATCCTAGATCGTCGAGAGGCTCGATTGCTCTAAGGTTAAGGGAAATTCCTTTAACTAGAGCAAAATCTAGCACATCAGGAGCGTAGGTAACAATGTCGGGATAGTGGGTGGCAGTGAGGGGGCTGTAGACAGTTAGGTCGAGAGACTGAGTGATATTGAGCAGCACCCTGCCACTACTGGTAGTAGTTCGGCAGGCCCATTCAGTATGCTTGGAGTTAAAGTCTCCAAACATAATGACTGAGTCGCCTAATGCAAGGATAGCTTCGAAATCACTCTTGACGGGGAGGGTTCCGCTAGGGATATAGCAGGAGGCTAAAACGATTGACTGGTGTCCAGTCATGGCTAGTCTAGTGATAGTGGCTTCCATACTGGTAAGCGACGGAGTAGATATGTGGGAGCAATGAAGGGATTTTTGTGATAGATGGCAGTACCGCCGCCTTTGCGGTCGGGTCTATCGTTACGTATAAGTGAATAATTTTTAATAGTAAGGCCTTTAGAGACCTTGGGGCTGAGATGGGTCTCCTGTAGGAGTAAGAGATCGGCTTCGCGATCTCGTAGAAAAAGCCTAAGCTCTGGGAGGTTATTTCGCAGACCGCGGATATTGAATGAAACAAGCGACAAACCCTTTGGTTTGATACGACCGTGAGATATTGCGGGAGCAGAGGGCTCCGGCATAATTAAATTACAAGGACCTTAGAAGGTTGATGTGCTCGGTAAGAGCAAGGAGGCGGCCCTGAGGGGACTAAGCTGTGCTCAGTTTATCCGCAAGGATGAGGATTTCGTCCAAATTGATTCTATTGAGTGTGTTATACACTAGGTTTAGAGACTCTACAACAGAGTCTGTCTGTTTTTTTGGGTCGGCGGAGGGCCGCGGGATATTTGATTCCTTTTGGAACCAGGGGTTTATTGGGAGCGGCGCTGGCTGAGAGAGCGGGAGGCTCATAAGGGGCCGAGGAGGGCCCTGAGGTGGCCGATAGGGGCCCTGTGGGGGCCGATAGATGCCCTGTGTGGGCTGAGATGAGCCCTGAGGGGGCTGAGGTAGGGGCTGGCCCTGGCTGGGCTTGCGGCTTACAAGAGCCGGGAAGGTTCGGTCATTGACCTGTGGTGGAGCTTTGCGGCTCGGAGGTGGGTGAGGGGCGCGAGGGCAACCTCTAAAATTGGCCGGATGGCCTGTTTGTCCGCAGAGGACACATGAGGGTGGGGATTCGGCGTTTTTGGGCCGTGGGCACTCTTTCGAGTGATGGGGTTCTAGGCACTTAATGCACCTGGGTGGAGCTGAGCAGTTGGCTGCCGCGTGTCCATAAAGTTGACAGCGGTGGCACTGCGCTGGGTAACCGCGCCGGTGAGGGGCTTCGACCTTAACACGCGACAGGCCGCACACAGTGCGTACCTCGCGGAAAATGGCCTTCGCCTCCGGCACATTGGTGAGAACGAGGAGGGCGAGGTTAAACCTTTCGCCCCTGCTGCTGTGCATTTTATGCACACCTTCAATGGGGAAGCCTTGGGATTTGAGGTCTTCCAGAATGTCTTCGTTTGCGAGTTCATAGGGAACTCCGCGGAGGACTGCCTTGACTTTCCTTTCTTCGGTAAGGGCGTATGTGTGGTAGGACACACGCTCGGCCGTGAATAGGCGTGTTATGTTTCGGAAGTCTTCTATAGATGCCGGTATAATTTTGATGGCCTCGCCGACATTAATGGCTTGGTCGTATTTGAAACCCTTATCGTAGAGGGTTTTGGACAATTGAGTAAATTTCGCCTTGTCTCTGAGAAAGACAGGGGGCGGGACTTGGTTTTTGGCCAGTTCGGGAGCGCAGCGGGTTGCTGGCTTGGCGGTAATGTCTTTCGACTGTGAGGCGGCAGCATTTGGGGCTGCGGAAGTAGGGGCAACAATGGGAGCTGCGGAGGTAGAGGCAGCGGCGGAGGGAGTGCGGGCGGCGGCGGCCGCTGAGGCGGTAGGAGTGCGAGAAGTGGCAGCGCGTTTCGGGCCGCGCTTGGATTTCACTAACGTGAATTCGGCTTGGGAGTCGGTTATGGTTCCTTCGGAGTCGGAAGAATCCGAGGAGCCGGTGGAGCTGAGGGCGGTCCTCTTCCGGGAGGATGAGGTAACGGACGTGGCGTCCGAGTGCTCCATATCGGAGTCGGGGGATGCGGGTGAGTCGGACTGCGGGGCAGCCGCTTGGGTCGCGAGGAAAGCAGCGACGGCGGGCGGGGGGTACACATGCCTTAGGGGCAGCGGGGGGGAAAATGGCTTTGGCGAGAAGGGTCTCGTCAATTTGGGCGGTTGTAGGTATTCCTGCGGCTTGGATCATTTGTACGATCGTGGCCGCAACCTGGCTTATGAGTGAGCTTATATCTATGGAAGACATGTTGACGGGGGGGGGGGGGTGACGTTTAGTTCTAAGAAACCTGGAGGTCCCTGTTCTGAGAAGAACAGGGCCTTAGGGGCAGATGGGGAGGACTGACGATCTATTCCCAGAAGCTGGGGTCCCTATGTTCTGAAAAGAACAAGGGCTCGCTCTGAGAAGAGCAAGAGACGATCTACTCTAAGAACAGTATATACACAGTAACAATAACAATATAACAAAAACAATAACAGAAAAATTAAAAATAATAAAACAAAACAAGCGAAGCGCGCTCGAGCCTCCCCGCCGGAGCAAGGGGGAAAGAACGATGCAAAAACAAAGTGACTCACCAACGGCGTCTGCTCGGCCGGTGTTAGCCGGGGGAGAGCGGGGCGCGCGGGCAAGCGGTTGCGCTACCGAAGGGTCGGAGGCGCGAAAGAACTGTGTGCACGACCGCTCGGGGGGCGGCGCGCAAACGGAACTGACGTGTTTATATTGTAATTATTAATCTTTATATATATAAATTACGTGTCACGTTGTTTGTCCGCGATGGGCTCCTAAACTACTTAACCGATTTTGATCAAATTTGCACACCATGTGCAGTTTGGTCCAACTTGAGAGATTGGATAGTTTTTTTTGCCCATGAGTGACCTACAATTTTTTTTTGCGAATTTAAGGATATTTAATAGGAAATGACAAAGGATCGTTGAAAAGGGCAGGATAACGTCTGCCTGGTAAGCTAGTACAATATAAATTACAATAGGTTTTCCCGTCACGGTTCTTTGAACAAAATCATCCGAAGGGTTCTTGTCTCTATAAATATCCCCTCGGTTTTAGAGCCTTGCGGGATACTTAGAGACGATGGCAAGAGACCCGACGGTATGACTTTGGTCCCTTGGGAGAGAGGTAAAGCCCTAGTGTGGGATGCTACTTGCGTCGACACTTTGGCGGCCTCTCATCTCAAGGGTACCTCTTTTAGAGCCGGGGCGGCATCAGAGGCAGCCGAATTTAGTAAATGGCGCAAATATGAGTCTTTGAGAAATGACTACATATTTGTGCCATTTGCTGTAGAGACTATCGGTCCGTGGGGTCCACGTGCAATGAAATTTCTAAAGGAACTGTATCCACGACTGGTCGTCGCTGCTGGTGATAAGAGGGCTGGTTCTTTCCTCGCTCAAAGGCTAAGTATAGCTATTCAGCGAGGAAACGCAGCCAACGTTCTTGGCACTATACCACGGGGAGCAGGTCTTTTTGACGATTAAAATTTTTAGTTTTAGATTTTCTATATTATAGTTTCTTCTTTTATATTGTATATAATTAGTTTTAATCGTAAATATTATAATTTTAATTATTATTTTAGTTAAGTTCTTTATTATAATTTTTGTAACTTAAATTTAATATTCTTATTTTATAATGTACAGCTTGGAAAAATTTAAGAAATAAATTAAAATATAAGTAAATTGGAAATATAAATTACAATGATTGTTGACGGAAATTCCCATGTCAATTGTTCTTTATCACATGCTAATTTTCGAGTTTTAAGGGCGATAATATTTCACGATTTTAAAAGTTTACTCTCTCCGCAAGATTGCACTGCTTCAAAATGCTTTTGGGAGGGTAGCACCTCATTTGAGTACCGTAAGGCATTGGTTTATAGAATTTGATTGTGGCCGTGTTTCTCTTCGTGATGAATTTCGTGAAGGTCGACCCTCAACTGCGATCACTGAGGAAGGTGCGGCTAAATTAGGTGATTTATTAAAAAAAAACCGGTACGTAATGCATCGGTAGGTTACCGCAATTAATTAAAAAATGGCAGAACCTTAGGGATGGAATGGTAAATGCAGCGGAAGAAGTATGTGAAACGACAAAAAGAGGTAGTAGTAAAAGAAGAGATGCATGGTGAAATGATGAAATGAGAGAAGCTGTAAAAAAGAAGAAAAAAGCATGGTTAGACTACTTGGCCTCTAGTAACGACAAGCATATGAGAGAGAAGATGAAAGAAAGATATAAGCTGCAGAAAGTTCATGCGAAAACATTGATTGAGGAAGTACGTGAAAGGTGTAGAACAGAAGCGGACGAGAGGTTGTCGCACAACTTTAAGGAAAACTCCAAACTCTTCTGGAAAGAGGTTGGAGGGTCCCGGAGTGGTGCGGCAGCCTTAAGAATGAACAAAGTGCTTTCGAGAACCAATGACGTCCTCTCAGAAAAATCGGACGTCATGCAGCGATGGAGTGAATGTTATAGAGAAATGTATGCGTGTCATGATCTTAGTGAAGGATCCGGGGGTAACGCCATGACTGGCACGCCAGACACGGACCTCGATGACACTGAGGTCATCAGCATGAAAGAGATTGAACTTGCGATTCGAAGTTTGAAATGTGGTAAGGCTGCGGGACTAGACAGAGTTACTGCTGAAATGGTCAAGTACGGTGGGCCTCGCGTCTGGGACAGCTTTCGTCTGCTGTGCAACTTGTGCTGTCGGACGGGAGATGTCCCGGATGATTGGCGATCCGCGGTCAATGTGCCTTTATATAAAGGTAAAGGTTCACATTTTGACTGCGGGTGCTATAAGGCGATCAGCTTGACCAGTTTAGCAAGTAAAGTTTACTCGAAGGTTTTGACACGTAGGATGCAAGAGAAATCTTAAAGATTCTTATGGGAGGCACAATGCGGATTTAGACCTGGAAGAGGATGCACGGATCAAATGTTTTCTCTCCGCATGATCACGGAAAAGCTTCTGAGTGTTAACCAGAAGATTTTCTGTACTTTTGTGGATCTGGAGAAAGCATTTGATAAGGTTATAAAGAAGAAAATGTGGGAACTGTTGCCGGGATATGTGTGCCGGGTGTGGATGGTCGATTGCTAAGGACTCTGCAGTCACTTTACTATGACTGTAAAGCCTGTGTGCGGGTAGGGCATGACCTGTCACCCATGTTTAGCATCCAAGCGGGCGTAAAACAGGGTTGTGTCATGTCTTCCTGGCTGTTCATACTGTATCTCGACAGCTGTTTACAGAAGCTGAAAAATAGCTGTTTGGGTGTGAAATTGGGTGACATAAAAGTAAATTGTCTGCTGTATGCTGATGATGCAGTGCATATTGCACCATCAGAAGCAGAACTGCAGGCATTAGTCACGTGTATGAAAGAGGAATGTGAAATTAAAGGTCTCCGTTTGAATGCTAATAAAACTAAGGTTCTGGTATTTGTAACAAAATGTGAAATATGGGTAAATCAGGAACGTCTAGAACAGGTAAATGAAATTGTATACTTGGGGAGTGCTTTCAGCCGGGATGGAAGATGTGATTTAGATGTGAATAGGCGCGTCGCTGCCGGAAACAAAGTCAATGGTGCCCTGAATGCATTAGTCAAAAGGTAAGGCGTGGTGCAGAGTGCACGCCTTGCAATACATAACGCAGTGTTGGTACCGACTTTGTTATATGGCAGCGAAACCTGGGTATGCCAGAAGAAGCATAAAAGCAAGTTGAATGCAGTGGAGTTGCGATCTCTTCGTAAAATGTGTGGCGTTACCATAGCCGATCGAAAGCGAAACGAAGAGATTCGCAATATAGCAGGATTGAAAGATGACCTTATCACAAAAATTGATAGGGGCGTACTCCAATGGTTTGGGCACGTTGAGCGAATGAGTGAAGACCGAATGGTGAAGAAAATATATAGAGCGAAAGTAAATATTAAAAGGTGTCGAGGTAGACCGAGACTAACTTTCGAAGACCATGTGAGCAAATTGCTCGAAGAGGGGAGGATCAAGAGTACTCGGATACCTAGACGTGCATGTATGAAGAAGTTAATGAACCTGAAAGAAGCGAAAGAGGTATGTAAGGATCGTGACACTTGGCGATCTGTTCTCTCTGGCTACCCCGTTAGGGATTGTGCGTGAAGATAAGTAAGTAAGTAAGTAAGTAATTAAAAAATTAAATTTAAAATTTGTAAAATTGTATGGGAAGGTACAGATATCCTAAGATACAGGATTTATCCTAGTTTAGGAAGCAGTGCAACATTTGTTTTGTAACTTCTTAAGTTTTTAATAAAGAGTATTATTATAATAATCAAAAAAAATTGATACTTTAGCTGTCGAGTGTCGACACTAAGAAAACATATGAACAGAGATAGATTATCAAATAATGAAATTTTCGGCCTGCCGGAATGTAAAAGCCAAAATCTTTAAGACCTTATTTTGAATATTTGAAAACATATTGTATCGATATTCTGCCAAATGATATTTTACAAGCAAACAGAGTCTCCCCGAAAATATAATTACAAGGTCGTCCCAGAGTCATAATAGCTAAAATTCGAACAAGGCTCTTGAAGGACAACATAATTTCATAAAGCCCGGATTACTTGAATGTATATCGCTGTAACAGGAGAAAGCAGAGCAATATATATTAACGAACATTTAACCCTTTAATAAACAACTTTGGACAAAATGTAAGGAATTGACCAAAACAAAACAACATCAGTTCGTCTGGGTAAAAAATGGTATAATATTCGTGCGAAAAAACTAAAACTCTCCCGCCTTACATATCATAAGCGAAGAGCATCTCAAGAAACTAAGTGTGTCCAAATAAGTATTCTCTTTAATAATCCTTTCTCGTTGTTGAACTTTTATATTTCCCCACCATATAATGTATACTGTATTTATAACGTTGATTGTGTAAAACGTGTCTCGATAGCTATATTTAGTTTGAATTCTCAATATTTAATGTTTATAAAAAAAAAACATTATGTGCCAGTTCTGTTCAGAATCGGTACATTATGCCAGAAAATACGTTAGTTACTACGTTATTTGTACTTGATTAATGTGCATCGAATTATGCACGACACGGTCGCATTTTATGTACAAAAGTTAACATTAAGAAAATAATGCTGAATCCAGTAAATTATTATCTCTTTGTCATAATAGCACTGATAGCAAAAATTATGTCTTTTTTTTTTAAATATAACTTGCTTATTACCACTTAAAAATCACTATTTTTTATATATTAATATTTAACATCATATTCTATATTTATACGTTTCCATTAAAATTATTTATCGCACCTGTTTATAGTGATCGACGTATAACGCATTTTAACTTCATTGTAGTCATATTCGTCACCCTTATAAGAACATTAGCGCCGGAGCGTAGAATTAAATTCTCACAATACCTTCAAATAGTTAATAATCATAGATTATTTAAACCATGGAGGTTAGAGAGAAGGAGAACTCTCGCTACGTGCTAAAGCATAGCCCGCCTGTCCCTGAAAATTTGTAAAATTTAGTATCTGCGAACTAATCTAACTGTTTATGAGTAAAAGTAGATGAAGTTGGTTGAAAATGTACAAATTTAATCGTAAAATAAAATTTAAACGAAAATAATCGTGTTCCGTAATTTTTTATTTTATTTATTTTAAGAAAATAAATAATAATAAATTAATAATATTTAATAACTTGTAATTGTAATAATTATAAAAAAACACAATTTATCATTTATTTATTAATAAATAATAATAATAGTTTATAATAATAATTTCGTTATTTTCTTTTTTTTTAATGATATTATATACACGTATATTAAACGTTGATAGACCATTCCAAACTAGCGCATAACAGCCAGATAATATTGGGACAACTTAGCGATCGCAGCGCCTCACTTATTTTGTCCGTATTTCTGGGACACTATTTTCTACAGCGATCGTTCTCCTTCTCTCTAACCTGCATGACTTAAACACTCAATATGGACCTATTTACACATTTTATTTATTCTATTAACATTAGTATAAAACTTAACTTTATACGTTATAATTGTTCGACAGTTACTACATTAGATACGAAAACTATTCATCGCTTTATTTTGTCAACATTTAATCAACATCACTTTTGCAGACAATATTGTAATTTGTGTTTTTATATTTCAGCCCCTCCATTTTTTAAAACAAATTTATTTATCAGTAATATTTTTCAGTTATATAATAATTTTTATACCATAAGTTGTAAACAAATTGTAGAATTTTGTCTTCATCATGTTAAAAATTGTAAAGATCTAAAAATATATATCCAAAATACGCAGGGGTTGAGATCGAAATGTTTGCAATTAAGACAACAGATTTTATTATACAGAGATTATTATGATATAAGTAATTGTAATAACTGAAACATGATTACATAACGTGATTCTTGACAGAGAATTATGTGACGATCGGTATAAAGTCTTTCGGTGTGACCGAGACTTATTATCATGCGATAAAAAGATAGGAGGCGGTGTCATAATCTTAGTGCGTAATGAGTTATGTGCGACTCCCGCAGTCGCTTAATGCCTGAATATCTGTTCACCGCTTGATATGTTAATGCTATTAGAGCCGGCACATGCAATTTCTGCTACTACGGATTTGAATATTATAGCGATTTATAACCCACCTAATGCGTCACGTATCCCTGTTGAAATAGATTACTTACTGTAAACAATAAAATCCATGGTATTCTCATATTTGTGAATACCATTGATTTTAGTGTTTTTACTATTGTACTCGAAAAAATATTTTGGTTATCGGTGATTTTAAAGTAAAATAAAGTAAATTTGCAGACGAAATATGAATTAGAGACGGCAATCACAATAAAACTCGGAAGTAATTTTAATAGTTTTGATTTACCTCTTTTTAAATTCAAAGTATTGGATGCATTAAAGAAAGGAAAGTCAATTAAAATAAAGTAAGTGAATTATTTTTTTAGATTAATTCTGAAAGATTAGTTAACTATCGATCACTATTGCAATTTATTTTAGCTATTAAATTATTCAGTAGCATTTCATTTCTACTTTCTTGTACAAAATCAAATATAACGATGAAATTGTGTTTATAATTGTGTGAGTTACTCAAAACGTACCAAACGTTTATTAAGGGGAAATATAACCTCAAATGGCTTAGCAAGATCCTCCGTTATGCCGAAAGTATTGCAGCATTAATTTTGAAATAAATATATGGTAAAGTTGAGGATTAATGTTAAGGTTTATGTTAGACGAAAACACGATTCCGTAAAATTTTCTCGATAGAAAAAAAATCCAAAGTTACCTCCAAACTGAACAATAAACCGCTGTTATTCGTAAAATACTTTAAATAAGATCATGAAACCTTGCATACTAACCGAACTAACTATAAAGCAGTGCTTATGTTATTTACTTTTTTTAAAATACCATTATTTTCACTGTAAAAAGAAATTACCTAAACTATCGGCGCGTAAGCTTGATTCCTGTCGCCCCGTTAGTATCGCTCCGGCTTTTGAAGGGAGAAGTTGTGTCGCTTACGAGCAGAATACATATTACGCAACATGACGACGTAAAATTAAAATGGGAAATAAACGTAATAAAAATAGGAAGCGACTGGGTTGGCGTTAAGAAACAGGCATAAATATGATAAACCTAATGAAATAAGTATCTAACGACCTATCTACTTAGAGTATTAGTGATTACAAACATGTCGGTACATAGCATACGACGCGCGGGGAAGTGGGGGCGAAATTAGAATTTGAGCTGACTTACTCTAACCTCTTAAGCTACACACAGCAAAAACCCAGAGCCGAAAAATATTTTGGGCCACGCAAACAAATTTTCCATGGAGTCTGCATTTTTATCTATAATGAACTACAAAATTAATAAAAAATATATAATGTATGTAGATGTCCTATGCGCATATATATAACTGTTATGTTCTCCCTCTGGTTCGTTGATCTAGTGTCATGAGATTTCTGACTCAGATAAAAAAACAGTGAATAGTGCAGGTGTAGCTGTGCTTGAAGAACAGTATAGTAAGTACGGAAATTCCGTCCAGAGGACATTTATTATGTGTGTACGTATGTGCACGTATGTGCGTGCGAGGGTTTACATGTGTGATTATTCCCCATTTTTGTTTACAACATCGCGTTTCATGCGACTTTTGTATAGGTGGAAAATATCCAAGTCAGCGTAATTAATACTTATTTCTGGTTTTGAGCAATACGCCATATGGAAGATTTTTTTTTTGCGTAATTTATATTTGCTTGTGGTACGTGATACAATGGCGTATGTTTTCAGGCGTTGATTGTTCAAGTACAATTAAAAGTTTTAATAGATAGAAAAATATTTTTAATACATATTTAGTGAGTTACTTATTTTAAGGCTAAGGTTTTATTCAGCTTTGTTACGTAATGATCAACATGGTATAGAGCCAATGTATCTTCACTAAATTAGATCGATAAAAAAATTGGTCTTACATCAGTATAAAATTTGATTGTATAGAAATAAAGGTGTATAAATGTTGATGATATAAAACTATGTAGTAGTTTTTCAAATGCTAAGAAGAAATGGACGTAAATACTAAATGTTTTAAAGTCAGTTCGATTTTAACCAAATGAATTCAGTGCTGAAAATAGGCTTTCCCTATAGATGGTCCCATAGAAGAGATTTAGCCAAAATTTGCCACGTTTGGCAGGCGAATTGGCAACTGGAGTTTTTTATTATTTTCAGTAGTTATTAGGAAAATGCTGCTGCCATTCTTCTGCTTCAGTTTCCTTCTGTCGCTCTTACGAAACCCTCGACACGATGTGGGGTAGTGGATATTATTTAACCGCCACTTCACGGTTAAAATCGCATAAACTTAAGTAATGCTAATAGTATTAGTGCTTCCTTTGTCTTTATACTTTTCCTTTTTGCTGAATATTTATGAAATTAAAAGTAAACTAAATACATTATATTTAATATCATTCATAATTATCATTATTAAAGCCCTTCACAATTCCATGTTGTTCTTAGGCTTCCTCTAAGGAATGCCGCAAAACACGGTCCTTAGCCGCCGCTAATAAGGACCTGCTCTACACATCGCCTACCGGTACGATGCTGCCATTTCAGAACTTTTCTTCCCCATCAGTTGTCGATTCTTGATCATACATGGTCGTTTAAGTATCCGTTGGTTGTCAGTTACCTGGTTCTACTTCGGATATCCTTATTTCAGGCCATCATCGATCACAACTCCTTTCCATAGCGGTGAAAGACCACGTGCTAGGTATACAAATGTTATCACTGGCAACACCATTGTTTTAAAATATTGTGAAATACGTAATAGAGAAAATGTGTCGTAATCTTCCGAACTCTTCCCATTTGAGTTGGATCCGTTGAATGATCTATTGGTCGACTATATTCCATAAATTTTCAGTTTTGCAAGGAAACTATGCGCCAGTTCATTAAGATTAGTTGATTTACAAAACCTGATGATGGTTTCGGCATATAGATGAAGGCAATAATAACGTCTAAGAAATCTGCTCATGAGTTATTTTTTTGGAAGTTTGGATAACAAACGAGCACACAATTAACTCCACATGATGTCAAGTGGATACTGTAGCTCATTAGAATTCTAACTGTATCATCTTTTAAAAATTAAAATTCAGCAGAGGTGGTACTAAGGAATAAAATGGAATACCTATTTAGAGAAGGTTAAAGTTTTAAATTAATGTCAACTCTTCAAATTAAGAAAAAAGATTTGGCCAGTTTCTTGGCAATAATTTCCATCACCCTATTTCGTCCGGTTAGTGTTGTAAGGGCCAACTATGGTGAATACCAAAACAAATCACAGCTTCCGCCGTATGTCCCGGTAACTATGAAAATCCATCCGCCTGGCAACCATGACGATTAAGACAAATTTCACTCGCAACGAGAGAGACACATGCCCATCAATAAACTTTTACGGGCAATAAGAAAAAAAGTTGTTTTTATAAAAGTATTTTCCTTTTTTTCAAATGGAGAATATGGCAAATCCCCTCGAGGTAAGGCTTGTATCCAGTAATGAAATATATGTATTCGTTTACCTTTATAAATCCAAAAGTCCTGTTAAATTTCAAAGAAAAACGTATTCGTAAACGTATCCATTATCTTGTTGAACATAAACATTACGGAGCCAATGAGCTTGATCATTCAAGAAGAGGGCTGTACGAGAATAATTGAATGGAGATATTATCAAATAACCTCTTAATTTCAATATATCATTTTTGTAGTAACGAACTTCTTGTTACATCAGAGTAAAATTGATTGTCAAATTGTATTAAAATATGACAACTATAAGTTCCAATTTCCATTTGAAGACCGGTCGTAGGTATGAACGAAAAGTTGGGAATGTCGTAACGGTTTAACAATCTGTGGAAATTATCAGTGCTTACCAAAAAGATACACGAACTACGCAGTAGGCATTAATTTGTTACGACGGGAATTGATTTGAGACAGTTCCGCGTTGATGTGCCAGTTATGTTTGCGGCAGCTTAGGGAGGGTTGAAATGGAAGGAGACGAAGACTTTTTCTTATATTACCTACTATTATTTTCTAACTTACAAGTTAACTTAACTACTGTGACAATGTCAGTACACAGGAATACTAGACTAGTTAACTTACAAATTAACTTAATTACTACTGGATTGTCTTAACAATTAAACCTAGGTTTACTATATATATTATATTGAGACGTGCTGGGTTTTGCTTTGCAGGCGGTAGGTGACTTCCTGATTGCACTGTGTTGATTACGTAGGTCATTCAATAAGTTTTGAGATGCACCAATTTTAAAAATGGAACGCACCCGTGTTATACATTTCTAAAAAGCAAATTTACTTAAAAATAGAACTCTATAAGGCAATTTCTAGATATTAAAAAAAAACAAGGTTCTATTAATTTTCCTGCAACGCTTTCCGCGCTTTTCATTCAAAATGATGGATTTTAACTGTGAACATTTGCGCGCTATGATCTATTATGATTTTAAATTTGGTTTAACCGAACAATGAAGTTTACAACGGTTACAGTTAGCATTAGGGGACTCAGCTCCACGTGCAACAATTTTTAGGTGGCTTGCCTAATTCAAAAGGGGTAAAATTAACCTTAAGGATGACCAAAGAACCAGGGCCCCGCAAACAGCAGTAACGGCAGATTATGTATGGACTACTGAAATGTTAGTGCGAGAAGACCCACGAATAACATATATGGACATCGAAAAGATTACAGGCATTACTTTGGGGAGCATTTATACCATCCTACATCAACATCTTGGAATGAGGAAGCTTTGTTCTCGATGGATCCCTCGTTTACTCTCCGAAAGCGAAAAACAGACTCGTGTAAATTGGTGCCATGAAATGCGTCTACGTTGTAAACGTAAGTAAAAAAAGGTCGTAAAATGCGTACGTTTTCAAAACGGGGCATCTAGGCGTATTTCAGAAATTGTTACTAGTGACGAGATATAGATTTATCAATATGATCCGGTAAATAAAAGGCAATCATGGGTATGGGTCTACTCGGAAGGACAATTACCGACAAAACTGCAAAAACCTCGCAACGTCGGCAAAAATATGGTGGCTAGTTTTTTCGCGGAGCGGACTATTGTCGATATCAACGCTGGAAAGTTGTAGGTCAGTTAACTCTGAATGGTACACTACAGTTGCATTACCCAAAGTTTTTCAAGCATTGCTAGAGAGAAGACCAAAGACCGTGCTTCGGGGAATCATGCTGCATCACGATAACGCCTCTTTACATACCTCCCTTAGAACAAAAGCATTTATTAAGGAGTCTGGTGTTGAAACTCTAAGTCACCCAACCTTCAGCCCTGACTTAGCTCCTTGTGATTTCTTTTTGTTTCCAAGAGTCAAAGAAAAAGGCAAGTTTTCTTCAAGCGCCGAAGAAGCCGTGGCTGCCTACGAAGAAGCGATTTCCGACCTTTAAGATCAAGACTGGCAAAAGTTTTTTCGAGAAAATTTAGGCGGATGGAACTTTGATAGAGCATGATGGAAAATATTTTGAAAAGATGTAAAATAAATATTAATAGTATCTAGAATACTTTTTGCTTATCTCAAAATGTATTGAGTGTCCTACGTATTCTTAAGTCACGTGCTGTTTTTTGCTCAGCCTGCGATGCTGTATTGTAGGTGACTTCCTGCTTGCTTGCAAGGTCTCGGTAGTGCAGCGGCTCACCTGATGTTAAGTGACTACCGCCGCCCATGATCAAACGCAACACCAGGGGAATTGCAGGTGCATTGCCGTTCTAACTATTCCACAGAGAGGTCATACGCGGAAGAAAACTCCTTGTGTGTGGTGGACCGCCAAGCATCCAGATGGTGTGGATGGTGGCGGGACGTTTTCTGCGTAGTAAGTTCACGAAATTTGGCGGCAGGGATTAATTCGAACAATTCCTCAGAGCACTCCCCATGGTACATGCGAAAGAAAATGCAAAGAGATGCAACATCTCTTCGCAGCGCCAGTGAATCGAGCCGATCGGAAAGAAATTGGTCGTCGACGATTCGAGCCACTCCGCGCTGGATGTGGTCAAGTGGAAGAGCTGGTACTAGAGAGCTCCAGCCCAAAGACGGGAACATTATTCCATGTGCGGCTGAACCTGAGCCTTGTAAAGTTGCAGGCGGTGTGCCGGCATGAAATACTGTCCCGCTCTGCTGAGCACGCCAGATTTTTAGAGGCCAATTTGGCCTTCTAATCCAAGTGACCACGAAAATGCACGTTATTCGATATGTCGACGCCGAGGATTTCGATACTGGCTGAGGCAACATGGGGAGTGCCTTGAAACTGAGGAGATACTACAAAGGGGTTCTCTTTAGCAGTTAACGCGCAAACTTTTGCCGTCTGAGGATTAAACTGGATTAGATTTAGTCACCCCAATCCGAGTCTCTGTTCAGCAAAGACTCGACTTCAGACACAAGTTTGTCCCGGTACTCGAAGACGTTTTCCCGAGATATATTGGCACGGCCGGTGTACTACATCATCAGTGCTGTCATCTGCATAGTAATCAATGTTACGGGTTTGCAACATATCGTTGACGATAGCAAGCAGCCTTGTGGAACACCAGCATTAATAGGCTTGTAATCGGAGCTTGCACCGTCTACAGCGACCTTGATGCTCCGATCTGCTAGAAAGCTGGTGATCCAATTGCACAATTTCTCGGGAAGGCCATAGGAAGGGAGCTTCGAAAGAAGCGCTTTGTGCCAAACCCGATCGAAGGCCTTCGCAATGTCCAAACTAACGGCCAATGCCTCCCCCTTGGACTCTAATACTGCCTCCGCCCATCTATGAGCTAGGTAGACCAGAAGATCACCAGCTGATCGACCACGGCGAAAACCGTATTGGCGATCACTAATCAGCTGGTGATCCTCAAGGTACCTCATGAGCTGGCAGTTTACAATGGACTCCACTGTTTTGGAGAACAAGGAGGTGATGGCGATAGGCCGGTAGTCGGACGGGTCTGAGCGGTCGGCTTTTTTAGGGATCGGGTGGACGAAAGCCGTCTTCCATGATTTTGGGACTACGCCTAGGGAGTAGGAGTACCGGAAAAGATGCGTTAAAATAGGTCCCAACTCTGGAGCACACGACCTCAGCACAATTGGTGGGATTCCGTCAGGACCACTCGACTTGTGGATGTCCAGGGAGAGGAGTGCTTTGCGAACCGAGCGCTGTGTAAACTGCACTTCCGGCATGGAGCACTCACACCGCGGGATGGTCGGAGGCGTACTCACCCCGTCATCGAGAGTCGAGTTGGACGCAAAGAAAGTCCCATCCATTCTTGCAGTATAATGTATTTCGAGTCTCACTGTCGTTACTATGCCCGTTAATGTATTCTACTAGTGTAGGCAAAAAAGTTCGTGTTACTGAGAGGTTGCTCTGTGTTACATTGAGATGGGTAGTGTTGGTTGCTTGGTTTGCATACTAGGTGTTATCGTGTAATTGTTTCATTCACTTTGCACCGGTGTGCGATTGTTACGGGAACATGCTACGGTTGGTCAAACTGTATTTGCTCTATGCTGAATGTATGGCTGACTTAGTATGTATGTATGCTATTTTGTTGCTAATAATTGGTTGCGTAAGCAGGCGAGTAAATTGGACATCTGCTCTCACATTTTCGTTATTTTTGGCAATAGGCCTCCGGAATGGTTTTTGATAGTAAAGAGGGTTTTTTACCGAATAATGTTCTTTTAGTGACGAGACAACGTCTAATAAATCGACGAACGCTGGTTGCACATACGAAAAAGGATGATTTATTGTAACGTTTTGCTCATTGTAACGTTAAGATCTGAGCAAGAGCGCTGCATGAGTGAGCGAAAGGCACGATAAGCTTGAGCGTTCGGCTTGCGCCGCATCTATCTCTCTTCCACGAAGTATGCAATCATTTCATCAATGTTTTGTTATGACGTTGTCACGTTAAACTATAGTCTGTAAACCGACTTTACAGACAACCAATATTTGTAAATAATTTTTAGAATTATTTCTAACAGTAGAGTACCTTTTTATTTCAGTTTAACAAAGAGACAATAAACGTCTAACACAAAAATACAAAACTAGCAAAATTTTAGCAAAAGAAATGAAAATAATAAAAGTTAGAAAGCTAGAGTATACGTGAAAGAGCTAAGTTACTGAAGTATCATAACATCTGCTCCAATTCCCTTAGAGTTATTATTGAATCAATATAGCATTGTGTACTAGTTGCAGTCAAGACAGTACGAGATATCAAGTTAGTTATAAACACAAGAAAATATAACGATATGATATATTTCTCATTAAAATAAATTTTCGCTTTTATTTCCTCTTAAGGGGAAATATAACCTCAAATGGCTTAGCAAGATCCTCCGTTATGCCGAAAGTATTGCAGCATTAATTTTGAAATAAATATATGGTAAAGTTGAGGATTAATGTTAAGGTTTATGTTAGACGAAAACACGATTCCGTAAAATTTTCTCGATAGAAAAAAAAAACCAAAGTTACCTCCAAACTGAACAATAAACCGTTGTTATTCATAAAACACTTTAAATAAGATCATGAAACTTTGCATACTAACCGAACTAACTATAAAGCAGTGCTTATGTTATTTACTTTTTTTAAAATACCATTATTTTCACTGTAAAAAGAAATTACCTAAACTATCGGCGCGTAAGCTTGATTCCTGTCGCCCCGTTAGTATCGCTCCGGCTTTTGAAGGGAGAAGTTGTGTCGCTTACGAGCAGAATACATATTACGCAACATGACGACGTAAAATTAAAATGGGAAATAAACGTAATAAAAATAGGAAGCGACTGGGTTGGCGTTAAGAAACAGGCATAAATATGATAAACCTAATGAAATAAGTATCTAACGACCTATCTACTTAGAGTATTAGTGATTACAAACATGTCGGTACATAGCATACGACGCGCGGGGAAGTGGGGGCGAAATTAGAATTTGAGCTGACTTACTCTAACCTCTTAAGCTACACACAGCAAAAACCCAGAGCCGAAAAATATTTTGGGCCACGCAAACAAATTTTCCATGGAGTCTGCATTTTTATCTATAATGAACTACAAAATTAATAAAAAATATATAATGTATGTAGATGTCCTATGCGCATATATATAACTGTTATGTTCTCCCTCTGGTTCGTTGATCTAGTGTCATGAGATTTCTGACTCAGATAAAAAAACAGTGAATATTGCAGGTGCAGCTGTGCTTGAAGAACAGTATAGTAAGTACGGAAATTCCGTCCAGAGGACATTTATTATGTGTGTACGTATGTGCACGTATGTGCGTGCGAGGGTTTACATGTGTGATTATTCCCCATTTTTGTTTACAACATCGCGTTTCATGCGACTTTTGTATAGGTGGAAAATATCCAAGTCAGCGTAATTAATACTTATTTTTGGTTTTGAGCAATACGCCATATGGAAGATTTTTTTTTTGCGTAATTTATATTTGCTTGTGGTACGTGATACATTGGCGTATGTTTTCAGGCGTTGATTGTTCAAGTACAATTAAAAGTTTTAATAGATAGAAAAATATTTTTAATACATATTTAGTGAGTTACTTATTTTAAGGCTAAGGTTTTATTCAGCTTTGTTACGTAATGATCAACATGGTATAGAGCCAATGTATCTTCACTAAATTAGATCGATAAAAAAATTGGTCTTACATCAGTATAAAATTTGATTGTATAGAAATAAAGGTGTATAAATGTTGATGATATAAAACTATGTAGTAGTTTTTCAAATGCTAAGAAGAAATGGACGTAAATACTAAATGTTTTAAAGTCAGTTCGATTTTAACCAAATGAATTCAGTGCTGAAAATAGGCTTTCCCTATAGATGGTCCCATAGAAGAGATTTAGCCAAAATTTGCCACGTTTGGCAGGCGAATTGGCAACTGGAGTTTTTTATTATTTTCAGTAGTTATTAGGAAAATGCTGCTGCCATTCTTCTGCTTCAGTTTCCTTCTGTCGCTCTTACGAAACCCTCGACACGATGTGGGGTAGTGGATATTATTTAACCGCCACTTCACGGTTAAAATCGCATAAACTTAAGTAATGCTAATAGTATTAGTGCTTCCTTTGTCTTTATACTTTTCCTTTTTGCTGAATATTTATGAAATTAAAAGTAAACTAAATACATTATATTTAATATCATTCATAATTATCATTATTAAAGCCCTTCACAATTCCATGTTGTTCTTAGGCTTCCTCTAAGGAATGCCGCAAAACACGGTCCTTAGCCGCCGCTAATAAGGACCTGCTCTACACATCGCCTACCGGTACGATGCTGCCATTTCAGAACTTTTCTTCCCCATCAGTTGTCGATTCTTGATCATACATGGTCGTTTAAGTATCCGTTGGTTGTCAGTTACCTGGTTCTACTTCGGATATCCTTATTTCAGGCCATCATCGATCACAACTCCTTTCCATAGCGGTGAAAGACCACGTGCTAGGTATACAAATGTTATCACTGGCAACACCATTGTTTTAAAATATTGTGAAATACGTAATAGAGAAAATGTGTCGTAATCTTCCGAACTCTTCCCATTTGAGTTGGATCCGTTGAATGATCTATTGGTCGACTATATTCCATAAATTTTCAGTTTTGCAAGGAAACTATGCGCCAGTTCATTAAGATTAGTTGATTTACAAAACCTGATGATGGTTTCGGCATATAGATGAAGGCAATAATAACGTCTAAGAAATCTGCTCATGAGTTATTTTTTTGGAAGTTTGGATAACAAACGAGCACACAATTAACTCCACATGATGTCAAGTGGATACTGTAGCTCATTAGAATTCTAACTGTATCATCTTTTAAAAAATTAAAATTCAGCAGAGGTGGTACTAAGGAATAAAATGGAATACCTATTTAGAGAAGGTTAAAGTTTTAAATTAATGTCAACTCTTCAAATTAAGAAAAAAGATTTGGCCAGTTTCTTGGCAATAATTTCCATCACCCTATTTCGTCCGGTTAGTGTTGTAAGGGCCAACTATGGTGAATACCAAAACAAATCACAGCTTCCGCCGTATGTCCCGGTAACTATGAAAATCCATCCGCCTGGCAACCATGACGATTAAGACAAATTTCACTCGCAACGAGAGAGACATGCCCATCAATAAACTTTTACGGGCAATAAGAAAAAAAGTTGTTTTTATAAAAGTATTTTCCTTTTTTTCAAATGGAGAATATGGCAAATCCCCTCGAGGTAAGGCTTGTATCCAGTAATGAAATATATGTATTCGTTTACCTTTATAAATCCAAAAGTCCTGTTAAATTTCAAAGAAAAACGTATTCGTAAACGTATCCATTATCTTGTTGAACATAAACATTACGGAGCCAATGAGCTTGATCATTCAAGAAGAGGGCTGTACGAGAATAATTGAATGGAGATATTATCAAATAACCTCTTAATTTCAATATATCATTTTTGTAGTAACGAACTTCTTGTTACATCAGAGTAAAATTGATTGTCAAATTGTATTAAAATATGACAACTATAAGTTCCAATTTCCATTTGAAGACCGGTCGTAGGTATGAACGAAAAGTTGGGAATGTCGTAACGGTTTAACAATCTGTGGAAATTATCAGTGCTTACCAAAAAGATACACGAACTACGCAGTAGGCATTAATTTGTTACGACGGGAATTGATTTGAGACAGTTCCGCGTTGATGTGCCAGTTATGTTTGCGGCAGCTTAGGGAGGGTTGAAATGGAAGGAGACGAAGACTTTTTCTTATATTACCTACTATTATTTTCTAACTTACAAGTTAACTTAACTACTGTGACAATGTCAGTACACAGGAATACTAGACTAGTTAACTTACAAATTAACTTAATTACTACTGGATTGTCTTAACAATTAAACCTAGGTTTACTATATATATTATATTGAGACGTGCTGGGTTTTGCTTTGCAGGCGGTAGGTGACTTCCTGATTGCACTGTGTTGATTACGTAGGTCATTCAATAAGTTTTGAGATGCACCAATTTTAAAAATGGAACGCACCCGTGTTATACATTTCTAAAAAGCAAATTTACTTAAAAATAGAACTCTATAAGGCAATTTCTAGATATTAAAAAAAAACAAGGTTCTATTAATTTTCCTGCAACGCTTTCCGCGCTTTTCATTCAAAATGATGGATTTTAACTGTGAACATTTGCGCGCTATGATCTATTATGATTTTAAATTTGGTTTAACCGAACAATGAAGTTTACAACGGTTACAGTTAGCATTAGGGGACTCAGCTCCACGTGCAACAATTTTTAGGTGGCTTGCCTAATTCAAAAGGGGTAAAATTAACCTTAAGGATGACCAAAGAACCAGGGCCCCGCAAACAGCAGTAACGGCAGATTATGTATGGACTACTGAAATGTTAGTGCGAGAAGACCCACGAATAACATATATGGACATCGAAAAGATTACAGGCATTACTTTGGGGAGCATTTATACCATCCTACATCAACATCTTGGAATGAGGAAGCTTTGTTCTCGATGGATCCCTCGTTTACTCTCCGAAAGCGAAAAACAGACTCGTGTAAATTGGTGCCATGAAATGCGTCTACGTTGTAAACGTAAGTAAAAAAGGTCGTAAAATGCGTACGTTTTCAAAACGGGGCATTTAGGCGTATTTCAGAAATTGTTACTAGTGACGAGATATAGATTTATCAATATGATCCGGTAAATAAAAGGCAATCATGGGTATGGGTCTACTCGGAAGGACAATTACCGACAAAACTGCAAAAACCTCGCAACGTCGGCAAAAATATGGTGGCTAGTTTTTTTCGCGGAGCGGACTATTGTCGATATCAACTCTGGAAAGTTGTAGGTCAGTTAACTCTGAATGGTACACTACAGTTGCATTACCCAAAGTTTTTCAAGCATTGCTAGAGAGAAGACCAAAGACCGTGCTTCGGGGAATCATGCTGCATCACGATAACGCCTCTTTACATACCTCCCTTAGAACAAAAGCATTTATTAAGGAGTCTGGTGTTGAAACTCTAAGTCACCCAACCTTCAGCCCTGACTTAGCTCCTTGTGATTTCTTTTTGTTTCCAAGAGTCAAAGAAAAAGGCAAGTTTTCTTCAAGCGCCAAGAAGCCGTGGCTGCCTACGAAGAAGCGATTTCCGACCTTTAAGATCAAGACTGGCAAAAGTTTTTTCGAGAAAATTTAGGCGGATGGAACTTTGATAGAGCATGATGGAAAATATTTTGAAAAGATGTAAAATAAATATTAATAGTATCTAGAATACTTTTTGCTTATCTCAAAATGTATTGAGTGTCCTACGTATTCTTAAGTCACGTGCTGTTTTTTGCTCAGCCTGCGATGCTGTATTGTAGGTGACTTCCTGCTTGCTTGCAAGGTCTCGGTAGTGCAGCGGCTCACCTGATGTTAAGTGACTACCGCCGCCCATGATCAAACGCAACACCAGGGGAATTGCAGGTGCATTGCCGTTCTAACTATTCCACAGAGAGGTCATACGCGGAAGAAAACTCCTTGTGTGTGGTGGACCGCCAAGCATCCAGATGGTGTGGATGGTGGCGGGACGTTTTCTGCGTAGTAAGTTCACGAAATTTGGCGGCAGGGATTAATTCGAACAATTCCTCAGAGCACTCCCCATGGTACATGCGAAAGAAAATGCAAAGAGATGCAACATCTCTTCGCAGCGCCAGTGAATCGAGCCGATCGGAAAGAAATTGGTCGTCGACGATTCGAGCCACTCCGCGCTGGATGTGGTCAAGTGGAAGAGCTGGTACTAGAGAGCTCCAGCCCAAAGACGGGAACATTATTCCATGTGTGGCTGAACCTGAGCCTTGTAAAGTTGCAGGCGGTGTGCCGGCATGAAATACTGTCCCGCTCTGCTGAGCACGCCAGATTTTTAGAGGCCAATTTGGCCTTCTAATCCAAGTGACCACGAAAATGCACGTTATTCGATATGTCGACGCCGAGGATTTCGATACTGGCTGAGGCAACATGGGGAGTGCCTTGAAACTGAGGAGATACTACAAAGGGGTTCTCTTTAGCAGTTAACGCGCAAACTTTTGCCGTCTGAGGATTAAACTGGATTAGATTTAGTCACCCCAATCCGAGTCTCTGTTCAGCAAAGACTCGACTTCAGACACAAGTTTGTCCCGGTACTCGAAGACGTTTTCCCAAGATATATTGGCACGGCCGGTGTACTACATCATCAGTGCTGTCATCTGCATAGTAATCAATGTTACGGGTTTGCAACATATCGTTGACGATAGCAAGCAGCCTTGTGGAACACCAGCATTAATAGGCTTGTAATCGGAGCTTGCACCGTCTACAGCGACCTTGATGCTCCGATCTGCTAGAAAGCTGGTGATCCAATTGCACAATTTCTCGGGAAGGCCATAGGAAGGGAGCTTCGAAAGAAGCGCTTTGTGCCAAACCCGATCGAAGGCCTTCGCAATGTCCAAACTAACGGCCAATGCCTCCCCCTTGGACTCTAATACTGCCTCCGCCCATCTATGAGCTAGGTAGACCAGAAGATCACCAGCTGATCGACCACGGCGAAAACCGTATTGGCGATCACTAATCAGCTGGTGATCCTCAAGGTACCTCATGAGCTGGCAGTTTACAATGGACTCCACTGTTTTGGAGAACAAGGAGGTGATGGCGATAGGCCGGTAGTCGGACGGGTCTGAGCGGTCGGCTTTTTTAGGGATCGGGTGGACGAAAGCCGTCTTCCATGATTTTGGGACTACGCCTAGGGAGTAGGAGTACCGGAAAAGATGCGTTAAAATAGGTCCCAACTCTGGAGCACACGACCTCAGCACAATTGGTGGGATTCCGTCAGGACCACTCGACTTGTGGATGTCCAGGGAGAGGAGTGCTTTGCGAACCGAGCGCTGTGTAAACTGCACTTCCGGCATGGAGCACTCACACCGCGGGATGGTCGGAGGCGTACTCACCCCGTCATCGAGAGTCGAGTTGGACGCAAAGAAAGTCCCATCCATTCTTGCAGTATAATGTATTTCGAGTCTCACTGTCGTTACTATGCCCGTTAATGTATTCTACTAGTGTAGGCAAAAAAGTTCGTGTTACTGAGAGGTTGCTCTGTGTTACATTGAGATGGGTAGTGTTATTGCTTGGTTTGCATACTAGGTGTTATCGTGTAATTGTTTCATTCACTTTGCACCGGTGTGCGATTGTTACGGGAACATGCTACGGTTGGTCAAACTGTATTTGCTCTATGCTGAATGTATGGCTGACTTAGTATGTATGTATGCTATTTCGTTGCTAATAATTGGTTGCGTAAGCAGGCGAGTAAATTGGACATCTGCTCTCACATTTTCGTTATTTTTGGCAATAGGCCTCCGGAATGGTTTTTGATAGTAAAGAGGGTTTTTTACCGAATAATGTTCTTTTAGTGACGAGACAACGTCTAATAAATCGACGAACGCTGGTTGCACATACGAAAAAGGATGATTTATTGTAACGTTTTGCTCATTGTAACGTTAAGATCTGAGCAAGAGCGCTGCATGAGTGAGCGAAAGGCACGATAAGCTTGAGCGTTCGGCTTGCGCCGCATCTATCTCTCTTCCACGAAGTATGCAATCATTTCATCAATGTTTTGTTATGACGTTGTCACGTTAAACTATAGTCTGTAAACCGACTTTACAGACAACCAATATTTGTAAATAATTTTTAGAATTATTTCTAACAGTAGAGTACCTTTTTATTTCAGTTTAACAAAGAGACAATAAACGTCTAACACAAAAATACAAAACTAGCAAAATTTTAGCAAAAGAAATGAAAATAATAAAAGTTAGAAAGCTAGAGTATACGTGAAAGAGCTAAGTTACTGAAGTATCATAACATCTGCTCCAATTCCCTTAGAGTTATTATTGAATCAATATAGCATTGTGTACTAGTTGCAGTCAAGACAGTACGAGATATCAAGTTAGTTATAAACACAAGAAAATATAACGATATGATATATTTCTCATTAAAATAAATTTTCGCTTTTATTTCCTCTTAAGGGGAAATATAACCTCAAATGGCTTAGCAAGATCCTCCGTTATGCCGAAAGTATTGCAGCATTAATTTTGAAATAAATATATGGTAAAGTTGAGGATTAATGTTAAGGTTTATGTTAGACGAAAACACGATTCCGTAAAATTTTCTCGATAGAAAAAAAAATCCAAAGTTACCTCCAAACTGAACAATAAACCGCTGTTATTCATAAAATACTTTAAATAAGATCATGAAACCTTGCATACTAACCGAACTAACTATAAAGCAGTGCTTATGTTATTTACTTTTTTTAAAATACCATTATTTTCACTGTAAAAAGAAATTACCTAAACTATCGGCGCGTAAGCTTGATTCCTGTCGCCCCGTTAGTATCGCTCCGGCTTTTGAAGGGGAAAGTTGTGTCGCTTACGAGCAGAATACATATTACGCAACATGACGACGTAAAATTAAAATGGGAAATAAACGTAATAAAAATAGGAAGCGACTGGGTTGGCGTTAAGAAACAGGCATAAATATGATAAACCTAATGAAATAAGTATCTAACGACCTATCTACTTAGAGTATTAGTGATTACAAACATGTCGGTACATAGCATACGACGCGCGGGGGAAGTGGGGGCGAAATTAGAATTTGAGCTGACTTACTCTAACCTCTTAAGCTACACACAGCAAAAACCCAGAGCCGAAAAATATTTTGGGCCACGCAAACAAATTTTCCATGGAGTCTGCATTTTTATCTATAATGAACTACAAAATTAATAAAAAATATATAATGTATGTAGATGTCCTATGCGCATATATATAACTGTTATGTTCTCCCTCTGGTTCGTTGATCTAGTGTCATGAGATTTCTGACTCAGATAAAAAAACAGTGAATAGTGCAGGTGTAGCTGTGCTTGAAGAACAGTATAGTAATTACGGAAATTCCGTCCAGAGGACATTTATTATGTGTGTACGTATGTGCACATATGTGCGTGCGAGGGTGTACATGTGTGATTATTCCCCATTTTTGTTTACAACATCACGTTTCATGCGACTTTTGTATAGGTGGAAAATATCCAAGTCAGCGTAATTAATACTTATTTCTGGTTTTGAGCAATACGCCATATGGAAGATTTTTTTTTGCGTAATTTATATTTGCTTGTGGTACGTGATACATTGGCGTATGTTTTCAGGCGTTGATTGTTCAAGTACAATTAAAAGTTTTAATAGATAGAAAAATATTTTTAATACATATTTAGTGAGTTACTTATTTTAAGGCTAAGGTTTTATTCAGCTTTGTTACGTAATGATCAACATGGTATAGAGCCAATGTATCTTCACTAAATTAGATCGATAAAAAAATTGGTCTTACATCAGTATAAAATTTGATTGTATAGAAATAAAGGTGTATAAATGTTGATGATATAAAACTATGTAGTAGTTTTTCAAATGCTAAGAAGAAATGGACGTAAATACTAAATGTTTTAAAGTCAGTTCGATTTTAACCAAATGAATTCAGTGCTGAAAATAGGCTTTCCCTATAGATGGTCCCATAGAAGAGATTTAGCCAAAATTTGCCACGTTTGGCAGGCGAATTGGCAACTGGAGTTTTTTATTATTTTCAGTAGTTATTAGGAAAATGCTGCTGCCATTCTTCTGCTTCAGTTTCCTTCTGTCGCTCTTACGAAACCCTCGACACGATGTGGGGTAGTGGATATTATTTAACCGCCACTTCACGGTTAAAATCGCATAAACTTAAGTAATGCTAATAGTATTAGTGCTTCCTTTGTCTTTATACTTTTCCTTTTTGCTGAATATTTATGAAATTAAAAGTAAACTAAATACATTATATTTAATATCATTCATAATTATCATTATTAAAGCCCTTCACAATTCCATGTTGTTCTTAGGCTTCCTCTAAGGAATGCCGCAAAACACGGTCCTTAGCCGCCGCTAATAAGGACCTGCTCTACACATCGCCTACCGGTACGATGCTGCCATTTCAGAACTTTTCTTCCCCATCAGTTGTCGATTCTTGATCATACATGGTCGTTTAAGTATCCGTTGGTTGTCAGTTACCTGGTTCTACTTCGGATATCCTTATTTCAGGCCATCATCGATCACAACTCCTTTCCATAGCGGTGAAAGACCACGTGCTAGGTATACAAATGTTATCACTGGCAACACCATTGTTTTAAAATATTGTGAAATACGTAATAGAGAAAATGTGTCGTAATCTTCCGAACTCTTCCCATTTGAGTTGGATCCGTTGAATGATCTATTGGTCGACTATATTCCATAAATTTTCAGTTTTGCAAGGAAACTATGCGCCAGTTCATTAAGATTAGTTGATTTACAAAACCTGATGATGGTTTCGGCATATAGATGAAGGCAATAATAACGTCTAAGAAATCTGCTCATGAGTTATTTTTTTGGAAGTTTGGATAACAAACGAGCACACAATTAACTCCACATGATGTCAAGTGGATACTGTAGCTCATTAGAATTCTAACTGTATCATCTTTTAAAAATTAAAATTCAGCAGAGGTGGTACTAAGGAATAAAATGGAATACCTATTTAGAGAAGGTTAAAGTTTTAAATTAATGTCAACTCTTCAAATTAAGAAAAAAGATTTGGCCAGTTTCTTGGCAATAATTTCCATCACCCTATTTCGTCCGGTTAGTGTTGTAAGGGCCAACTATGGTGAATACCAAAACAAATCACAGCTTCCGCCGTATGTCCCGGTAACTATGAAAATCCATCCGCCTGGCAACCATGACGATTAAGACAAATTTCACTCGCAACGAGAGAGACACATGCCCATCAATAAACTTTTACGGGCAATAAGAAAAAAAGTTGTTTTTATAAAAGTATTTTCCTTTTTTTTCAAATGGAGAATATGGCAAATCCCCTCGAGGTAAGGCTTGTATCCAGTAATGAAATATATGTATTCGTTTACCTTTATAAATCCAAAAGTCCTGTTAAATTTCAAAGAAAAACGTATTCGTAAACGTATCCATTATCTTGTTGAACATAAACATTACGGAGCCAATGAGCTTGATCATTCAAGAAGAGGGCTGTACGAGAATAATTGAATGGAGATATTATCAAATAACCTCTTAATTTCAATATATCATTTTTGTAGTAACGAACTTCTTGTTACATCAGAGTAAAATTGATTGTCAAATTGTATTAAAATATGACAACTATAAGTTCCAATTTCCATTTGAAGACCGGTCGTAGGTATGAACGAAAAGTTGGGAATGTCGTAACGGTTTAACAATCTGTGGAAATTATCAGTGCTTACCAAAAAGATACACGAACTACGCAGTAGGCATTAATTTGTTACGACGGGAATTGATTTGAGACAGTTCCGCGTTGATGTGCCAGTTATGTTTGCGGCAGCTTAGGGAGGGTTGAAATGGAAGGAGACGAAGACTTTTTCTTATATTACCTACTATTATTTTCTAACTTACAAGTTAACTTAACTACTGTGACAATGTCAGTACACAGGAATACTAGACTAGTTAACTTACAAATTAACTTAATTACTACTGGATTGTCTTAACAATTAAACCTAGGTTTACTATATATATTATATTGAGACGTGCTGGGTTTTGCTTTGCAGGCGGTAGGTGACTTCCTGATTGCACTGTGTTGATTACGTAGGTCATTCAATAAGTTTTGAGATGCACCAATTTTAAAAATGGAACGCACCCGTGTTATACATTTCTAAAAAAGCAAATTTACTTAAAAAATAGAACTCTATAAGGCAATTTCTAGATATTAAAAAAAAACAAGGTTCTATTAATTTTCCTGCAACGCTTTCCGCGCTTTTCATTCAAAATGATGGATTTTAACTGTGAACATTTGCGCGCTATGATCTATTATGATTTTAAATTTGGTTTAACCGAACAATGAAGTTTACAACGGTTACAGTTAGCATTAGGGGACTCAGCTCCACGTGCAACAATTTTTAGGTGGCTTGCCTAATTCAAAAGGGGTAAAATTAACCTTAAGGATGACCAAAGAACCAGGGCCCCCGCAAACAGCAGTAACGGCAGATTATGTATGGACTACTGAAATGTTAGTGCGAGAAGACCCACGAATAACATATATGGACATCGAAAAGATTACAGGCATTACTTTGGGGAGCATTTATACCATCCTACATCAACATCTTGGAATGAGGAAGCTTTGTTCTCGATGGATCCCTCGTTTACTCTCCGAAAGCGAAAAACAGACTCGTGTAAATTGGTGCCATGAAATGCGTCTACGTTGTAAACGTAAGTAAAAAAAGGTCGTAAAATGCGTACGTTTTCAAAACGGGGCATTTAGGCGTATTTCAGAAATTGTTACTAGTGACGAGATATAGATTTATCAATATGATCCGGTAAATAAAAGGCAATCATGGGTATGGGTCTACTCGGAAGGACAATTACCGACAAAACTGCAAAAACCTCGCAACGTCGGCAAAAATATGGTGGCTAGTTTTTTTCGCGGAGCGAACTATTGTCGATATCAACGCTGGAAAGTTGTAGGTCAGTTAACTCTGAATGGTACACTACAGTTGCATTACCCAAAGTTTTTCAAGCATTGCTAGAGAGAAGACCAAAGACCGTGCTTCGGGGAATCATGCTGCATCACGATAACGCCTCTTTACATACCTCCCTTAGAACAAAAGCATTTATTAAGGAGTCTGGTGTTGAAACTCTAAGTCACCCAACCTTCAGCCCTGACTTAGCTCCTTGTGATTTCTTTTTGTTTCCAAGAGTCAAAGAAAAAGGCAAGTTTTCTTCAAGCGCCGAAGAAGCCGTGGCTGCCTACGAAGAAGCGATTTCCGACCTTTAAGATCAAGACTGGCAAAAGTTTTTTCGAGAAAATTTAGGCGGATGGAACTTTGATAGAGCATGATGGAAAATATTTTGAAAAGATGTAAAATAAATATTAATAGTATCTAGAATACTTTTTGCTTATCTCAAAATGTATTGAGTGTCCTACGTATTCTTAAGTCACGTGCTGTTTTTTGCTCAGCCTGCGATGCTGTATTGTAGGTGACTTCCTGCTTGCTTGCAAGGTCTCGGTAGTGCAGCGGCTCACCTGATGTTAAGTGACTACCGCCGCCCATGATCAAACGCAACACCAGGGGAATTGCAGGTGCATTGCCGTTCTAACTATTCCACAGAGAGGTCATACGCGGAAGAAAACTCCTTGTGTGTGGTGGACCGCCAAGCATCCAGATGGTGTGGATGGTGGCGGGACGTTTTCTGCGTAGTAAGTTCACGAAATTTGGCGGCAGGGATTAATTCGAACAATTCCTCAGAGCACTCCCCCATGGTACATGCGAAAGAAAATGCAAAGAGATGCAACATCTCTTCGCAGCGCCAGTGAATCGAGCCGATCGGAAAGAAATTGGTCGTCGACGATTCGAGCCACTCCGCGCTGGATGTGGTCAAGTGGAAGAGCTGGTACTAGAGAGCTCCAGCCCAAAGACGGGAACATTATTCCATGTGTGGCTGAACCTGAGCCTTGTAAAGTTGCAGGCGGTGTGCCGGCATGAAATACTGTCCCGCTCTGCTGAGCACGCCAGATTTTTAGAGGCCAATTTGGCCTTCTAATCCAAGTGACCACGAAAATGCACGTTATTCGATATGTCGACGCCGAGGATTTCGATACTGGCTGAGGCAACATGGGGAGTGCCTTGAAACTGAGGAGATACTACAAAGGGGTTCTCTTTAGCAGTTAACGCGCAAACTTTTGCCGTCTGAGGATTAAACTGGATTAGATTTAGTCACCCCAATCCGAGTCTCTGTTCAGCAAAGACTCGACTTCAGACACAAGTTTGTCCCGGTACTCGAAGACGTTTTCCCGAGATATATTGGCACGGCCGGTGTACTACATCATCAGTGCTGTCATCTGCATAGTAATCAATGTTACGGGTTTGCAACATATCGTTGACGATAGCAAGCAGCCTTGTGGAACACCAGCATTAATAGGCTTGTAATCGGAGCTTGCACCGTCTACAGCGACCTTGATGCTCCGATCTGCTAGAAAGCTGGTGATCCAATTGCACAATTTCTCGGGAAGGCCATAGGAAGGGAGCTTCGAAAGAAGCGCTTTGTGCCAAACCCGATCGAAGGCCTTCGCAATGTCCAAACTAACGGCCAATGCCTCCCCCTTGGACTCTAATACTGCCTCCGCCCATCTATGAGCTAGGTAGACCAGAAGATCACCAGCTGATCGACCACGGCGAAAACCGTATTGGCGATCACTAATCAGCTGGTGATCCTCAAGGTACCTCATGAGCTGGCAGTTTACAATGGACTCCACTGTTTTGGAGAACAAGGAGGTGATGGCGATAGGCCGGTAGTCGGACGGGTCTGAGCGGTCGGCTTTTTTAGGGATCGGGTGGACGAAAGCCGTCTTCCATGATTTTGGGACTACGCCTAGGGAGTAGGAGTACCGGAAAAGATGCGTTAAAATAGGTCCCAACTCTGGAGCACACGACCTCAGCACAATTGGTGGGATTCCGTCAGGACCACTCGACTTGTGGATGTCCAGGGAGAGGAGTGCTTTGCGAACCGAGCGCTGTGTAAACTGCACTTCCGGCATGGAGCACTCACACCGCGGGATGGTCGGAGGCGTACTCACCCCGTCATCGAGAGTCGAGTTGGACGCAAAGAAAGTCCCATCCATTCTTGCAGTATAATGTATTTCGAGTCTCACTGTCGTTACTATGCCCGTTAATGTATTCTACTAGTGTAGGCAAAAAAAGTTCGTGTTACTGAGAGGTTGCTCTGTGTTACATTGAGATGGGTAGTGTTGGTTGCTTGGTTTGCATACTAGGTGTTATCGTGTAATTGTTTCATTCACTTTGCACCGGTGTGCGATTGTTACGGGAACATGCTACGGTTGGTCAAACTGTATTTGCTCTATGCTGAATGTATGGCTGACTTAGTATGTATGTATGCTATTTTGTTGCTAATAATTGGTTGCGTAAGCAGGCGAGTAAATTGGACATCTGCTCTCACATTTTCGTTATTTTTGGCAATAGGCCTCCGGAATGGTTTTTGATAGTAAAGAGGGTTTTTTACCGAATAATGTTCTTTTAGTGACGAGACAACGTCTAATAAATCGACGAACGCTGGTTGCACATACGAAAAAGGATGATTTATTGTAACGTTTTGCTCATTGTAACGTTAAGATCTGAGCAAGAGCGCTGCATGAGTGAGCGAAAGGCACGATAAGCTTGAGCGTTCGGCTTGCGCCGCATCTATCTCTCTTCCACGAAGTATGCAATCATTTCATCAATGTTTTGTTATGACGTTGTCACGTTAAACTATAGTCTGTAAACCGACTTTACAGACAACCAATATTTGTAAATAATTTTTAGAATTATTTCTAACAGTAGAGTACCTTTTTATTTCAGTTTAACAAAGAGACAATAAACGTCTAACACAAAAATACAAAACTAGCAAAATTTTAGCAAAAGAAATGAAAATAATAAAAGTTAGAAAAAGCTAGAGTATACGTGAAAGAGCTAAGTTACTGAAGTATCATAACATCTGCTCCAATTCCCTTAGAGTTATTATTGAATCAATATAGCATTGTGTACTAGTTGCAGTCAAGACAGTACGAGATATCAAGTTAGTTATAAACACAAGAAAATATAACGATATGATATATTTCTCATTAAAATAAATTTTCGCTTTTATTTCCTCTTAAGGGGAAATATAACCTCAAATGGCTTAGCAAGATCCTCCGTTATGCCGAAAGTATTGCAGCATTAATTTTGAAATAAATATATGGTAAAGTTGAGGATTAATGTTAAGGTTTATGTTAGACGAAAACACGATTCCGTAAAATTTTCTCGATAGAAAAAAAATCCAAAGTTACCTCCAAACTGAACAATAAACCGCTGTTATTCATAAAATACTTTAAATAAGATCATGAAACCTTGCATACTAACCGAAGTAACTATAAAGCACTGCTTATGTTATTTACTTTTTTAATATCATTATTTTCACTGTAAAAGAAATTACCTAAACTATCGGCGCGTAAGCTTGATTCCTGTCGCCCCGTTAGTATCGCTCCGGCTTTTTGAAGGGAGAAGTTGTGTCGCTTACGAGCAGAATACATATTACGCAACATGACGACGTAAAATTAAAATGGGAAATAAACGTAATAAAAATAGGAAGCGACTGGGTTGGCGTTAAGAAACAGGCATAAATATGATAAACCTAATGAAATAAGTATCTAACGACCTATCTACTTAGAGTATTAGTGATTACAAACATGTCGGTACATAGCATACGACGCGCGGGGAAGTGGGGGCGAAATTAGAATTTGAGCTGACTTACTCTAACCTCTTAAGCTACACACAGCAAAAAACCCAGAGCCGAAAAATATTTTGGGCCACGCAAACAAATTTTCCATGGAGTCTGCATTTTTATCTATAATGAACTACAAAATTAATAAAAAAATATATAATGTATGTAGATGTCCCATGCGCATATATATAACTGTTATGTTCTCCCTCTGGTTCGTTGATCTAGTGTCATGAGATTTCTGACTCAGATAAAAAAACAGTGAATAGTGCAGGTGTAGCTGTGCTTGAAGAACAGTATAGTAATTACGGAAATTCCGTCCAGAGGACATTTATTTGTGTGTACGTATGTGCACATATGTGCGTGCGAGGGTGTACATGTGTGATTATTCCCCATTTTTGTTTACAACATCGCGTTTCATGCGACTTTTGTATAGGTGGAAAATATCCAAGTCAGCGTAATTAATACTTATTTCTGGTTTTGAGCAATACGCCATATGGAAGATTTTTTTTTTGCGTAATTTATATTTGCTTGTGGTACGTGATACATTGGCGTATGTTTTCAGGCGTTGATTGTTCAAGTACAATTAAAAGTTTTAATAGATAGAAAAATATTTTTAATACATATTTAGTGAGTTACTTATTTTAAGGCTAAGGTTTTATTCAGCTTTGTTACGTAATGATCAACATGGTATAGAGCCAATGTATCTTCACTAAATTAGATCGATAAAAAAATTGGTCTTACATCAGTATAAAATTTGATTGTATAGAAATAAAGGTGTATAAATGTTGATGATATAAAACTATGTAGTAGTTTTTCAAATGCTAAGAAGAAATGGACGTAAATACTAAATGTTTTAAAGTCAGTTCGATTTTAACCAAATGAATTCAGTGCTGAAAATAGGCTTTCCCTATAGATGGTCCCATAGAAGAGATTTAGCCAAAATTTGCCACGTTTGGCAGGCGAATTGGCAACTGGAGTTTTTTATTATTTTCAGTAGTTATTAGGAAAATGCTGCTGCCATTCTTCTGCTTCAGTTTCCTTCTGTCGCTCTTACGAAACCCTCGACACGATGTGGGGTAGTGGATATTATTTAACCGCCACTTCACGGTTAAAATCGCATAAACTTAAGTAATGCTAATAGTATTAGTGCTTCCTTTGTCTTTATACTTTTCCTTTTTGCTGAATATTTATGAAATTAAAAGTAAACTAAATACATTATATTTAATATCATTCATAATTATCATTATTAAAGCCCTTCACAATTCCATGTTGTTCTTAGGCTTCCTCTAAGGAATGCCGCAAAACACGGTCCTTAGCCGCCGCTAATAAGGACCTGCTCTACACATCGCCTACCGGTACGATGCTGCCATTTCAGAACTTTTCTTCCCCATCAGTTGTCGATTCTTGATCATACATGGTCGTTTAAGTATCCGTTGGTTGTCAGTTACCTGGTTCTACTTCGGATATCCTTATTTCAGGCCATCATCGATCACAACTCCTTTCCATAGCGGTGAAAGACCACGTGCTAGGTATACAAATGTTATCACTGGCAACACCATTGTTTTAAAATATTGTGAAATACGTAATAGAGAAAATGTGTCGTAATCTTCCGAACTCTTCCCATTTGAGTTGGATCCGTTGAATGATCTATTGGTCGACTATATTCCATAAATTTTCAGTTTTGCAAGGAAACTATGCGCCAGTTCATTAAGATTAGTTGATTTACAAAACCTGATGATGGTTTCGGCATATAGATGAAGGCAATAATAACGTCTAAGAAATCTGCTCATGAGTTATTTTTTTGGAAGTTTGGATAACAAACGAGCACACAATTAACTCCACATGATGTCAAGTGGATACTGTAGCTCATTAGAATTCTAACTGTATCATCTTTTAAAAATTAAAATTCAGCAGAGGTGGTACTAAGGAATAAAATGGAATACCTATTTAGAGAAGGTTAAAGTTTTAAATTAATGTCAACTCTTCAAATTAAGAAAAAAGATTTGGCCAGTTTCTTGGCAATAATTTCCATCACCCTATTTCGTCCGGTTAGTGTTGTAAGGGCCAACTATGGTGAATACCAAAACAAATCACAGCTTCCGCCGTATGTCCCGGTAACTATGAAAATCCATCCGCCTGGCAACCATGACGATTAAGACAAATTTCACTCGCAACGAGAGAGACACATGCCCATCAATAAACTTTTACGGGCAATAAGAAAAAAAGTTGTTTTTATAAAAGTATTTTCCTTTTTTTCAAATGGAGAATATGGCAAATCCCCTCGAGGTAAGGCTTGTATCCAGTAATGAAATATATGTATTCGTTTACCTTTATAAATCCAAAAGTCCTGTTAAATTTCAAAGAAAAACGTATTCGTAAACGTATCCATTATCTTGTTGAACATAAACATTACGGAGCCAATGAGCTTGATCATTCAAGAAGAGGGCTGTACGAGAATAATTGAATGGAGATATTATCAAATAACCTCTTAATTTCAATATATCATTTTTGTAGTAACGAACTTCTTGTTACATCAGAGTAAAATTGATTGTCAAATTGTATTAAAATATGACAACTATAAGTTCCAATTTCCATTTGAAGACCGGTCGTAGGTATGAACGAAAAGTTGGGAATGTCGTAACGGTTTAACAATCTGTGGAAATTATCAGTGCTTACCAAAAAAGATACACGAACTACGCAGTAGGCATTAATTTGTTACGACGGGAATTGATTTGAGACAGTTCCGCGTTGATGTGCCAGTTATGTTTGCGGCAGCTTAGGGAGGGTTGAAATGGAAGGAGACGAAGACTTTTTCTTATATTACCTACTATTATTTTCTAACTTACAAGTTAACTTAACTACTGTGACAATGTCAGTACACAGGAATACTAGACTAGTTAACTTACAAATTAACTTAATTACTACTGGATTGTCTTAACAATTAAACCTAGGTTTACTATATATATTATATTGAGACGTGCTGGGTTTTGCTTTGCAGGCGGTAGGTGACTTCCTGATTGCACTGTGTTGATTACGTAGGTCATTCAATAAGTTTTGAGATGCACCAATTTTAAAAATGGAACGCACCCGTGTTATACATTTCTAAAAAGCAAATTTACTTAAAAATAGAACTCTATAAGGCAATTTCTAGATATTAAAAAAAAACAAGGTTCTATTAATTTTCCTGCAACGCTTTCCGCGCTTTTCATTCAAAATGATGGATTTTAACTGTGAACATTTGCGCGCTATGATCTATTATGATTTTAAATTTGGTTTAACCGAACAATGAAGTTTACAACGGTTACAGTTAGCATTAGGGGACTCAGCTCCACGTGCAACAATTTTTAGGTGGCTTGCCTAATTCAAAAGGGGTAAAATTAACCTTAAGGATGACCAAAGAACCAGGGCCCCGCAAACAGCAGTAACGGCAGATTATGTATGGACTACTGAAATGTTAGTGCGAGAAGACCCACGAATAACATATATGGACATCGAAAAGATTACAGGCATTACTTTGGGGAGCATTTATACCATCCTACATCAACATCTTGGAATGAGGAAGCTTTGTTCTCGATGGATCCCTCGTTTACTCTCCGAAAGCGAAAAACAGACTCGTGTAAATTGGTGCCATGAAATGCGTCTACGTTGTAAACGTAAGTAAAAAAGGTCGTAAAATGCGTACGTTTTCAAAACGGGGCATTTAGGCGTATTTCAGAAATTGTTACTAGTGACGAGATATAGATTTATCAATATGATCCGGTAAATAAAAGGCAATCATGGGTATGGGTCTACTCGGAAGGACAATTACCGACAAAACTGCAAAAACCTCGCAACGTCGGCAAAAATATGGTGGCTAGTTTTTTTCGCGGAGCGGACTATTGTCGATATCAACGCTGGAAAGTTGTAGGTCAGTTAACTCTGAATGGTACACTACAGTTGCATTACCCAAAGTTTTTCAAGCATTGCTAGAGAGAAGACCAAAGACCGTGCTTCGGGGAATCATGCTGCATCACGATAACGCCTCTTTACATACCTCCCTTAGAACAAAAGCATTTATTAAGGAGTCTGGTGTTGAAACTCTAAGTCACCCAACCTTCAGCCCTGACTTAGCTCCTTGTGATTTCTTTTTGTTTCCAAGAGTCAAAGAAAAAGGCAAGTTTTCTTCAAGCGCCGAAGAAGCCGTGGCTGCCTACGAAGAAGCGATTTCCGACCTTTAAGATCAAGACTGGCAAAAGTTTTTTTCGAGAAAATTTAGGCGGATGGAACTTTGATAGAGCATGATGGAAAATATTTTGAAAAGATGTAAAATAAATATTAATAGTATCTAGAATACTTTTTGCTTATCTCAAAATGTATTGAGTGTCCTACGTATTCTTAAGTCACGTGCTGTTTTTTGCTCAGCCTGCGATGCTGTATTGTAGGTGACTTCCTGCTTGCTTGCAAGGTCTCGGTAGTGCAGCGGCTCACCTGATGTTAAGTGACTACCGCCGCCCATGATCAAACGCAACACCAGGGGAATTGCAGGTGCATTGCCGTTCTAACTATTCCACAGAGAGGTCATACGCGGAAGAAAACTCCTTGTGTGTGGTGGACCGCCAAGCATCCAGATGGTGTGGATGGTGGCGGGACGTTTTCTGCGTAGTAAGTTCACGAAATTTGGCGGCAGGGATTAATTCGAACAATTCCTCAGAGCACTCCCCATGGTACATGCGAAAGAAAATGCAAAGAGATGCAACATCTCTTCGCAGCGCCAGTGAATCGAGCCGATCGGAAAGAAATTGGTCGTCGACGATTCGAGCCACTCCGCGCTGGATGTGGTCAAGTGGAAGAGCTGGTACTAGAGAGCTCCAGCCCAAAGACGGGAACATTATTCCATGTGTGGCTGAACCTGAGCCTTGTAAAGTTGCAGGCGGTGTGCCGGCATGAAATACTGTCCCGCTCTGCTGAGCACGCCAGATTTTTAGAGGCCAATTTGGCCTTCTAATCCAAGTGACCACGAAAATGCACGTTATTCGATATGTCGACGCCGAGGATTTCGATACTGGCTGAGGCAACATGGGGAGTGCCTTGAAACTGAGGAGATACTACAAAGGGGTTCTCTTTAGCAGTTAACGCGCAAACTTTTGCCGTCTGAGGATTAAACTGGATTAGATTTAGTCACCCCAATCCGAGTCTCTGTTCAGCAAAGACTCGACTTCAGACACAAGTTTGTCCCGGTACTCGAAGACGTTTTCCCGAGATATATTGGCACGGCCGGTGTACTACATCATCAGTGCTGTCATCTGCATAGTAATCAATGTTACGGGTTTGCAACATATCGTTGACGATAGCAAGCAGCCTTGTGGAACACCAGCATTAATAGGCTTGTAATCGGAGCTTGCACCGTCTACAGCGACCTTGATGCTCCGATCTGCTAGAAAGCTGGTGATCCAATTGCACAATTTCTCGGGAAGGCCATAGGAAGGGAGCTTCGAAAGAAGCGCTTTGTGCCAAACCCGATCGAAGGCCTTCGCAATGTCCAAACTAACGGCCAATGCCTCCCCCTTGGACTCTAATACTGCCTCCGCCCATCTATGAGCTAGGTAGACCAGAAGATCACCAGCTGATCGACCACGGCGAAAACCGTATTGGCGATCACTAATCAGCTGGTGATCCTCAAGGTACCTCATGAGCTGGCAGTTTACAATGGACTCCACTGTTTTGGAGAACAAGGAGGTGATGGCGATAGGCCGGTAGTCGGACGGGTCTGAGCGGTCGGCTTTTTTAGGGATCGGGTGGACGAAAGCCGTCTTCCATGATTTTGGGACTACGCCTAGGGAGTAGGAGTACCGGAAAAGATGCGTTAAAATAGGTCCCAACTCTGGAGCACACGACCTCAGCACAATTGGTGGGATTCCGTCAGGACCACTCGACTTGTGGATGTCCAGGGAGAGGAGTGCTTTGCGAACCGAGCGCTGTGTAAACTGCACTTCCGGCATGGAGCACTCACACCGCGGGATGGTCGGAGGCGTACTCACCCCGTCATCGAGAGTCGAGTTGGACGCAAAGAAAGTCCCATCCATTCTTGCAGTATAATGTATTTCGAGTCTCACTGTCGTTACTATGCCCGTTAATGTATTCTACTAGTGTAGGCAAAAAAGTTCGTGTTACTGAGAGGTTGCTCTGTGTTACATTGAGATGGGTAGTGTTGGTTGCTTGGTTTGCATACTAGGTGTTATCGTGTAATTGTTTCATTCACTTTGCACCGGTGTGCGATTGTTACGGGAACATGCTACGGTTGGTCAAACTGTATTTGCTCTATGCTGAATGTATGGCTGACTTAGTATGTATGTATGCTATTTTGTTGCTAATAATTGGTTGCGTAAGCAGGCGAGTAAATTGGACATCTGCTCTCACATTTTCGTTATTTTTGGCAATAGGCCTCCGGAATGGTTTTTGATAGTAAAGAGGGTTTTTTTACCGAATAATGTTCTTTTAGTGACGAGACAACGTCTAATAAATCGACGAACGCTGGTTGCACATACGAAAAAGGATGATTTATTGTAACGTTTTGCTCATTGTAACGTTAAGATCTGAGCAAGAGCGCTGCATGAGTGAGCGAAAGGCACGATAAGCTTGAGCGTTCGGCTTGCGCCGCATCTATCTCTCTTCCACGAAGTATGCAATCATTTCATCAATGTTTTGTTATGACGTTGTCACGTTAAACTATAGTCTGTAAACCGACTTTACAGACAACCAATATTTGTAAATAATTTTTAGAATTATTTCTAACAGTAGAGTACCTTTTTATTTCAGTTTAACAAAGAGACAATAAACGTCTAACACAAAAATACAAAACTAGCAAAATTTTAGCAAAAGAAATGAAAATAATAAAAGTTAGAAAGCTAGAGTATACGTGAAAGAGCTAAGTTACTGAAGTATCATAACATCTGCTCCAATTCCCTTAGAGTTATTATTGAATCAATATAGCATTGTGTACTAGTTGCAGTCAAGACAGTACGAGATATCAAGTTAGTTATAAACACAAGAAAATATAACGATATGATATATTTCTCATTAAAATAAATTTTCGCTTTTATTTCCTCTTAAGGGGAAATATAACCTCAAATGGCTTAGCAAGATCCTCCGTTATGCCGAAAGTATTGCAGCATTAATTTTGAAATAAATATATGGTAAAGTTGAGGATTAATGTTAAGGTTTATGTTAGACGAAAACACGATTCCGTAAAATTTTCTCGATAGAAAAAAAATCCAAAGTTACCTCCAAACTGAACAATAAACCGCTGTTATTCATAAAATACTTTAAATAAGATCATGAAACCTTGCATACTAACCGAACTAACTATAAAGCAGTGCTTATGTTATTTACTTTTTTTAAAATACCATTATTTTCACTGTAAAAAGAAATTACCTAAACTATCGGCGCGTAAGCTTGATTCCTGTCGCCCCGTTAGTATCGCTCCGGCTTTTGAAGGGAGAAGTTGTGTCGCTTACGAGCAGAATACATATTACGCAACATGACGACGTAAAATTAAAATGGGAAATAAACGTAATAAAAATAGGAAGCGACTGGGTTGGCGTTAAGAAACAGGCATAAATATGATAAACCTAATGAAATAAGTATCTAACGACCTATCTACTTAGAGTATTAGTGATTACAAACATGTCGGTACATAGCATACGACGCGCGGGGAAGTGGGGGCGAAATTAGAATTTGAGCTGACTTACTCTAACCTCTTAAGCTACACACAGCAAAAACCCAGAGCCGAAAAATATTTTGGGCCACGCAAACAAATTTTCCATGGAGTCTGCATTTTTATCTATAATGAACTACAAAATTAATAAAAAATATATAATGTATGTAGATGTCCTATGCGCATATATATAACTGTTATGTTCTCCCTCTGGTTCGTTGATCTAGTGCGATTTCTGACTCAGATAAAAAAACAGTGAATAGTGCAGGTGTAGCTGTGCTTGAAGAACAGTATAGTAATTACGGAAATTCCGTCCAGAGGACATTTATTATGTGTGTACGTATGTGCACATATGTGCGTGCGAGGGTGTACATGTGTGATTATTCCCCATTTTTGTTTACAACATCGCGTTTCATGCGACTTTTGTATAGGTGGAAAATATCCAAGTCAGCGTAATTAATACTTATTTCTGGTTTTGAGCAATACGCCATATGGAAGATTTTTTTTTTGCGTAATTTATATTTGCTTGTGGTACGTGATACATTGGCGTATGTTTTCAGGCGTTGATTGTTCAAGTACAATTAAAAGTTTTAATAGATAGAAAAATATTTTTAATACATATTTAGTGAGTTACTTATTTTAAGGCTAAGGTTTTATTCAGCTTTCTTACGTAATGATCAACATGGTATAGAGCCAATGTATCTTCACTAAATTAGATCGATAAAAAAATTGGTCTTACATCAGTATAAAATTTGATTGTATAGAAATAAAGGTGCATAAATGTTGATGATATAAAACTATGTAGTAGTTTTTCAAATGCTAAGAAGAAATGGACGTAAATACTAAATGTTTTAAAGTCAGTTCGATTTTAACCAAATGAATTCAGTGCTGAAAATAGGCTTTCCCCATAGATGGTCCCATAGAAGAGATTTAGCCAAAATTTGCCACGTTTGGCAGGCGAATTGGCAACTGGAGTTTTTTATTATTTTCAGTAGTTATTAGGAAAATGCTGCTGCCATTCTTCTGCTTCAGTTTCCTTCTGTCGCTCTTACGAAACCCTCGACACGATGTGGGGTAGTGGATATTATTTAACCGCCACTTCACGGTTAAAATCGCATAAACTTAAGTAATGCTAATAGTATTAGTGCTTCCTTTGTCTTTATACTTTTCCTTTTTGCTGAATATTTATGAAATTAAAAGTAAACTAAATACATTATATTTAATATCATTCATAATTATCATTATTAAAGCCCTTCACAATTCCATGTTGTTCTTAGGCTTCCTCTAAGGAATGCCGCAAAACACGGTCCTTAGCCGCCGCTAATAAGGACCTGCTCTACACATCGCCTACCGGTACGATGCTGCCATTTCAGAACTTTTCTTCCCCATCAGTTGTCGATTCTTGATCATACATGGTCGTTTAAGTATCCGTTGGTTGTCAGTTACCTGGTTCTACTTCGGATATCCTTATTTCAGGCCATCATCGATCACAACTCCTTTCCATAGCGGTGAAAGACCACGTGCTAGGTATACAAATGTTATCACTGGCAACACCATTGTTTTAAAATATTGTGAAATACGTAATAGAGAAAATGTGTCGTAATCTTCCGAACTCTTCCCATTTGAGTTGGATCCGTTGAATGATCTATTGGTCGACTATATTCCATAAATTTTCAGTTTTGCAAGGAAACTATGCGCCGGTTCATTAAGATTAGTTGATTTACAAAACCTGATGATGGTTTCGGCATATAGATGAAGGCAATAATAACGTCTAAGAAATCTGCTCATGAGTTATTTTTTTGGAAGTTTGGATAACAAACGAGCACACAATTAACTCCACATGATGTCAAGTGGATACTGTAGCTCATTAGAATTCTAACTGTATCATCTTTTAAAAATTAAAATTCAGCAGAGGTGGTACTAAGGAATAAAATGGAATACCTATTGAGAGAAGGTTAAAGTTTTAAATTAATGTCAACTCTTCAAATTAAGAAAAAAGATTTGGCCAGTTTCTTGGCAATAATTTCCATCACCCTATTTCGTCCGGTTAGTGTTGTAAGGGCCAACTATGGTGAATACCAAAACAAATCACAGCTTCCGCCGTATGTCCCGGTAACTATGAAAATCCATCCGCCTGGCAACCATGACGATTAAGACAAATTTCACTCGCAACGAGAGAGACACATACCCATCAATAAACTTTTACGGGCAATAAGAAAAAAAGTTGTTTTTATAAAAGTATTTTCCTTTTTTTCAAATGGAGAATATGGCAAATCCCCCTCGAGGTAAGGCTTGTATCCAGTAATGAAATATATGTACTCGTTTACCTTTATAAATCCAAAAGTCCTGTTAAATTTCAAAGAAAAACGTATTCGTAAACGTATCCATTATCTTGTTGAACATAAACATTACGGAGCCAATGAGCTTGATCATTCAAGAAGAGGGCTGTACGAGAATAATTGAATGGAGATATTATCAAATAATATACTTTTTGATGTAATTTTAATGAAATATTTTGGAAAAAATGCCCGAGGATGTATTTATCGAAAACCGCTACACACATAATCTGTTTTTACATGTCACTGCCAATTTTTTTGAAAGAATTAAATTAAAAAATATTATTATTTGAAGAAATAAATTTGAATAAACCGTTTTATTAGATACTAAATATACTATGTTAAAAATCTTTATATTATGATCTTTTAAGACGCTCGACATTTGAACTTAAATTTAGATCCCGCTAGGGACCAAAAGATTCACTAAATTTATGGAACGTGTCCCAAATTACGAGAATTGCGTGACCGTAATATTTACTATTGTAGCTTGCATTTATTGTGAAGATTATCCCTCGGTCGAGGTATTTTTAAGTTATTTTTAAAATAAAATTACAGAAATATGATATTCAAAATTTAACATTTTTATGTACCTATGTACATTTTAACAGTGGTAGAGCCACGCGGCAGCTTTGCTGTGGCACGTATGGGCAGGCTCAAACCGGGGTGGTACCACGAACTCACAGAATACCGAAGTGAAGTGGAAGCTCTGCTTCCGCGTTTCGTCTGGTGAATGTAGGTGGCCGAAGACCCAAATCCCCCCCCCCATCAACATGGTGGCGGAATTAAATGTCAAACTACCCCAGGAGGTTACTAACACCCCTGCAGAATCCCTCGCTGAGCATCCACGACCAAGTTACTCCACTCCTGAGTGTGGGTGCTCAGGCTGCCCCGCGTATTCTTGGGGGGGGGGGATTTCTGCAATATCAGGGGACTTCACTATAACCTTAACGCCGTCCACTACCACCTCGAGACGGCGAGGCCGGCTCTGCTCTTTCTGACCGAGACGCAGGTGTCCTCTCCAGCTGATGTCTCGTATGTCTCCTACCCGGAGTACAAACTGGAACACTCCTTTGTGCCTCGGGCTGAAGTTTGCGTTTACGTCAGAGAGGACATCTTTTCTCGACGCCTCGGCAGTCTTGAAGGTTCGGACCTGTCCATCCTTTGGCTACGCATAGACAGCGACGACCATCCGCGTGTCTACGGGTGCTTCTATAGGTTCCATAGCGGTAATGCCGAAACAGACCGACTCTTTGACCACGTCCAAATGGCTACAGATTCGTTGCTATAGCAGATCCCCTCCGCAGAGGTCGTGATCCTCGGCGACTTTAACGCCCATCACGCCGAATGGCTTGGTTCACGTTTAAACGATCATGTGGGGAGATCTGTTCACAATTTTGCCTTGGCATATGGTCTGACACAACTAGTTATTTCGCCTACGCGGATTCCAGATGTGGAGAATCATGCACCTTCCCTGTTGGACCTTCTGCTGCCCTCTCACCCGGACGGATATCACATTTCCGTCGACGGCCCTTTAGGCTCCTCGGACCATTGTCTTGTCCGGAGTGTGGTGCCACTCACACTGAAATCGCAGCTGCATTCTGCAGGCTGCCGCCATATTTGGCACTATAGGTCAGCCAATTAGGATAGGATGCTGTCTTTATTTGCTTCCTATCCTCGGGTTTGCTTCTCGCCGGACGATTCCAACGTTGTTGCGGATTCTGTCGCTGATGCGGTACTTCAGGATATGGAGCTTTTTATTCCATCCTCTGTGGTGCCCATCGGAGGCAAATCTCAGCCATGGTTTAGTCGCTCCTGTAAAATAGCATCACGCTATAAGCAGGAGTGCTACCAAGCCTGGGCTGACGTATCAACGTCCGGGATGTAAGCACCAGTGCTATAAAAAAGAAGTATAATTGCGCTTCCAGGTCCTTCAAAAGAGTCATTGCCAAGGCAAAGTCAGAGCCATCAGTCATCTCTTTCATCTCTGCACAGGAGGACGACTCACTGACCCATACCGCAAAGTAGAAAGCTGATCCGCTAGGCTCTTTCTTTGCGTCCAACTCGCCTCTCGATGACGGGGTGAGTACGCCTCATTTCATTCAAATTTTATCAAAAAGTATATTATTTTATAATATTGTTGAAGCGCCTGTCAAATTATATTAGCAGTTCTAATGCCAATATTAGTTCGTAAGCCGAGTAGGTTTTATATATATATATATATATATATATATATATATATATATATATATATATATATATATATATATATATACAGCCGTTATGTTTTTAAAACAAAATACAGTTGTATCTGTCATCGTTTGTAAAAAAATTAGAAATAAAAAGGTCGATTGAGCAAATTACTGCATTTTATTATTAAAAGGAGATCATATTCCTATTCATGGTCCTAAATCGAAGCCGGATTTGAAAAAACGTAATTGGACAAGATATTATTTAGTGGAATACGCTTGGGAAGTCTTAAATATTCATTGTGGAAATACCACCGAGGGAGTGAAGATATTCAACCAAGAAATCTGGAGTCTTAGCCCCTTAGATATTGGACTATTATTTAATTTATTTAACCCAGCACTCATTATCAGGTAGTATTTTGTGTAAATCGACTGCTAATTTATCAGGTTAGTACCAACCAAATTACTTACAAAATAATTACGTATAACTTAAAGTATTTAATCAGCTAAAATTCATTTAATATTGTTTTATATAGTTTCTAATAACCGTCAAATCATAATTAAATTAAATTATAAAGCTTAGTTAAATTATATTGATGATATTATAATTTTTTTCTTTATTGGGTTTAAACTATCAAAATAGGTAAGGGAATTAGTTTTCATTTCTTTATAACTGTAAACAAAATTGTATAAAACTACTTATGAATTATATTTTATAAAATATAAACTTCTTGTTTGTATAATTTATCAGGCATTTGCACTAGTCTCCCAATCCCAGCCAACATGCCAGAAGATAAGGAGCAAATTAGGAAACGAGCTAGCTACAAGGGACAAATAACTGCTTTTTCAAATTATTTAAATTCACTGAAGGTATCTTCATTGGCTGCTACTGAGGTAAATGAGTTGCAATTACGTATTGGTAGGATTGAGTCAATGTATGAACGATATGATGAGGTACAATTATCCATCGAGTGTAATACTGATAACATAGACGCCCAGATATCAGAACGAACTGAGTTTGAATCCCTTTATTTTAAATCGCTTTCTCTTGCAAAAAGAATCTTAGCAGATTGCATTAAGTCAGATGACGCAAACAGTGACGATGGCTCTCATTCCGGCAATCATAAATTTGTTAAACTGCCCACTATTCAACTACCTAAATTTAATGGTTCTTATGATAATTGGTTAGAGTTTCATGACACGTTCATGAGCCTCATACATTCAAATGACGAGATAGATGACAAATAAGTTTCACTATCTGAGAGCGTCGTTGGAAGGGCCCGCTGCTGTGGTAATACAGTCAATCGAATTCTCGGCAGCTAATTACACCGTCGCATGGACTATATTATGTGATAGATATGATAATAAAAGACTACTAATTCAAAATCATGTGACAGCCTTATTCAATATAGCACCAATTAATAAAGAATTGTCTGTCAACTTAAAACGTCTCATTGATCAAATAAATAAAAATTTACGTGCATTAGAATCCCTCGGTGAGCCAACTAAACTTTGGGACACACTTCTCATTCATATTATTACTCAAAAATTAGATGCTAAGACATATCGTGAATGGGAAGAGTCTAAAGGTCGTTTGGAGAAAGATACACCTATTACGTTCGATATATTTTTGATGTTTTTAAAAAATCGAGCCGATTTAATCGAAACACTAGAAATGTCTCATTCTGCTGCTACTAACCGTTTAAATTCTTCTATAAAATATGCTCCAAAAGTTAAGGCAATGCTTTCAGTTCGGGATACCGGCAATAAAAACGGTTCGGCTTTTTCCGCCAAACTGTGCCCTAAATGTAAGGGTGACCATAAGTTAAGCAGTTGTCCTCAGTATCTTGGATTAAGTAACGATGCGCGTCTACAGTTACTGCCAGACTATAAAGTATGTTTCAATTGTCTTAATTCAGGACATTATGCAAATCACTGCAAAAAGCCAGGATGCAAAATATGCCACCGAAAGCATAACACTCTCGTGCACGTCGCAGATTACCAGTAAAAACCAAAATTACAGATATTAATACATCTAACACAAGTAGTGGTAATAATAAGCCTGTTATGCAAAGTCATTTCGAACAAACAAACACTTCGACGGGCTTACAGTCGTCATCCAATTCTAACGCACATTTGTAATTGTCCGCAAAGGTAGGCACTGCATCGTGTAGTGAACGAGGCGACGTATTGTTATCGACGGCATTAATTAAAGTTATAGGTAAGAATGGTTGTCCATATATTGCTCGTGCTATTCTTGATAGTGGCAGTAACGCTTGTTTAATAACTGAAGAGTACAATATATCAAAGGCTAGGTTTGCCCGCTCTAAATGTAAATCAGTCGGTAGTCGGTATTAATAATGCTTCGGCACACATCAAGAAGATTTGTAAGGTATCGATAACATTTGATAACTTCTCTAGTAATCTTCATTGTTTTGTCCTACCATCAATAACCGAAAATGTACCTACTAGATATGTTAATTTGTCAAACTTAAAAATTCCATCTAATATTTCTCTGGCAGATCCTAATTTTCACTCACCTGCTCCCGTTGACATGCTTATAGGTGCTGACGTCTTTTGGGACTTAATAGGAACGCAGAGATTAAAATTAGGGGACGGTCAGCCGATTCTTTGTGAAACTAGCTTAGGATGGTTAGTATCAGGTCCGATTGATTATAGATATGTAAAGAAGGGGGTCAACTCTATTAAATGTAATTTTACAAGAATCTTTCAAGATGAGGCTAGTAAAGATTTAGATGAAGATATACAAAAACAGTTAGTACGCTTCTGGCACCTCGAAGAGGTAAGCCCTGCGCCTCATTATTCAAACGAAGAAAAATTATGCGAAGAACACTTTTTAAAAAACACCACGCGACTGGCAAATGGTCGATTTTGCGTGAGGATACCCTTAAAACATAATCCTGACGTATTAGGTGATTCTTGGCCACGAGCTAAGAAGTGTTTACTATCGCTAGAGCGCAGGTTAGCAGGTCAGTCTCAGCTCTATGAAATGTATAAAGAATTTATGTCAGAGTATGAAAGTCTGGGTCATATGGAGAAATGTGAGAATGATAATTTATCACGTAAGATGCATTTTATACCACATCACGGTGTGCTGCGGGAAAGTAGTACTACTACTAAATTAAGAGTCGTTTTCAATGCTAGCAGTCCGACTTCTTCTGGTGTTTCATTGAATAATATACAGATGGTAGGTCCCGTGGTACAGGACGACCTTTTGTCCATTCTTTTACGCTTTCGGCTACACAAATACGTTCTCACAGCTGATGTTGAGAAAATGTACCGGCAAATAGTCATTCATCCCGATGATCGCTATTTGCAACAAATTGTCTGGCGTGATAAACCTTCAGAACAGCTTCAAGCTTATCAACTTAACACCGAGACTTACGGCACCTCTAGTGCTCCCTTTTTTGGCAACTAGGTGCCTCCAACAATTAGGCTTAGAGTGTACCGATGACAAGGTTGCTCAAGTGATCATTCACGATTTTTACGTTGATGACTTGCCAACGGGAGGGGATGATATTAACGAGGTTACAGATTTGCGCCGTAAAGTGACCTCCAAACTTGCATCAGCTCATATGGTTTTGCGAAAGTGGAAGTCGAATGAATCTCAACTGGTTAGTGAAAATGATATTTCTTCGCTCGATTTAAATATTGGTGGCTTTGAACCGACTAAAACTTTAGGCCTTGGTTGGTAATCACATACTGACCAACTTTGTTTCCCTATAGGAGGGCTATTCGCAGGTAAAACAAAGCGTGATATGTTATCTGTGATTTCACAGATTTTTGATCCACTAGGACTTCTATCTCCCTGTGTAATTAAGATGAAGATGCTTCTTCAACAGTTGTGGCTGCTCAAGCTGTCGTGGGATGAGCAGTTGACGCCAGAAATCAGCAAGATGTGGGCTGAGATAATAGTCGATTTACCTAAATTAAATACTCTACGTATTCCACGTCGTATTATTTGTGACTCGCCTAGTTTGTTAGAATTTCATATTTTCTCAGACGCTTCTGAGCGTGCATATGGCGCCTGTTTATATGTTCGTAGCGTTAATGATCAGGGTGAGGTTTTAATTCAATTATTGATGGCGAAAAGTCGTATCGCGCCGCTTAAACCTATAACAATCCCAAGACTGGAACTTTGTGGTGCACTTGTTGGAGCTCGCCTTTACCAAAAGGTTGTAGCATCGCTGAGACAACAAGCTAAGCGCACTTTCTTTTGGACAGATTCGTCCATCGTGTTAAGATGGTTAAAGGTGCTACCTAGCAAGCTACAACCCCTTTGTTAGAAATAGGGTTGCTGAAATATTAGAGAATACTGGAAATTGCGAGTGGAGGCATGTCCCAACAGAGTGTAATCCAGCCGATCATATTTCTCGCGGTGTGAGTTGTAAGGATATTTCATCCATCATCATTTATGGCCTGCAAATTTCTTAAGTATTAATCACGAGTTGCCTGAGATTAAATTGTCAAATGTTATCCTCCACGGAATACTTCATTCTAACAACAATGAAGATTTAGGCGGTAATAAATTAATTGAAAAACGTAATACATAAATTCTTCTGCGTATTAATAATTGTAGAAAGCAATCCGTTCACGGTCCTCTTAGCAATCACGAGTTGCAAACCGCACTCAATGTTATTATAAGCATATCTCAGAATGAATCATTTGAGGAGTACACCATGTTAATTAAAAATAAAAGCTTACCCACTAAAAGTCCGTTACATAAATTTAATGTATTTCTCGATGATAATAAAATAATGCGTGTTGGAGGGCGTCTTGAAAATTCCGATTACTGTTATGAGAAAAAATATCCCATACTTATACAGTCCACTCATTATTTTACCAAATTGCTCTTCAATTATGAGCACATAAGGTTAATGCACGCAGGACCACAGCTAATGTTGGCCACTATAAGAGAGATGTACTGGCCGATTAGAGGTCGTAATTTGGCCAGATCTTGTTATCGACAATGTGTAAGATGCAATAGAATGAAAGGAAAAAAATCTCTCCAATAATGGGCAACCTACCACACTAGCGCATCCTTTCTGGTTTTCCATTTCAGAATATTGGACTAGACTATGCGGGACCAATTCAATCTGTTTCTCGCCATGGCCGTGGTTGTAAAATTGTAAAGGTGTATATAGCTATTTTTATTTGCTTCGCGACTAAGTCAATTCATCTTGAATTAGTGGGTGATTTAACTAGCAATACCTTCATATAAGCTTTGCGCAGATTTATGTCAAGAAGAGGGAAACCTCTTAATATTTATTCGGATAATGGTACCTCCTTTGTAGGCGCATACAATGACATTTCAAAATGTATTAAGACGTATTGTAATTCTTTATCCGAGGTAATGGCAAATGAAGGAATTAATTTCCATTTTATACCGCCTTATTCTCCCCATTTTGCTGGGCTTGCGGAGGCTGGTGTCAAATGCATTAAATATCATTTAGTTAGAGTGCTGGGCAATTGTAATTTGACTTAAGAGGAACTAAATACCACATTAATACAAATTGAGGCTATACTTAACTCCAGACCACTCACACCTTTATCAACGAATCCTGAAGACTTGCTACCACTAACGCCCGGTCATTTTTTGATTGGACGCCCCTTGACTTCCTTGCCGACACCAGACTATAAAGATCATTCCGTAAGCTCTTTAACCCGATTTCAACCAATAGAACAATTACGTCAACATTTTTGGGCTAGATGGAGCAAAGAATATATATCAGAGCTTCAACTGCGGATGAAATGGCGTTCCTGTAAAGGATCTTTGAAGTTAAATTCACTGGTACTCCTAAAAGAGGAGAATTCACCGCCATTAAAGTGGAAGATGGGTCGCATCTCGCAGTACATCCAGGCTCGGACGGCGTATCAAGGGTGGCGGATATTAAAACATCGACTGGTATAGTTCGCCGATCATTTAGCAAAATTTGTCCGCTTCCTGAACCTGAAGAATCTGGTTGAAAGGTAGACTTTCAACGCCGGGGGGCATGTTGAAGCGCCTGTCAAATTATATTAGCAGTTCTAATGCCAATATTAGTTCGTAAGCCGTGTAGGTTATATATATATTTATATATATATATATATATATAGCCGTTATGTTTTTAAAACAAAATACAGTTGTATCTGTCATCGTTTGTAAAAAAAATAGAAATAAAAAGGTCGATTGAGCAAATTACTGCATTTTATTATTAAAAGGAGATCATATTCCTATTCAAATATCTTCATTCAATTATTCTCGTACAGCCCTCTTCTTGAATGATCAAGCTCATTGGCTCCGTATTGTTTATGTCCAACAAGATAATGGATACGTTTACGAATACGTTTTTCTTTGTAATTTAACAGGACCTTTGGATTTATAAAAGTAAACGAATACATATATTTCATTGCTGGATACAACACTTACCTCGAGGGGATTTGCCATATTCTCCATTTGAAAAAAAAGGAAAATACTTTTATAAAAACAACTTTTTTTCTTATTGCCCGTAAAAGTTTATTGATGGGCATGTGTCTCTCTCGTTGCGAGTGAAATTTGTCTTAATCGTCATGGTTGCCAGGCGGATGGATTTTCATAGTTAACGGGACATACAGCGGAAGCTGTGATTTGTTTTGGTATTCACCATAGTTGGCCCTTACAACACTAGCCGGACGAAATAGGGTGATGGAAATGATTGCCAAGACACTGGCCAAGACTTTTTTCTTAATTTTTAAGAGTTGACACTAATTTAAAACTTTAACCTTCTCTAAATAGGTATTCCATTTTATTCCTTAGTACCACCTCTGCTGAATTTTAATTTTTAAAAGATGATACAGTTAGAATTCTAATGAGCTACAGTATCCACTTGACATCATGTGGAGTTAATTGTGTGCTCGTTTGTTATCCAAACTTCCAAAGAAATAACTCATGAGCAGATTTCTTAGACGTTATTATTGCCTTCATCTATATGCTGAAACCAACATTAGGTTTTGTAAATAAACTAATCTTAATGAACCGGCGCATAGTTTCCTTGAAAAACTGAAAATTTATGGAATATGGTCGACCAATAGATCATTCAACGGATCCAACTCAAATGGGAAGAGTTCGGAAGATTACGACACATTTTCTCTATTACGTATTTCACAATATTTTAAAACAACGGTGTTGCCAGTGATAACATTTGTATACCTAGCACGTGGTCTTTCACCGCTATGGAAAGGAGCTGTGATCGATGATGGCCTGAAATAAGGATATCCGAAGTAGAACCAGGTAACTGACAACCAACGGATACTTAAACGACCATGTATGATCAAGAATCGACAACTGATGGGGAAGAAAAGTTCTGAAATGGCAGCATCGTACCGGTAGGCGATGTGTAGAGCAGGCCCTTATTAGCGGCGGCTAAGGACCGTGTTTTGCGGCATTCCTTAGAGGAAGCCTAAGAACAACATGGAATTGTGAAGGGCTTTAATAATGATAATTATGAATGATATTAAATATAATGTAATTAGTTTACTTTTAATTTCATAAATATTCAGCTAAAAAGGAAAAGTATAAAGACCGAGTAAGCACTAATACTATTAGCATTACTTGAGCTTATGCGATTTTAACCGTGAAGTGGCGGTTAAATAATATCCACTAACCCACATCGTGTCGAGGGTTTCGTAAGAGCGACAGAAGGAAACTGAAGCAGAAGAATAGCAGCAGCATTTTCCTAATAACTACTGAAAATAATAAAATACTCCAGTTGCCAATTCGCCTGCCAAACGTGGCAAATTTTGGCTAAATCTCTTCTATGGGACCATCTATGGGGAAAGCCTATTTTCAGCACTGAATTCATTTGGTTAAAATCGATCTGACTTTAAAACATTTAGTATTTACGTCCATTTCTTCTTAGCATTTGAAAAACTACTACATAGTTTTATATCATCAACATTTATGTACCTTTATTTCTATACAATCAAATTTTATACTGATGTAAGACGAATTTTTTTATCGATCTAATTTAGTGAAGATACATTGGCTCTATACTATGTTGATCATTACGTAACAAAGCTGAATAAAACCTTAGCCTTAAAATAAGTAACTTACTAAATATGTATTAAAAATATTTTTCTATCTATTAAAACTTTTAATTGTACTTGAACAATCAACGCCTGAAAACATACGCCATTGTATCACGTACCACAAGCAAATACAAATTACGCAAAAAAAAAATCTTCCTTATGGCGTATTGCTCAAAACCAAAAATAAGTATTAATTACGCTGACTTGGATATTTTCCACCTATACAAAAGTCGCATGAAACGCGATGTTGTAAACAAAAATGGGGAATAATCACACATGTAAACCCTCGCACACACGTGCACATACGTACACACATAATAAATGTCCTCTGGACGGAATTTCCGTACTTACTATACTGTTCTTCAAGCACAGCTGCACCTGCAATATTCACTGTTTTTTTATCTGAGTCAGAAATCTCATGACACTAGATCAACGAAGCAGAGGGAGAACATAACAGTTATATATATGCGCATAGGACATCTACATACATTATATATTTTTTATTAATTTTGTAGTTCATTATAGATAAAAATGCAGACTTCATGGAAAAGTTGTTTGCGTGGCCCAAAATATTTTTCGGCTCTAGGTTTTTGCTGTGTGTAGCTTAACAGGAAATAAAAACGAAAATTTATTTTAATGAGAAATATATCATATCGTTATATTTTCTTGTGTTTATAACTAACTTGATATCTCGTACTGCCTTGACTGCAACTAGTACACAATGCTATATTGATTCAATAATAACTCTAAGGGAATTGGAGCAGATGTTATGATACTTCAGTAACTTAGCTCTTTCACGTACACTCTAGCTTTCTAACTTTTATTATTTTCATTTCTTTTGCTAAAAACTTGCTAGTTTTGTATTTATGTGTTAGACGTTTATTGTCTCTTTGTTAAACTGAAATAAAAAGGTACTCTACTGTTAGAAATAATTCTCCAAATTATTTACAAATATTGGTTGTCTGTAAAATCGGTTTACAGACTATAGTTTAACGTGACAACGTCATAACAAAACATTGATGAAATGATTGCATACTTCGTGGAAGAGAGATAGATGCGGCGCAAGCCGAACGCTCAAGCTTATCGTGCCTTTCGCTCATTCATGCAGCGCTCTTGCTCAGATCTTAACGTTACAATGAGCAAAATGTTACAATAAGTCATCCTTTTTCGTGTGTGCAACCAGAGTTCGTCGATTTATTAGACGTTGTCTCGTCAATAAAAGGACATTACTCGGTAAAAAACCCTCCTTACTATCAAAAACCATTCTGGAGGCCTGTTTCCAAAAATAACAAAGATGTGAGAGCGGATGTCCAATTTACTCGCCTGCTTACGCAACCAATTATTAGCAACAAAATAGCATACATACATACTAAGTCAGCTCTACATTCAGCATAGAGCAAATACAGTTTGACCAACCGTAGCATGTTCCCATAACAATCGCACACCGGTGCAAAGTGAATAAAGCAATTACACGATAACACCTAGTATGCAAACCAAGCAACCAACACTACCCATCTCAATGTAACACAGAGCAACCTCTCAGCAACACGATCTTTTTTGCCTACACTAGTAGAATACATTAACGGGCATAGTAACGACAGTGAGACTCGAAATACATTATACTGCAAGAACGGATGGGAGATTACAATTTTACCCTCATTTCCTCATATTTAATTTAATTTTTTTACCCTTATTGCTAACACTACTGTATCCTATATAAAGGGTCCTTTCACCTAACAGACCTACTGTTAGGTGAAAGGACCCTTTTATGCTCAGGAGTATAGCTGAGTAGATAGCGATATTAAAATCGTAAATTAAATTTTATAAGTAAACAATAATTTGATATGCAAGGTAAGTAAAAAAATACTGATACTGAGCCTGGCGTGCGGGTGGATGAGCCTATGCTATTGTTTACGGCTAGTCAAGTCAGAGATGTAATCAAGCGGAGGAGCAGGGGCAAATCTCCCGGACACGATGGGCTCAGTATCGAGCACCTAAAACATGCGGGTGTACACCTGCCAAGGGTCCTGTCTCTATTGTTCAATATGTGCATTGGACATTTATATCTACCACCGGATCTAATGAAAACCATTGTGGTGCCCATTGTCAAAAATAGGGTAGGTGATATCTCGGATAAGGGCAACTACCGCCCTATTTCTCTTGCTACCACGGTTGCCAAAGTATTGGACAGTCTGCTTGATTCATGCTTGCAAAATTATCTGAAGTTGAATGACGCGCAGTTCGGGTTTAGGCCCGGACTATCCACTGAAAGCACAATACTAAGCCTAAAGCACACTGTCCAATATTATACAAGCCGGAGGACGCCGGTGTACGCCTGCTTTCTAGATCTCTCCAAAGCATTTGATCTGGTTTCGTATGATTTGCTTTGGAGGAAGATGGAGGACAGGGGTGTTCCGGTTGATTTGCTAAATCTCTTTCGATATTGGTACACAAAGCAAGTAAATTGCGTTAAATGGGCTGACCAATTGTCCATGTCGTACAGGTTGGAGTGCGGAGTAAGGCAAGGTGGGCTGTCATCTCCAAAGCTGTTCAACTAGAGGAGCTCAGCAGCGTGCGAGTCGGATGCAAAGTGAATAGTGTTAATGTAAACAATATTAGTTACGCGGATGACATGGTGCTGCTGGGCCCCACTACGAGTGCTATCAGAGAAATGTTGAACGTATGTGAGAGCTATGCTAAGTCTCACGGTCTAGCCTACAATGCCAGAAAAACCGAATTTATGGTCTTTAAGGCCGCCGGTAAGTATCCCGAATTTATACCTCCAATTTGCCTCGGTGGAGTGGAGCTGAACAGAGTTTTCCAATTTAAGTACCTGGGCCACGTACTTACCGACGACCTTAGAGACGATTTAGACATAGAACGGGAGCGTAGGGCTTTGGCGGTCCGTGGTAACATGCTGGTACGTAGATTCGCTCGTTCTACGGATGAAGTCAAGATTACGCTTTTTAAAGCATTTTGTCAAAACATGTACACGAGCAGTCTGTGGATCAGCTACACCAAACGATCGTTAAACACCCTTCGCGTCCAGTATAATAATATCTTCAGGATGATGTAGAGGCTTCCTCGTTTTTGTAGTGCATCTGAAATGTTTGCGCAGGCGAGAACGGATGGTTTTCAGGCACTCATGCGCAAGAAAGTGGCGTCACTAATAAGTCGCGTACGAGGAAGTGACAACAGCATCCTGAGGATGGTAGCAGATGATCCACATGCACCTATATTAAGGAGCTATGTGCGGACAATGTCCGGATTTGTTACTTATTTAAATTAAATTATTATTATAATATAGTACTACTAATCCCCTTACTATTAGAATTAACTACTAACCCTTATGGACCTATATTGTATGAAAATAAAAAGATTTGATTTGATTTGATTTGATTAACAGCAAAAGCAATATTCGTCCATCTTGACCCATAAGTACCTTCTATGTTCATTAAAGTAAAAGCTAAATTTCAGCCTAAAATAGCCTACTACTGGGCACTGGGTTTCTCTTTCTTCTGAAACAATTAGTGAGTTAAACTAAGGGTGGAAAAATAGGGGATAACGTAATTAATAGGGCTACTTAGATGCATTGAACTAAATTACATAGAAACGACAACGCGTCCAAAATATTTGCGCCGTGAATTGTTGACGATCAGCAATAAATCATTCAATCACTCTCCTACGCTCAGCGGGACAATGTGTCTAGATTGTGACTACACGAAAATTAAAAAAATGCCGTCGTGCGTCTTAAATACATGCAACTTAAACTTCAACTGCGAAGAAAAAAGATGTTGGAGTGACATATCACCGGTTAGTAAACAAAACATGTGTTAAAAACCACAAAATGTAATGTTTGATAATAATTTACTACCGCTGCTACGTGGCTGCCATTTCTATATGAAAATCATAGATTATGAAAAGTGAACCACACAGATGGGAAACGCACGAAACTACCTATTACCGATTTTGATGGTTCTTTTTTTGTTCAAATTAGTATTACTTGCACTCATTTCATTTTATTTAAACCACATATTTGAATCCGACCATGTTTAAAATATCTAAAGAAGTCTTCGACATTGTTAATATACTTTTAAAAGCACGAGACAGCCACTAATTTTAACCACGAGTAGATTAATTTCCCTTCGAATGTTTATACTCATTTCGATATACCTTATATAGTTACTCACTAATTACAAAAAGATTTATTTCAATTTTACGAGTACCTATTACGAAGTTGAGGTTTGGCAATTCTTCACTGCTTGTTTATTCTATAGACACACGACACCTTCGTACCTTATTGAACAAAATGCGTAAGCGACACCGTTTCGGCGGCGTTTACGACTTTTTTCTCGGAAGCATTGAGCTTGCTAACTACACCTTTCAGCAGCTAGCTAGCTAGCGCTACCCGTTGTGTTTGACTAGATGGCATAATATTTTTAGCGCTGTAGCTAGAATAAAGTTATAAAATAACCATAATTACTGCAGAAAATTGTTTACAGATAGCTGCTCTAGTGCGCAGCACATAGTATCTCGATGTTTAGATGACATTGAGATTGTGATATTCCTTATTCCACTCAAAACATATAAAAATAAAATTTGATAAAATATAAAAGCCAATATAAAACAAAAGAATGAAATAATTTCATATTCTGAAGTACTTCAATTATGCTAAATAGTCGATATGTTATAGCATCACCACTATAAAGAGTACATTTTTATTGTAAAAAATTATTATAAAATATTATCTTCCCTAATTTTAGGCAAAGTTATGTACTGAAGAAAATTGTCAATAACAAAGGCATTCCATAATTCCGACATATTATCAACGCGCCTTAAGTGATGTCACTCCCTAGCAATAAAGTACACTGTATGACAAAGGATTATATTCAATATACCGGTTTATCACCGAATTGTAATAAAGCTCAAGGAGGTTTCTCTATTGATGTTTATTATAAGCTGTAATCGATTCTATCTATGTGTTAACATTATACTCTGAAACGGCCATAATAATAAAGTTAACATAACTTTTATAGGTACGGAGAGAAACTGAATTAAAATAAAATTAATGATTAGAGTTTTACCGTGAGATGTAAACCAGAGCAGATTTATAATGTAGAACAACAAGTATTCAAGTAATATATCAAAGAGATTTATTACTTGAGTATATTTTTTACGAATGGGCGATAGTATGAAATCAGAAGAGCAGACATAGGTTGTTCAAATATATTATTCATAATTTTGCCACAAAAAATCATGTTTCATCTATAAACGTGTAGGATACAAACACGTTTATAGAATAAATCAAAAATATTCAGAAGTATGTGCTCTGCAACAATAAAACGTATACCTATGTTTTATTGCTTCAATAGCAACATCAGCAAAATCAAACCTTGTAACTGCTAATTAAATTACCGGTCCTGCCTACATAACCAGATACATCTTATAGAGAAGCCTTATAGGGAAATTTTCCACTTTGAAGATAGGAGGAAAAGTTCTAGTCCATGCACCTAATAGAATAATTTTATGAAGCTTCGAATACATTATATCTCGAAAAGTATCTTATTTGAAATAAAATGTAATGAAGAATTGAACAACCAAAAATGACAAAAAATTATAATACAACGACTAAAATGAAATCAAAGTATGCTTATTATTTTGCTACAATTATTGTAAAAGACTTGTTTTGTATTTTAAAGGCAACTTCGGTAATGATCTCCATAATATATGTGTGTAGATCCGAGAAATGGTTTAGAAGTTTGGATAAACAAGTTGCTAGCAAAACTGTTGTACGAAAAAAGATTTTATTAAGGAAGCAGTAGACCTGCGCAAACAAAATAAGAAACCTAAAATGTAAATTATGAATGGGAAAAAGGGTTTACTTATTGTGCACATTTAGTATTAAAATTTAAATGTGGTTTACAAGTCGGATAAATCTCAACGTCTTAACAGTGTTTTAACTGTTTCGTTAAATAGTAGTAAGCCTATACTATTTATTGCCTTATACTATTGAAAAAGCAAGTTTGTAGAGTTTATGCACTTACAATGGGGCCTTCAATTACACTTTACATTGTCATAATTAAAGATACCCCATAACAAGATTTCAAATTGTATTTTAGCTTAAACGTAGTTAGTTAACTACGTGTTAACAAACCGAATGATTTTTTAAAGTTGAGAGAAATATTGTTTTACGAAATTGAAGTAAACCAACTCAGATGAGTCACTCGCGTCTGTAGGTTTCGTCCACCTAACCCTAGACCTACCCTAAACGTGTCTCCGGGTGGTGGTAAACGAGCTACATAGCCGAAAGAACAGACTCGACTCCTCACCCTATGGTAGCAGCGTAAAATCTGCCAACCCTTAGTTCGCACTATGAGGCATAAAGTAATAGAAATGGCCCCGAACCCCGGCGCCTCTAAATGGGACAGGGGTGGTTAGAATTGTATCACAAAGAGACGAAAAGTGGATTGCGGAAGTCCATCAGGTTACGCTGAATGTATGTGGAGCAATGAATGATAAGATGAATGAAGTATACAAAATGATGAAATGAGGAATAGATGTTTAATGTGTAAATGAGACGATACAAAAGGGAAAGCATACCACATAGCATGTATACCGCTTAATAGTCCGGTGTGACGAGACCGAGCAGGCACGAGGAATGGGTATCATCCTTTCAGAAAGAATGAATCAATGCGTGAAAAAGTTTAAGCCCATAACTCCAAAAGTTACGTGCACTTGCTAAGGTAAAGGTAGCTAAATTCTTACAAGTAGACCGTTCCGTAATTGGCTTATCGCCACAATTGATTAGTGTAATAATTCATTTACGTGGTAGAGCCATGCTGCAGATATATTGTAGTGCAGCACAACACTGCTCGAATGGGGTAGGACCACGCCATCACAGAATACCAGCGTAAAATAGCAGCTTAATGGTACTGTGTTTCGTATAGTGAGTGTAGAGAACCGTTGACCCTTTTTACTAGAATCGAACCATCCTTCCCTTCACCATCCTGTCGTGGGAAGAACTAACAAGAAACCCATCTACCATTTCTTTTAAATATAATTAATTTATAATATAATCACTTCATACAATCATGACATACACAGACTACTTTGATAAGAACAGAACTAATCAACTATAACTTGTACTGAGACTAATTTAATAGCTGAAAATAATAATTAATTCGTGTCCATGAATTAATTATCCGAAAATTCGGGGATGAGCTAGTAACGGAGTGCAACAAGTGCACCGAGCCACGCCAGAGCCAAGACTGCCCTCACGGCGGCGGCTCCGTCAGTTTTATATAAGCAAAACAAGCAATCACAAGGGCACTGCAGATGCACGCATGACGCACAGGTGTGCGGTGGAAGTGTTGTTTACAAGAATTCTGGCTAGCTACAGAGGCGGTGCCGTACGTGCAACAGCGCGGGCGCCGTCACGACCATGCTGAGATGCATGCGTCTTCGCACGCGCTCCATCACAATCTTAGTTATCTGTAGACAGAAAAACATCGTTCGATTATCCTGACAAAAGTCATAGGTTTTTACACATTCAGCAATATTAGATTTAAAATATTTTTTGAAGAAATTTGTGATCGAAAAAATGTCAAGAGGATTATCAAAATTTTATGAGCGAGAATTGTAACTTTGAGGTAAGAAGGATATTTCACGAGAGAAATAGCAGGCAGAGTTGCTGTATTCCAATCCCGTATCGTGGCCACGACATATAATATCAGATTGCTGGCAGCCTGTGACCCAATAATCAACGCCAATAAAATAAAAGCAGATCTCTAATTAAGTTAGCTCAGAAGAATAATAATATAGATATATATATATATATATAATAATATATATATATATATAATAAAGGCTACGAACATGGATGTATTGGCGAGCACCTCTGAATTCACAGTAACGTTAGCGATGGAGACTGCAGTGGTAAGGCCACTGCAGTCTCCATCGCTGACGCTCCGGAAAAATGAAGAGAATGAGGAAAACATTTGACAAAACTGTTTCTTCGTTAACGAAATGCGAATCAGTATTTATTAAGATAACCGACATGTCCGTATCTGGAGAAGACCTGGAGAGTCTGAAACGCAAAAAAAACTGTCATTGGAACTTTCAGCAAGGCGGGAGATCAATGTACTTTTGGGGTGGAATTATGATTGGAGCTAGAACGCCTTTGATCCCGTATCGAGGTGCCATGATAGCAGAAGGTACAAAAAAGTCAAAATTGATGGAATTGTCAGACCATACCGAGTAAACTATGGGCACCAATTCATAAAGGTCGATGATAAGGCGCCCGCACATCGAGGTCAACGCGTCAATGCTGCTCTCCGAGAATACGACGTCACAAGGTTGAACTGGTCTACCGGCTCGCCTGACTTAAAACCAATAGATCACGCGTGGGATGCTTTTAAGCGAGCTGCTTGGAACCGTCAGCCACCTCTCCAGACAGTGCCAAAGATCAGGGAAGCCACTATTTAAGAAAGAAACAATTTACCGCAAGACATGTTTGATATCTTGATCCTCAGCATGCCCAGGAGGATCTCCGCGTGTGTTCGAGTATTAAATAAAAACCTTCTATTAATAAATTGTTGTATAAGTTTCGTTAAACAATAGTTTTCTTTATAGTATCATCATATTTCTTAATAGTTATCAAATTTCTTTATAATTACTATAGGATAAAATCATTCAATTTTTGTTGTCAAACTGTGTATAACTATTTAAAAAAAGATATAAAGTAAAGAATGTTTCTTAAAAATATATCAGCTTTTTATATGTTTGAGTTATATTTAATAATTTTGTTTCTTTGTATATGTAGTAGATTTGTTTTTTTATAGGATATGGTGACAAACGAGCACACAGTCCACCTGATGGTAAGTGGTTGCTGCGGCCCATAGACATCTGCTTATATCCTCGATTACGAATCAAAATGCAGATCAGAGAGAGAATCACCCGTGAGGACTAAGATGGAATGCCTTGTTTCCAGTAAAAAGGGTCTCCGGTTCTCTACAGCTTTAAGCTACTATTTTACACTGGTATTCTGTGAGAGCGTGGTGAGGATAAATGTAGATGTCTATAGGCCACATCATTCACTTACCATCAGGTGAACTGTGTGCTTGTTTATCATATTCTATAAAAAATATTTAAAAATGTATTAATTTATTTATTTTGTGACCTATGTAGTGGTTCTAGATTTGTTTTTGCAGCGGTGCCCCAAATTTCAGTCAAGTATGCGGTTTTATATATATTTATATATATATATATATATATATATATATATATATATATATATATATATATATATGTATGGACTGGTTACATTACCGGTCCCCGTAGGGCTCCAGAAAGAGAAGTTATTTTGGTTTAAATTTTAGAAATATTTGGTTTCCATGTTAAGTGCGAGTCTAAGATCAGCCTAAGATAATTCTCTTCATCAACTTTATTTAAAATTTGGTTGTTTATTTTCAATAGCAGTTCCATTCTTATTTTATGAACATGTAAAACACGAATTAAAATATGACCAGACACCGAAAGTTTTTAAAACGTGACTCATCATTATTATGGCCGCTTATTCTAATAAAATCGTTTGAAATTTAAAAAAAATCACAGTTCTTACTCGTTCTAAGTAATCTTACAAATAGTCGCGATATTGATAAAGTAATAAAGTCATTTTTTCAATAATTAAAGCTGATTTAATTCTTACATTCCTCTTAAGCTAAAGTTTGCCTTTTACTGACAATTTATTCAAGACTTAGTAATATATTATAATAAAAAACAATGCTTTTAAATCATCATCACTCTTAAAAAGTCAGCTTTTACCAGCGAAAATGGTTACTAAATCTATTGAATTTAAATATCTATGGGAAATAGACTCCTCTTTACTGGTAATGTAGCATCCCATCTCAATGGTAACGGATGACCACGCATTTGCATTTTGATTTTGGTTGAAAGATAGATGTGGGTGTGTATAGGTACAGCATCCACTTTCCATGAGTTCGACTATATGCTCGTTTATCACTCTTGTATATTTTCTAATATTTCGTAATTAAAGTAAAAACTACAAAGTACTTTTTTCTAGGCCCTAAATTTACATCCATATTTTGCCCTAGTTCTGTTTTACGCTAATGCACCTACCATAGTAATGATTTCTTATATTTACGCGAACACTACACATTGATTAAAACTACTTTTACGGATTTTATCATGTTTAATTTTATTTGATTTTTAATTCCCGACGTTTCGGGTGCTTTCTAGCACCCATGGTCACGAGGGACTGAGGTGACGTCCCGATGTCAATGTTAACCCGGAGTACCTTCAGCTTTTAATTATAGTTTATGGTCCGATCTATGCAGAATGAACTTACTGTGTTTGAAGTCTTGCAGTGGTTTGCTTGGGTTTAGTTTTAATTTTATTAATTACAGGGTCTCAAGCACAGTTTGTTATCGATTAAAAATCTGTTTCCCTTAATAATATAATTTAAAATCATATTAAAACCATTTTAAGACTAAATACATATATAAGGTATTACATAAATGATACTTATAAAAAATCGCCCATCTTCATAAAGCAGTATAATCTGTTTGTCACGAAAACTGGAATATCTTACTTGATTAGAAAACTTAGGTAGTTCAACATAAGTAACTTTAAGTTAGAAGATAAATAAGCAACTATTCATGAGTTCTTAATACCAGTGAGTTCAAATAGCTCGTTTTGATCAGCACTTTAAGTAGTTAACTTAGCTACTTCATAAATTCCTCTTATTAATCGTGATTAGAAATCTTTAGGGCTCATTTTTCAATTGTTAAATAAAAGTTACCCATTAAATAAGCTACAAATTAACTATAAAAAACATTTCAATCAATTTTTAAAAAAGATTGATTCATCGTCGCTGAGCCAAAATCGTTGATTACTGAATCATTGATCGTGAATTATCAGAACTGTATATTTCTTTTATACAGTTAGTACCCACGAAACGATTTTTATAATAGGTAAGAGAAAAAAAGGAGAAAAAATAGAAAGTTGAACTTTTGGTTGGAAATTACGAAAAATATATTCTTAAATAGGTAAAATAGGAGGTAAAATTTGTATACAATTTATCCTATATTTGTAAAACCATGAAAATTTATATTTAGCCTTTTGATTAATAATAAAGAATGACGTGTTTCATTGTTCAACCAATAATATTGTTATGGTTTTTATTACCATGTAACGATGTTATATCCATTACTATTTTCAATTACTTGTGTTTACTAAAGATATCATCGGCGTACATTGAACCTTTATTACCAAGTTGTAATAAAGATTTACTAACACTATCTACGTTATAGGCATTTCTGTTTTTAATATTAACGTCATGTCATAAACATATATGAAAAATAAAATATAATATGGTAAATATCTTATATGGCGTTTATTATAGAATAAAATTTTTGGTAAATCAAATGTGTATATTATATATATTAAAAATGTGCTTATGCCTTAAGTGCTCAAATTATACGTCAATTTTTAAAGTATTCTAAACACACACAAGTTTTCGCAAATAAACTTATTATTTCTAATTTTTCGATAATTTTATGTCAAACGTCAATAAAAAATAGTTTGGAAAATCCAAAAGAGCGACTCGTAATGCTAATATGATCGTGAAAAATGTAGAACAAAATTCTCTACCAACAATAGAAAATATTTTTTTGAGTTTACTGTTATTATTATTGAGATTCAAAAAAATTTTATTATTGTAATTGAAAAAACTTTTAACAGAGCTATCCTTAAAACGATCAGAAATCAACTTTAATAATTCTTTAAATTTTTAGGTATTTGTACTCGGGCATTATCGTAAAAACTCGTCTTTTTTACCTGACTCGTTAATAATTTTTTTCTCATTAACTTTATTTCGTTTTCGAAAAGCTTTTCATCTAGCCATAACCAGAAGGGGAGATAGGGGAGGGATGGGCACTTTTTAATAAATAATAATAATAAATAAATCATTTATTCTGGACCAAACCTTTTGTACATTTTTCACACCCACCAAACTGCATAACAGTTTGTCGGCGGGATTAGAGCTTCTCTTTTTTTTTGCGCCCGAAGCAATTAAGGACCAACCCTCCGGTAACGGGGGGGGGGGGGGGAGGTGGAGAATGCTCATAGCATACCACACAGCCGGCTGCGTGGTTATGTGGAGACTTTTACCAACTAAACTCCACCTTTTGGGTTTGGTTTACCGATCTTACGAGAGATCTTTAAGCCGTAGACTGACGCGAGCCTCCTTGGCGGAAAGGAGGGCGCAAGTGGCGAAAAACCACTTAGAAGTGTGCCTAACTAAGGCAAATTAAGGGATGTGTTAAGTAGGCTCGGCCTAAGCCGCCAGGAGGCAATTGAGGTCAGCCGAAAGCTTGTTGGGGGAGAGAGAGTTTCTCGGTCTGCGCACACTATAGCGAGTGTGGAGAGGGGCTGCATAGGCAGCTGTCTCACGAATGAGATGATTTGGGTGGGACTCTGAGGCTTTGAAAAATCTCTTAGAGAGTGATTTAAGGAACTGCTGGATTGTTGGGAGCTTTAAGTCTCGGTGGAGGTCGGCATTACGGACATAATAAGGCGAGTTCGTGGCCCTACGACAGAATAGATTTTGAACTATTTGAAGTTCATTTATAAGGTTGGGCTTAGCATGTGTGAAAATGGGGGCCGCGTAGGTCATACCAGGTCATATACAGACCTTATACAGGGTTCGCTTGTTTCGGAGGAACATTTTACTGCGTCTGCCCAACATGCTGTTCACTACCATGTTGTTCACTACCCATGTAAAATCACGCAGTGCGAGTTACTTTCTTGATATGGGGCTCGAAAGCCTTGGATCAAGGATGACGCCTAAATATTTGGCTTTTATTTGCCACGGGACAGGGGTTCCTAACCTCCTGATTGGCGGAATGGCAGGAGTCGTTTATGTTCGAAGCAAACGGCGGAGCTCTTCTCCGGGTTTACGTCGATACGCCATTTTTGGAACCAAGCTTCTAAGTCACTAACTGACTTTTGGATCTTGTTCCGAATCTGTATCAGTGAGTTGCCTTTAGAGTAGAGGGCTGTGTCATGTGCGAAGAGGGCCAGTTTGACATCGGACGACCGGATAAGAATGTCGTTGGTGAATAGTATGTATAGGAGGGACTAGCACAAAGCCTTGAGGGGCACCGGCTTTGATTTGACGAGAAGACGATAGCATGCCTACGTGTCTAAAACGAAAGGTACGATCCTTCAAATAGGAGGCTACGAGGCGGACGAGACAGTCAGGGAGATCTAAGTCGCACAATTTGTAGATAAGGCATGCCAGACTCTATCGAATGTCTTGGCAATGTTGAAAAAGACCGAAATGGTCTTCTGACGAAGAGGATAAAAACCGCTGAGGATATATTCCACTATGCGGTGAACTTGCTGGGGGCACGAGTGCTAGGCTCGAAACCAGAATTGTTGAGGGATGACATGAGGGTCGCCGTTTGTGGGAAACAAATGGCGCCTCATGCGCACGAGAATAACTCGTTCGAAAAGTTTGCACATGGCCTTGAGGAGGCTGATGGGACGGTGATTAGAGGGGAGGTGGTGAGGTTTGCCTGGCTTGGGAATGCCAATGACAGTTGCCTGGTGGGAAAATAGCTGAATTCGAAGCAGGCGTTGAAAATTATGGCCAATAAGGCGATCACCTGCTCCGGAAAGTGTTTGAGGGCTTGGTTGGAGATGCCATCGGCGCCCGGTGTTTTTTGGGGCTTAAGTACTTTGATGGTAGATGAAATCTCACCTTTAGACACAGTGATAGGGTCAGAGGTGATGGGGGGTGAGCTCCGGCGACGGACATCGTCCTCCACTAGTTTGATATGTTGGGGGTCAGTGGGTTGTGAGCTGGGAGAGCATTGAGCGGCGACGCTGTTGGCGAAGCACTCAGCCTTTTCTTCGTTCTCAAAGGCAATAGAGCCGTCGGGACGAGACAGAGGGGGAGTATGCGTGATAGCGTCTATCCGGAGGGCTCTCGCCATCTGGTAGTACGCTGTGTGAGAGAGGAGATATTCTCCATGAGATTGCCCCTTTCGAGGTCTCTGAAATCTTTGAGGCGGTAACGGAGTTTGCGTTGAAGGCGGTGGGCCGCGAGTCTATACTCGGTAGCAGGATAGCGTGCAGCTCTACGGAGGGCAGCTTTTTTGGCTTTAAGCAGGTTGCTAATATCTAGGGGAAGACTAGTTTTAGCAAAAAGCTTTTCATTCTCTTTAAGAGAGGATGTTATAAGAGAGGTATAAAGAGATTTTCGACCGCGGTGTCTATTTTCCCCGTACTGTCGAGGACGTCGGAAGAGAGGGTTATAGGAAAGTCTGGAGAGTCCATAGCCGAGGCTAGAGACTTCTTGAAGCCCTTATAGTTGGTGTAGGTTTTGGAAGTGGGAGTTAGAGGTGGCTGATGACCAAGAAGGAGGGATACAGGACGGTGGTCGGGACCTAGATCATCGAGAGACTCGATTGCTCTAAGGTTAAGGGAGACTCCTTTAACTAAAGCAAAGTCTAGTACGTCAGGAGCGTAGTCAACGTTGTCGGGATAGTGGGTGACAGCGAGGGGGCTGTAGACCGTCAGGTCGAGAGACTGAGTGATATCTCAGCAGCACCTTGCCACTACTAGTAGTAGTGCGGCAGGTCCATTCAGTATGCTTGGAGTTAAAATCTCCAAACATAATGACTGAACCGCCTAATGCAAGGATGGCTTCAAAATAGGGATATAACAAGAGGCTATAACGATAGACTGGTGTCCAGTCACGGCTATTCTGGTTATAGTAGCTTCCATATTGGTAAGCGTCGGAGTGGGGATGTGGGAGCAATGAATCGACTTTTTGTAGTAAATGGCAGTACCGCCGCCTTTGCTGTTGGGTCTGACATTACGAAGAAGTGAATATCTTTTGATAGAGAGGCCTTTGGAGACCTTAGAACTGAGGTAGTGTAGAGCTTGTCTTACTACATATGGTTTAAATACGTAAGTATAATCTAATGAAAATAAAAGAGTGTAAATAAAGCAAGTTTTAATATTTTTTAAAGATACGAAGTAATAAAAAAGCACATTTTTAATATATATATATATATATATATATATATATATATATATATATATATATATATATATATAATATTTATTGCCAAGTTTGATTGGCAAAATCTTTTACAAAGAACAGTCCACAAATTATAATCAATCTGAAAGTTACAAAAGCCCAAAGCTCCTCATGGTAGGGAAGTTCGTGCACCCCCTGTGAGAGGTTTGGGCATGATGTTTAAAACACCAACGATACATATTATATTGTATTAGTGAAGATATAAACCTGGATGAAGAATCCTTTACATACGCTTGTTTAAAATATTGTAGTAAGTTTGTTCTAGGCCTTTCAATCTTATCACCAGTTGTTTTCATGTTACCGCCTTTAACACTTCTTCTATGGCAGTTACATATAATATTCTGTCTTTCGGAATTTCGCATTGCTCAACCCTTCTTTTTATACCTGAACGGCGTCTTTTTGCAATTATCTAAATATTTTAACTTAATTTAGGTATTGTAAAACAAATTGTTTCACTATATACATTACTTAATGTATATATGATGATATATACATTAAGTAAAGTATATAGTGAAACATGATGATATATGATGATGGGACCATTGGGCACGCCCAAACCACCTTCAAAATAACTGCCCGTTGCTTTCTCTGGACACTTTTGCAACTTAAGTTTCCTGTGAAGCTTTATGCTGTTATGGTTAGATATTTTAACGTTACTTACAGGAATAATAAAAATAAAATTAATACCTTCACTGGTTCTTCATATATGATATCATATAAAAAACCACAACAAAATGATTACTTTAACGCGCACCTAACCTTAAAGAGAGTGTAACTTTGGCAACTGAACGAAATGACAAATTTTCTATAGATGAACAGTTTTGCTGGTAAGTAAAATAAATAACAGACGTTAAAATTAAACTAAACTGGAATTACGAGAGGGTGTCCATGTCTCCTAACTGCCCAACCCTTCCGTACCTCTATTTTAATTTAGCATTCACTAAAGTACACGTTCAAGTCACTATCAAATCCGGAGTCAAGATCTCATCTTAAATTAGCAAAATGAATCCAAACTCGACACACCTAGTTCTACTCTTCGAGGAGTTCCAGTAGCAGATACCGAAACACACCTTCAGGTCACTTCATAAAGTTCAAGACGTATAAGTACATTTATATATAAATTTTACGTACTTTTAGCGAAACAATATATTGTAATGAAAATCTGTGATTATAAAAATAACATTAATATTTTACCTTGGTCAGGTATGTAACAAATTTGGTTTTTGGAGTATTTTGTATTTCTACAGCGGTCGATATTTTTCTCACGAGCCCCTGTAAACAAACGATATAGTAACCCACTCACGACGGCAGCCGAGCCGAGAGTGAGTCAAAGTGTATCTGTATTTCGTAATATATATTTTTACAAGGCTGCTCAAACACAGAACGTTTCGGGATTTCTCGGGCGAATAAAATTAATTATAACTAAACAAAACAAAATTAAACAGCTATTTACATTCCACGGCTTTCCACTAGATAGATGAAGAGATTAAAAAATAGATTGAGTCGAACAATTGATATTTTCAAAAGTTATTGCGTTTACCCCTTCATGCGGGCTTGATAAATCTGCATCGTAAGCCACTAAAATCACTTCTTTACCAAACAAATAAAAAAAAACCAATTACTTAATCGATTAAAAAATTAATAAGTTCAATAATAATTTATCCTTCTGACAATGTACTTTTCATTTATATGTTCAATATGATTGTTAGATACGATTTCATGCGACAAAACTTTGGAATCTTGATTTTTAGGCGCTAGTAGAACACACCTACGCGCTTTGCGCATGCAATAATAGTGGCAGCGCAAGAGAACCTATCACACCATTCAGTCCCATGGGTGTCGTATGAGGCGTCTATTGAGGATGCCAGCAGGAACTTATGGCTTCCGATAGATGACGGTATAACCATCTCGTTTACGCCAGACGTAAAATACTAGACTTGCTGCGAAAAGCAGCGTCAAACATACGAGACGTCTGGTACTACGATCGTCATTCTGCTTGTTAAGTCTCACGATTAAGACAAACCCTCACTGTCACTGTGGTACACATCCAGCAGTTGCCTATTACTGAAAATTTATTCAAGACTTAGTAATATGTTATAATAAAAATAATGCTTTTAAATTATCTTATACGTGGTAGAGCCATGCTCCAGTTATATTAGTAGCATAATTGTAGCACGAATGGGTCGGCTCGACCGGGGAAGGACCACGCTCTCACAGAATACCAGCGTGAAATAGTAGCATAATGCTGCTGTGTTTTGTATGGTGAGTGTAGAGAACCGGAGACCCTGTTTACTGGAAATGATGCATTCCATCTTAGTCCTCACGGGTGACAACGCATCTGCATTTTGATTTGTAATCGAGAATAAATGTAGATGTCTATGGGCCGCAGCAACCACTTTCCATCAGGTGGACTGTGTGCTCGTTTGTCACCCTATCCTATAAAAAAATCATCACTGTTACAAAGTCAGCTTTTACTAGCGGAAATGGTTACTAATCCTATTGAATTAAGGTATTTATAAATCCTAACGTATTTTTGACTAAGATAAATAAGTCATCATCATCAACCCGTTCTATGGATTATGGACCATTTTCGCATGATGATGATTGACCCTATTCCATCACATTAGATTTGACTTCGCTCTCCTCGCGTTTCCCTAATACCTATAATTAACCGTTTGGGTATTTAAGGTCTAGCATATCTGGGACAGATTTCTCGTTATGTGTACGAGTTAATGTAATTTTTTTAGAATTTTGCCCTATTTGGAGCAACTTTTAAAAATATCATTTAGATAAGTATTATTTTTAGTAAATTGCAAGTACTATCTATAACTAACCAGGAGTCACACCATTCCTATCTATTAAAGTAAAGTAAAGGAAAGCAAAGTAAAGTTACAGCCTTTATACGTCCCACTTCTGCGAACCTCTCATTTCTTAGAGGATTTTAGGGCAAGGAAGTGTCCGCCGCGCTACCTCAATGCGTGTTGGCGAACTTCACATGTCTTCGAAATATTTTCTTTTCTTATTCCTCAGACATGCAGGTTTCCTCACGATGTTTTCCTTCACCGCCGAGCACGTGGTAAATCAGCACTTAAAATTGCAATTAACAATTTCATTGGTGCCGGCAGGGATCGAACCCGGGTTACTCGCGTTCTGTTATATTTACAGCGAGCGCTAACCATCTGAGCTACCACGGCTTTCTACCTTGTGCTTTCTAACTACGGCTATTCTAAATTCTAATCATAAGCAGTAAACTTACTTTAAAAAAGTAAACTAAAATGATAAATGAACTTACACTAGACCGGAAGTCTGAAGTCCATAGAGAGCTTGTATAATTACAGGCTGTGAGGCATTCTACCGTAGTCGTCAGGGGTGAACAGGTATAATATGTAGCCTTCTTTGAGTTGGCTGAGAGTGTTTCGTGGACTTCAGTTGCCACTTACCCTTAGGTGGAACTATGAATTCGTTTGTCACTTCAGTTCAATAAAAAAAAAAACAGTGCAATTTGACGGCGGATATAAATAAAAGGGTCCTACCTAAAGGAATCCTAACATAGAGCTAGAGCTTGAGCTGCTGTCTAATGTGAACTGCATATTCATCATCATCATCATCATTATAGCCCTTCACAAGTCCACTGCTGAACATAGGCCTCCCCCAAGTAATGCCACAAAGCACGGTCCTGAGCCACCTGCATCCATCGACTTCCTGCATGTCTTACCAGGTCGTCACTCCATCTAGTGGGGGTCGCCCTACACTACGACTACCGGACGAGGCTGCCACTCGAGAACCTTTCTTCCCCATGGGTTATCGGTTCTTCGAGCTATATGGCCGGCCCATTGCCACTTAAGCTTACTAATCCGTTGGGCTATGTCGATCACTCTGGTTTTACTGCGGATATCCTCATTTCTGAGTCTATCACGCAGAAAAACTCCGAGCATAGCCCTCTCCATAGCTCGCTGAGCGACCTTGAGCGTCCTTATACTGCCAGCAGTGAAGGAACACATCTCTGATCCGTAAGTCATCACTGGCAACACGCACTGGTTGTACACTTTAGTTTTGATTGAGGTATACCTGACGAGAAGATGTGTCGTAATTTCCCGAACGTTGCCCAGCCGAGTTGAATCCGTCGATTGACCTCTCGGTCGAAGTTGGACTTACCTAGTCGGACTCTTTGTCCCAGGTAAACGTAATCGTCAACAACTTCGAGCATAGTGCTCCCCACAACTACCGGCATAGGTGTGACATGGACATTGAAGATAATCTTTGTTTTGTCCATGTTCATCTTAAGACCTATCCGTTGGGAGACACCATTGAGGTCATTGAGCAAAGTGCTTAGGTCCTCCAGCGATTCTGCCATAAGGACTATATCGTCGGCAAATCGAAGGTGAGTGATGTACTCGCCATTAATGTTAATACCGTATCCTTTCCAGTCCAGTAGCTTGAAAACGTCTTCCAACGCAGCGGTGAAGAGTTTCGGGGATATAACGTCACCCTGTCTTACACCTCTCTGCAGTTGGATAGGTTGCGAACTCTGGTTCTGTACTCGGATAGCCATCGTAGCCCTACTGTACAAACACTTCAGCACTTCGATATACCGACAGTCAACTTGGCACCGCTGAAGGGACTGTAGCACCGCCCAAATTTCGACGGAATCATAGGCTTTCTCATAGTCCACATACGCCAGGCAAAGCGCGCATGTTATCAAAGACTAACTGAAAATTCTACAGTAGCGCCGCAAGTAATAAAATATGCAATCACAGATTAAATCAAGTAGTTTGAACTTAGAGTAATTATACACATAGTGCACTTACTCTGAGAGTTTCATAGAAATTCAGGTTGCATAGAGAATGCATCCCGACGTGAAACTTGAATATTTCAACCGTGATTAGAACCAGAATGGGACACACGCCGTTAAATTTACTATCCACTATAGATGAAGTGTTTTATAGAGATTAGTGTAAGCTGCTAAAATTAATAATTAGCGCATGGAAAATGTATGTGCGATCAATAACAATGAAATATAGGTCAGAGATGCGGAAATAATTGATGATGTAATTCTGTTTAAATTTAATACGCAGTAATAGAGAAAACTGTGTCAAGTAATAAACAATTAGTAATTGTACAGTAATAATAATATTTACATAAAAAAATTGTAGAAAAGTGTCTGTTATTCCAAATTTTTCCAGAAAAAATAAGCTTATATTATTTTATATTATCTTATGAAGGTTTTCTTTTTCGACTGTTTTCACACTTGAACAAGAGACATAAAAGATCATTAATTATAATACGTCGATTAAATAATACAAGTAATAGAAGCCTGGGCTTTCGCCAACGTGATTATCTAGGAAAAAGAGTAAGTATTATCTGCTGTAAACTTACTACACGAGGTGTAGAATGGTTGTAAGTGTTCATGGCTGCGGCAGCCACTTGCGATCCGGAAGACTTTGTGCTCCTTTGTCACTGTAATATTAATAAAAAAATATTGTTATTTAACATTTTATAACATGTAAATTTACGCTAACCACGCTTTACGCTGTTTAATGTCTCTTATCTTAAAAACATAGATTTATTTCCTATTATCCCATATTAGGTTATATACGGACTTCGATGTTAACATTGTTTATATTGCCTTTACGAGTATAATAAATAAATATTACTAGTAAACTCTAAGAAACGCTTGTTCTTTTTTAATTTCCATAGATTTATTTTTCCAATATTACGAGAGTTTCAGATAAAGAATAGTTAAAAGCGTTAAAATGGAAGCTGGCTGTGTGATGTATACTGGAAATACAATTTTTGTAATTACATCACAATGCTACACCACGTGCAATGGGAGCAAGACGTAAAATCGACAAATGTATTAAGCGCGAAGGCAACGGCCGAATTTTCCCGATATCTCGCATACAGGGGACGTCTATAAAATCGTGTACAGGCGCAGGAAATCATGCATCATAAAAGGAACGTATTGATCCAATATTACTTTTTTCGGTTTCGGCTGTACCTGTGTCTTAATACAATATTTTTCATACAAACTTTGCAACCTCGTATCAAAATGTTAAGAGAAAATTTTTGAAAAAAAAAATGTCTATTTTTATTTTTTTTAAAGTATTTGCACCAACTTAAAAAAACATTTTATTTTCTCCATATAAAATAGAAGATCTTCTGTCCCCATCCGTAAAGAGTTGTTTAAAAAATAGCAAAATACATAATATTCATTTATTTTATTTATCTTACTTTCAAAAAGTTTCAAGTGAACCGCCCCGTAAAATAAAAAGTTTTATACAAACTGTAACACCCATTTCACCCTCTTAGGAGTCCAATTTTCTAAAATTCTCTCTTAAAATGGCTCTTGAAAAAAGGCAGCTACTGTCCAAAATTCATATATCTACGTGTAGCGGTTTGGGCAGTGCGTTGATAGATGAGTAAGTCTCTCTGGAATTTTTCATATATAAGTAGAGTAGTCTCTTTTCTTGAAAGTTCCTAACTCGGTCCGGAAAAATCGTAGTCGATTCCACAAGAAAGTTCAGAGTTCTACACACACACACACACACACACACACACACACACACACACACACACACACACACACACACACACATACACACACCCACATATATATATATATATATATATTTGTAATATTAACCACACGGGTTATAACATAAAATATAAACATGCCATATAAGGCGTATTATTTCCATATAAAAATACTTTGTCTTTTCTCAATTATTTTGAAAGGCTTGTGAAAGTTAATCACAGGTCGAATAGCCACTCGTTTAGGAATAACTTATGGGGTGGTAAAAGTTTTAAGAAAAGTAATTATGTAACAAGTTAGAGCTGCCACTTAAGAGCTTCAGCGAGTTCCAAATTAGAAGTTCTCTGCCAACGAATGAGGCTTTCGAAAATTGAAGTTACGTTGAAATTTTAAATTTATAAATTTAAATAAAAATAAAAATGGGATTGTAATTTTTTTCATTGTATGAGCTAAAAATAAAATAAGTTTTAATTTAATAATCAAATGATATTTTGCTAAAACAAAGAACAAGGTAAATAAGTATAATAAATATTGAAAAGTTAACGTAAATAATAGAATTGAATAGAACAGAATCATTTTTTCTTCAATATAAATTATATGTAATACTTATTGAAAGTCATTTTTTACTTTCACCACTGGTTTGGGAAAAAACTTAGGAAAAAACCAAGGAACCCAGCGGAACTTTACTTTTAAAAAAGCATAGTTTACAATATAATATTTACAATATAATATTTACAATATAATATTTCATACAATTGTTATGAAAACATTAAGAAACAGCATGGTAGCGACCACCTCATTCCCATTTTACTAAACAATTTTTGCTCAATAAATATTTTGAACACTGATAGATAAGTTCTGCAAATTTTCTGGGACTTTGTTGTAAAAACGTATACATTTCCCCAACAAAGAATTAGTGACTTTGGAGTAGAGTAACCAATATAACTAACTTGTGCTTTTTCCTAGTATTTACAGAATGTACATCACTAAATTAATTATATATAAAGAAAATTATAATATATAAAGAAAATTATTTTTGTTGTTGTGTACATACATTAAATTTTCGTAATTATATTGGGAAGCATTAATATATTTATTTCTTTAAATTTTTTCTATACCTGGTGCATCAAAATATGCCTTGTATATTTTGATGCAACAGGTGTTGTATACACATTTTTATAATTGTTTTTATGTGAAATTATACAATTAACTATTTCTGGGCTATATTTTGGATAATTTAAATTTAAATTATTATTGTGATTGCTAGAGATTAGCTCTATTGTCTCATTTACTAATTTAAATTACTTGAGACTGATTACAAATTCAATGTAAAGTCATTATACTACTCAATAGAAGCAGATGTCTAGTTAGCCAATTCCTTGGCTGAGTTGAAATGTAAATAATAAGAGATTGAGTATCAGACTTATACTATACTTGGATGGGTAATACATATCTCCAGTCAAAAACTTCTTAATTAAATTATTTATATTAATCACATGAAATGTTTTATTATAATTCTTACAATTTAATGTTAAGTTTAAATTAATATTACATATCAAGTTATTCATTAATAAATTTAAATCATAACTTAGATTATTTTTCCGAGGCCACCCCTGTATGTAAGGCAATGTTAACAAAATAAATCTGTATACATTTAGGTTATTACGACATTCAATATATATTAATAATTGATTTTAGTTTACATTACCTCTTCTTCCAAAAAGAATGATTAATTATTTATATATTAAGATGATTAATTCAATTAGTGATTAGTTAAAATTTTATTCATTATTTGACTTAATTACGCGGCAGGCATGCAATAATTACTTATCTATAGTATTTTGTATTAGATACCTGAAATACAACACACTATCATTAGTTCATTTCGACTCGACACGTAGAACATTATGAGATCGAGCCGACGAATGGGTCAGCTTGACCGGGGAAGGACCACGCTCTCAGGTAATACCATCATATAACAGCTGTTCAACGCTGCTGTGTTTCGTATAGTGAGTATAGAAACCCGGAAACGAAGCATCCATCTAGTATGCAGAGGTGACAACGCATACTGCATTTTGATTTTTAATCGAGGGTAGACGTAGATCTATATCATCTACGTCTATAGGCATCTACTTGCCATACGGTGTGGACTTGCCAACAAAAGTCACTGAAAATTGTTGATATTATAACATCAACACTGTATCAGCAACAACATTGTTTCATTCTGGATATGTTACAGATACAAAATAATATATAATATTCTGTGAGGCCACAGTTGTATAACTCATGTAAAAACCGAGATTAATCGGGTCATGGTTATAGACTGATTGTCAAATACTTTTTCTAATCCTTGTTTTTTAACTAAGGAGATCTTAAAAGAAGTAATTGCGTATATTGATACCATTATTATTCTTAAAATTATTATTGACGCCAAGCTCCAATGGGGCCTCCATTTATCTAAATAAGACAGCAAACCTAGTTCTGCAGCATATTCTATCTGTCAGCAAGTTACTCGTATTTTTTAAGGAAGTGGTTATATTGCTATTACACAAGGAAATGTCTAACAGGAAATGTCTTTTATGATATTTGTATGTGAAGGCATATACTTAATTCTCGATCACATGCATCCTTCGACTGGGTGTTTCACCAGGTCGTCATTCAATCTAATGGAGAGTGTACTGTGCTAGCCAGTACGGGGCTGCCACTCGTGAGACTTTCTTCCCCATTGTCGGTTCTTTGAGATATGTGGCCGGCACATTGCCACTTCAGTTTAATGGACAAGTTGGCAAAACTATAAATAAAAAAGAGAAATTGAATTTATGCCTTTTAATTTTGTAAGAATACCGGTACATTATTATACTATACTAGTGTTACTTTAAGATAAATAGAATTCGAAGCTACGATTTTTTTAGTTCTCAGCTCATCCTTAACCATAATGCTACTTTCGCTTTATTTACCTTAACGTAGTATGAAAAAGAAGAAGATATAATTTTGTAGCAGTTATTCAAAATAAATATAAATCACAAGATATTATACTCGTCAATAATTTGATGACAAAGTTCCATTTTCATCAAATTTGTTTACATTAAGCAAACAATGCAATGGTCGGAGGACAAAGAACTCAATACTTAATTAAGTTTTGTGCTCTCGTTGTTTTTATATATAGAATTATTATTATTTTTTCTATATTTTATCTTTGCGATATATTACGTGGTAGAGCCACGCTGCACCTGTATTATTGCTGTAGAATGGTCGATTCAACTGTGGAAAACTACAATCGTTTTAGTTTAACACAGAATTTAAGCGTATTAATTGTCCATCGTATGGTTAGTAATGAGAATTGGAAAGTATTTTTAATGTATGAGACATTCCATCCTATCCATCAGGAATAAAACACATATAGTATATTTTGATTCTATATCGAGTCTATGGGCCATAGTATCTCTGGGAGTTAAGTGAACTGTGTACCTGTTAGTTTCTTTTTTCATTACATCTTATCAAAAGTCCAAAACTAAATACACACCTTCCCCATAAATTGCCTCTTAAGGGTGATTTTACCATAGTTGCCACGTTATCGACTTCGTTAGCACTTGCCACCTCCTGTTCATACTCGTATTATTTTCAGTTGTTATAAGGAACAAGCCGTTGTTAATCTACTGTTTTAGTTTTAAATCGCTTTATATGACATCCGCGGAATTATGGGGGTAGTGGATTGCCTTAAGTCTTCACGATTCAACGGCCTTGGTTGTCTAGTGTTTGGGATCCGAAGTTTTGCCCGTTTGTTTACATATATAAAATTCAATGTAGATATAGATCGATCTGAAGATAGTATTTAGAAATTTCCTGCATCTTTCTAAATCGAAGGCTTTCAAAATTTATATTTTTTTAGTATTGATTGTTTCGTGATCTATTTGAGTATAGAAAGTTTTCGGTTTATATACTATACCTTAATACGATTTTATTCGCCAAGTCATATATGATCACTTGTTACGTTTTTTTTTAATACCACAAAGAATGTGTTTTAAACATAATATAACACGCATATGTTCTCGACGACACTCTGTCTTTCTGTATGTGTTCGAAAACCATCTAAAAAAAAAACATTTTATAAAATATTTCAAGTGGTTACTGAAGCGGAATAGTTGATGAGATATCGACCAATGTGACTGAGTCTGCATATCGGAAAATGCGGTTAAATTCGATTTGTTAAGTGAAGCGATAACTGTTGACGGGCCAGAGGGTAATAAACGTTACTTTTGAAACAAAGTGCCAGAAAATATGCAGGACCTATCTATCAAAAACTTTGAATTTTTTTTAAAGATTAAACTGTTTAATAAGAGTTATTTTACTTTGTGTAATAAGGGTTATTATACTCCCACGTAGTGGCGGGTAGAAATATCCACTACTCCATATCTTTTCGTGGATGTTGTAGAAAGAGGGAAACTGAGGTAGAAGATGGGCAGCAGCATCTTTCTGATAACAGCAAAAAGCAAGCATGGTAACAATGGCAATATACTCCCCATGAGTAAAGGCGCAAATAAACGGCCCCCAGTCCTCGGCGACCATGGTAACGGTGTGGTCGGGTGCTAAGAACCTCCGGTGGAGGTTCGGCTGCCACCTAAGAAGACTCGATCTGGCAACATATAACGCACGAACTCTGAGGACTGACGAGAAAATCCTGGAGCTGGAAGAGACAGACAATGGGATATTATAGGATTATCTGAGGTCCGTAGAGAGTGGGAGGGCACAGTAATCCGGCAACTTGTTCTATCACCATAAGGGCGACCATCTTTCGCAAGGAGTCTCTTATTACCAACGTTGTAAATATTGGAAGTGATGAACTCTTTTTTTAAAACCGGCCCAACAGAAAGTGAACCTGGTTGATCCCCGACGGTTCGACAAAAATGATATTGACTTCATTATAATGGGTGCGTTTGGCAGAAAAAAGCGCTAGCACGCGCTTGTAAGCAAAATGGCGATCGTAAGCGGTAAGCGCTGTCAAATCGTAAGTAGCTATTTTCCTCCAAGACACGATGTTAGTTTTAACCGGGGAACCTAACCTAATTTAAATATATGTTTGTAAAGTATTCATATTAAAAACTTACCAATAATGAATTTTTAATAATATGTGTATGTTTATTCATATCATTATATTACTTAAAACTAATATTGCGCAAAACAACTTATAAACTCAACTTCAAAACAAACAAATTAAATAAGCAAAATGGCGTATTGTGTCAGCGCTACTGAAGTAGCAATCGTGTCCTGGCCGAAAACTATTTCAGCGCTTATAAGCGCTTGCTAGCGCTTTTTTCTGCCAAACGCACCAAATGACTAGATGACAAATTTTCAGTGATGTCTCAGTGATCGCAAGGGTGAAAACCATGCGGTGAGAGGCACAATGAACCTAAACGTGAAAGGAGAGGTCACGTCTAATATAGTCAACGCTCCGTCCCCCTCGTGCTCTAATCGAGTATATAATAAAGATTATATCCGCAGTTGAACCAGAGTATTTATTTTTGTGTCCTGCCAGTTCTTCCGAGGAAAGAGATTTTTTCTGAAAAAGCATAAATAACTTTCAGTAAGTATTCTTGTAACCTATAATTGATGTTTCCCTCAGTTTCCCTCTTTTGCCTCATACTAATACGACACCTTCGAAATAATATGGCGTTTTGGTTAAGCCTACACGGCTTACTAGCAGCCCATTACCACTCTCCACCAATATTTTGAGAAGAATGTTCCAGAAAAATAGAAATCGACGCACTGCCGTAAATATTTAATAGAATATAAATGTTTCGTGTTTATAATATTTTAATGAATTATTAAGTCACTAAAATTAATAGGCTATTGAGTAATTTTTCTCTTTCATGTTCATTATCGTCAGAATTTTAACCCGTTGGAAGTCTGTACACAGCTGTAAATAAGCGTAACTCACAGATAACAAAGACCTGAACTTACTGCATTCATGCACTTTTTATTAAGTAGGGACACTAACTCCGGAAGCAACTGCTCGATATTGCGCTTATAATTGCGAGGATGCGTACTCGAGAAACTTTCTTCATAATCTTTAGTACGCTTTGTTTGTAAATTTTCAATACGTTTTAGAATCTTAAAATAAATATGTACCTAAGTGCCCCACACCTCGGTCGAAATCGATCACATGAGTACTTAGGATTATTCAAGCAGTGTATCATTTCATCATATTTTTTGACTTAAACAATAAAATTATTACATGTATTGAAATTATTTAACAGTGTAGCTTCTTTAAACTCTTTAACAGTGTAGCTATACTCCATAAAATTATAGAGAAATAACAGAACCAGCGAATGTTATCACCACAGGATGAAAATGTTATAATACTCTGATTGTTATTATAGTTTAAAAGATTTCAAATAAAATTAGCCACGGGTTAAAAAAACGGGGCAGGATCACCTGTCGCACATTAACAGGAACATATCCGGGCGAGGCTCCATGGAGCACGCAGCTTGCGGGGAGACAGTTGCCGCCCAGCCGCCCTCGGAGTAAGCCGTCGCCGCCGCCCTACGTGTAGCGCTCAATACCAGTGTGATAAAGCATCGCACACGCGTCATGCAATCTGTTTATCATCATTCATCTAACACTTTTGCATTGTGAAATAAAATTTGCTATTAGCATTTTACTAGTGTTAACAAAAGGAAAAGGTGCCCTTTGGGTACATCTTTCTCGAAGGATAGGTAAGTTTGAACAGCATTTTCAGATTATTTTAAAAATATTATTAATTTAATATTTCTTTAATACCTTGAATAATATAACACAATTTTACATTTAATAGACCTCCGAATAAATATTATTTGAATTAATAATGCTTAGTGATGTTGCAATTTCAAAAGAATATACTAAAGGCTCAGCTAAAAAAAGCAACTTTTGGGCTTTATGTGAAATGAAGGCAAAAGGTTGGGAATATTTAATTAATTACTAACACAAATCGTATCATTAAGTATATTATTTTATTGATAGACAAACGTTGAATCAGCAGATGTTCTGTTGATGTTTTCAACACGCAAGGTATTTATAAACAAATTTTGGCTCAATTTAATTATATTATTCTGTTTTTGTTTTAATATTTTTTGTAGATTTGTATAAAGGACTATAATAAATGTAGCAAAAATTTTCTCTTTTCAAAAAGGAACCTTAATTGGATAATTATCACCTGTACATGGAAAATACTTCGAAATAAGCCCAAATTTCACAAACTGGAGGTGGGGATCAGCAGGATCAGGGAACAGTGCGGGGTTATCCCTTGCGCCTATCAGCCTGCTTGGCCAACGCGCTGTTTATAGGAAAATCTACCTAAGAATTGTATGCCTGCAGCCACTTTTTCGTTTTAACTTAATATGTTCATCTGTGGACTCAAAATAGGTTGTAGAAGATACTCATTAGATAATTTTTTCCTTCTTAATGTTTATCCAGGGTTATTTATAAAAGGGTTTGCTAAAAAGAACTTTTAAGAATAAGACTTCATTAGAAAACACGTTCTCTTTGATTAGGTTGGCAAATTTAGTTTGAAGATCTTTTTAAGACTCAATAAATCTCTTTTTTTGGCGACAACCTCGTAGATGTGGCCTCTGTAAGCTACGGCTCCCTAAAGATACTCCCTAAAGCTAGAAATGTTTGATACGATATGTTGAATACTTTATTGTTGAATTTGAGAGAGCTACAGCAAATGTAAAGTATATTTAAAAAGTTTTTTATAAAATACCAAAAACAAAAAAAAAAAAAACTACGTGCGTGTACGTGTGCTTTTGCGTGTGCGCGTGCGTGTGCATGCGCGCATGCCTGTGTGTTGTGTGTGCGTTGCGTGTGTTTGTGTGTGTATGTGTGTGTGTGTGTGTAACATGTTATTGTATTATACTGAGTATACTATTGTACTACCTATTCGAAAATGAATAGCGATTAATAAAAATCATAAAAATAGTTTGTACTAGTTGTGGGCATTCCGTTTTAGTCCTCAGGGGTCTGCATATACATCTGCATTTTGATTTTGAACGGAGGATAAATGTAGATGTCTATGGGCTACTGTATCCGCATACCACCGTGGACTGTGTATTCGTTTGTCACCCTTATTCTATAAAATATAATGACATATACATAGTTAAAGTTGCAAGATTGCAACATTCACTCACGTTCTTTTTTATTCGACCGAATTTTGGTGTGACCGAAATTCGGTCTTGACACCAAAAAGTGGCCGGTCTTAACAGAAACCCCCACACTCATAGTCCGATGGGACGGTTATCCGCCACGACTGGAGAGAGATCACATGCAGGAACAACAAATTTTCGTGCTTTCCGAGTCACGGTCAGGCCTCTATCACTCTTGCTACCCGCGTGATATAAATACCTATAATCGCGCGGAACCTCAGGTTATATACGCAGTAAGGGATAGTGCGTTTTAGGCGAGCTACGTTTACGTAAATAACGTTTTTGTATACATACATTTGTATAAATATTTTTGTTTATTATAATTATAAATTAGCTATATAAGTTTTAGTGCAATTTACATGTATATTTATGTGCTTATTATTGAAAATACATTAATTAATAATTTTAAAAAAGTAATAAAGAAAAAACTAGCAAATAATTTACTAAAATGATTAACGAATATTAATTTTATAAATCCGTGTCAATGTTTTTCCTCCCAACATTTACTTGAAATTATGTCGAAAATATAATATCAAGTAAATGTTGGGAGGAAAAACATAATATATATTATAAAAAATAATAGCATGTTTAGAATTGTTTCCGATCTAAATAAATAAAAAAATAAATAAATTTATTAACAATTATTTTAGAGAATACAAAAAATATAACACATTATTTTAAAGTAAAACAGTTATAATTTAAATAATTAAAAGGTACTATATACGTACTGTATTTTTTACTATTTATTGAAAGCCCTGGGTAACCACGAAATTTGTCTGTGACGTAGGAAGGCGAAAAGATGCAAAGCCATACGGACGGTATCTCACAGCGATAAAGTTAAAATTTGCTTGCATCGTGATTTATCTTATTAATAATATTCATGTAGGCTATTAAAGAGAGCTATTAAAGAGCCGTGGTAGCTCAGATGGTTAACGCTCGCTGTAAATGTAACAGAACGAGAGTAACCCGGGTTCGATACCCGCCGGAACCAATGAAACTGCTAATTGCAATTTTAAGTGCTGATTTACCACGTGCTCGGCGGTGAAGGAAAACATCGTGAAGAAATCTGCATATCTGAGGAACAAGAAAAAAAAATATTTCGAAGACATGTGAAGTTCGCCAACACGCATTGGGGCAGCGCGGCGGACATTTCCTTGCTCTAAACCCTCTCAGAAATGAGGGGAGGCCTGTGCCCAGCAGTGGGACGTATATAGGCTGTAAATATAGGCTATTAAAGCGTCAGCAAGTAGTCAACATCTAGGAAGTGCAACTTCTGTATGTAGTATACTATTATTTATTCTGTGGCCATCTTCCTAACACCGAGCTGCTAACCAGAATTTTTCGACAGAAAAATCCAATAATTGTTTTACGGCCCGACCCGCGATTCGAACCCGGAACCTCATGGTCAATAGAATAATTTATATTGAGTATAGATTACAAAAATACTTATTGAAAATCGATTTGTTTTACCACTGCTTCGGAAAAAGCCTTCCTCCTTGGAAGAACCAGCAAGAAATTCAGAACAACATGGTAGCCATTCCCAGGGTTGTTATCAATTATGTACCCTTTAGCAGTATAAAAACTTTACTTACTCGTAACTCTACTTTACTTTATATTAATTTTTGCTTCAAAAACATTTAAAACTTTTGATAAATATGTCCTGCATATTTTTTTAGGACTTTGTTATATAATCGTATACATTGCTTCATAAAGGAATTTCTGACTCTTTGGACCCATATTCCTTGAAGAAAGTTGTTCGGTAACCCTGTTAAGTATTGCTGACTATTTTTTCACACCCTATTACCTATTTATTTTTGTAACTATGATAATGTTAGAGTAGTTATTACATAAACTTATACTGCCACTTACGGGATATCTTCCATAATTACTAATTATTCTGAGCTCCTGATATTTCGACGATGTTGTAAGCGCTGTTGTGATGGCAACATTGTTAAGACCACGAGTTATGTTGCACACCTCAGTCAGCGTTTGCCTATTTGAGTGAGTGGCTGTGAGAAAAATGCAAATGTCTTTTAATGTTTTTTTATTACTTACTCAAAATAGTTTTGAATTTTTATCGACATTTGCAATATTTACGCCGACACCTTAACATCACTAGTGTTTTTCGTGTTCATATAAAAATAACTACTCATCGTTAATAATTTCACGATCAAAACACCTTTCGATATTATTACGATTATTATATTATTCGATATTATTATATATTAATACGAAAAAACAATTTTTCTCAGAATATTTTCAAATGCAGTTCGTTAGTGCAAACATATATGAAAATGGCGGAAATAAATAATGCTCTGTAGTTATTACAGTTTAGATGTAAGTGGCATCATCTATTGATATGTAACCAAAGTTACTCGGTAAAGCTACAGATGTCACTCATTCTTAAAACGCAACAATAACGAGTTATCTTAATCAGTAACGTTTGCCCCCTGGCTACAATAGCCCCATTTTTATTAATTTTTTATTACATTTTTTTATTTTATTAAATTTTTATTTATTTATTTAATTTCTTTATTTATTTAACTTAATGCGGGATTATTGTGGCAAATTACGAATTAAAATGACGAGGTAAAATTGAATATACTATAACGAGGTTATTGCTGTACTTTCAAATAGATTAGACAAAGGCAAAGACATAAGACTGTTTTTGCATTAAAAATAAAAATTTTATATTATAATTCTAAGTAATCGTCTTATACTAGCAAACTTTTTGAGAGATATTAAAGTGTGATGTCAAAGTTAATGAAAAAAAATTTTTAAAAATTATGAGTATAAATAATCATGTTAGTTTATTTTATATTATCAGAACCACTTAATGGAAACGTAAAAACTTTTGGTAAATCTAAATGTGCATGCCTTAAGCACTCATGTTATATGTCAATTTTTTAAGTATTTTAAATACACACAATTTTTCACAAATAACTTTGCTACTATCACGTTTGATTTTCCGATAATTTTATGTTAAATGTCAATAAAAAAGTTTGGAAAATCCAAAAGTGCACGGCTCGTAATATTCATACGTCGATTGAAAATATTTGTTTATAATTTTACTATGTTAATGTTATTGAGATTCATTTTTTTATTATTGTTAATTAAAAAAAACTTTATGATTTCTTATATTTACGCGAACACTATACATTGATTAAAACTACTTTTACGGATTTTATCGCGTTTTATTTATTTTATTTTTAATACCCGACGTTTCGGGTGCTTTCCAGCACCCATGGTCACGGGGGACTGAGGTGACTGACGTCCCGATGTCAAAGTTAACCCGGAGTACCTTCAGCTTCTTAGCTTTTTAATTACAGATTTAAATAGGACCAAAGACAATAATTAAAAAGCTGAAGGTACTCCGGGTTAACGACGGTCTACTACATGCAGAAGTTGCACTCCTTTGATGATGACTGCTTGCCTACGTTTAATAGCCTACATAATTATTATTAATTAGATAAATCACGCACTAAAGCGAAATAAAACTTTATCACTGCGCGCGAGTGTCCGTATTACTTTGCATCTTTTCTCCTTCCTACATTACGGAAGACTTTCCGTGGTTACAAAGGGCCGTCAATAAAGAGTAAAAAAAATACAATGCGAAATGTTAATTAAGTTACTTAGGTAAAGTACCCATTCTGACTATGATCGACTGACCATATTTTCGCAACTATGTGAGTTCTGCGATGCCCAACGCATGCAGTTTACAAGGTCATTCGTCGGGAATCGCGATGCTTGGCTCAGGAGAAATCGGTAGAAAGTTTAAACGACGAATAAATTTGTAATACGATTCCTAGCAGAAATGTGATCATATTCTACTTAGTTAAAAATCTTGTTAGTAAACAAATTTTTAATTTCAGTATTTTGTGTTAATATAACTTAAAATACTTTAATTACAAAAGACAAGTATGTAAGTAGATACTTGGATAGTGAAGTAAATTTCAATTGAGTTTTGTAATAAAGTACTTAGGTATTACTTCTGTAGATACATTATTACTTAATTCTTTTTGCTATAAGTACCTATCTAACAAAAAAATAATGATAAAAATTTTTTTACTAAACTTTAAATAATTACTAATTAAATAATTAGTAAATAGTTTGAGCAATTGAGTATTACAGTTAGGCATTTTGTGAGCAATTAGAAGTACTTATTCATTTTTAAAAAAACTTCTTTGGTTTTAAGGCAATAACAATTTTGTATTTTTAATTATTAATAACTATTAAAATAAATGATAAATTTTGTGAGCAATTTTGTGCACCTATTCAATATTATGTTCGGTTAAGGATTTTTTTTTACTTTTAATTATGAATTACTAATTAAATAATTAGTAAATGGTTTGAGCAATTGCGTATTACGGTTAGGCATTTTGTGAGCAATTAGGAGTACTTATTCATTTTTAAAAAAGTTCTTTGGTTTTGAGGCAATAACAATTTTCTATTTTTAATTATTAATAACTAATAAAATAATTAATAAATATTGTGAGCAATTGCAGATTTGAAATGAGCAATTTTGTGCACCTATTCAATATTATGATCGGTAAAGGAAAAAATTTTTTTACTTTTTAAATATTAATTACTAATTAAATAATTAGTAAATAGTTTGAGCAATTGAGTATTACAGTTAGGCATTTTGTGAGCAATTGAAAGTACTTATTCATTTTTAAAAAACTTCTTTGGTTTTAAGGCAATAACAATTTTGTATTTTCAATTATTAATAACTAATAAAATAATTAATAAATATTGTGAGCAATTGCAGATTTGAAATGAGCAATTAGTGAGCAATTTTGTGCACCTATTCAATATTATGATCGGTAAAGGAAAAAATTTTTTTACTTTTAATTATTAATTACTAATTAAATAATTAGTAAATAGTTTGAGCAATTGAGTATTACAGTTAGGCATTTTGTGAGCAATTGAAAGTACTTATTCATTTTTAAAAAACTTCTTTGGTTTTAAGGCAATAACAATTTTGTATTTTCAATTATTAATAACTATTAAAATAAATGATAAATTGTGTCTGCAATTGCAGATTTGAAATGAGAAATTAGTGAGTAATTTTGTGCACCTATTCAATATTATGTTCGGTTAAGGAATTTTTTTTAGTTTTAATTATGAATTACTAATTAAATAATTAGTAAATAGTTTGAGAAATTGCGTATTACGGTTAGGCATTTTGTGATCAATTAGGAGTACTTATTTATTTTTGAAAAAGTTCTTTGGTTTTAAGGCAATAACAATTTTGTATTTTTAATTATTAATAACTAATAAAATAATTGATAAATATTGTGAGCAATTGCAGATTTGAAATGAGCAATTAGTGAGCAATTTTGTGCACCTAATAAATATTATGATCGGTTAAGGAAAAAAAATTGTACTTTTAATTATTAATTACTAATTAAATATTTAGTAAATAGTTTGAGCAATTGCGTATTACGGTTAGGCATTTTGTGAACAATTAGGAGTACTTATTCATTTTTGAAAAAGTTCTTTGGTTTTTTGGAAATAACAATTTTGTATTTTTAATTATTAATAACTATTAAAATAATTGATAAATATTGTGAGCAACTGCAGATTTGAAATGAACAATTAGTGAGCAATTTTGTGCACCTATTCAATATTCTGTTCGGTTAAGGAATAAAAAAAATTGTACTTTTAATTATTAATTACTAATTAAATAATTAGTAAATAGTTTGAGCAATTGCGTATTACGGTTAGACATTTTGTGAGCAATTAGTAGTACTTATTCATTTTTAAAATAGTTCTTTGGTTTTAAGGCAATAACAATTTTGTATTTTTAATTATTAATAACTAATGAAATAATTGATAAATATTATGAGCAATTGCAGATTTGAAATGAGAAATTAGTGAGCAATTTTGTGCACCTATTCAATATTATGATCGGTAAAGGAAAACATTTTTTTACTTTTAATTATTAATTACTAATTAAATAATTAGTAAATAATTTGAGCAATTGAGTATTGCGTTTAGGCATTTTGTGAGCAATTAGAAGTACTTATTCATTTTTAAAAAAGTTCTTTGGTTTTAAGGCAATAACAATTTTGTATTTTTAATTATTAATAACTATTAAAATAAATGATAAATTGTGTGAGCAATTGCAGATTTGAAATGAGCAATTAGTGAGCAATTTTGTGCACCTATTCAATATTATGTTCGGTTAAGGATTTTTTTTTACTTTTAATTATGAATTACTAATTAAATAATTAGTAAATGGTTTGAGCAATTGCGTATTACGGTTAGGCATTTTGTGAGCAATTAGGAGTACTTATTCATTTTTGAAAAAGTTCTTTGGTTTTAAGGCAATAACAATTTTGTATTTTTAATTATTAATAACTATTAAAATAAATGATAAATTGTGTGAGCAATTTTGTGCACCTATTCAATATTATGTTCGGTTAAGGATTTTTTTTTACTTTTAATTATGAATTACTAATTAAATAATTAGTAAATGGTTTAAGCAATTGCGTATTACGGTTAGGCATTTTGTGAGCAATTAGGAGTACTTATTCATTTTTGAAAAAGTTCTTTGGTTTTAAGGCAATAACAATTTTGTATTTTTAATTATTAATAACTAATAAAATAATTGATAAATATTGTGAGCAATTGCAGATTTGAAATTAGCAATTAGTGAGCAATTTTGTTCACCTATTCAATATTTTGATCGGTTATGGAAAAAAAATTGTACTTTTAATTATTAATTTTCAATTAAATGATGAATTAATAGTGTGATCAAATACGGTTTTGAATTAAGCATTTCTTGAGTAATTAATGGTATTTATTCGTTTTTAGAAAAGTTCATTGGTTTTAAGTATAATAGGGAAAAAATATTTTGTATTTTTAATTATTAATAACTAATAAAATAATTCATTAATAGTGTGAGCAAATGCGGATTTGAATTGAGCAATTAGTGAGCAATTTAGTGCACTTATTCATTTATCTGAGCGGTTATACTTCCAAGCCAGCTTCTTTGTGATCTTATCCCCCTCCATGCGAACGTGATAAAACTACACCATTAGCCAATAAAACCACTTTTTTATGTAAAAATAGCAATTAATTAAAAAAATAAGTTCAAGAATCATTTATATTTCTTATAATGTGATTTTTATTAGGGATGGGCTGAATATGGATGTCACCGAATACGAATATTCGGCCGAAAGATCGGTAAAATTTTTACCGAACTGAATATTCGACCGAACATTATTCGGCACAATTACCTCGGTACCTAACCAATTTATGTTGAAACTTGTTACCGTAAAGCGTGCGGGATTAGCGCCGAAACCTTCCCCCCGCTCTCCCGCCACATTTTGATATGTTGTAGTTGTTGTTGAGCAAATTGCCGATACATGCTTATGTTTTGATTATTTTTGCGAGAAAAAAAAGTATTTCGTTATGTTATTCTTAGAGAACATTGATAAGTATATGATGGACCTATTTTAGACAAACTGACGACTGTAAAGTAATATTTCTTTGTTTGATTCCAAACAAAATTTTATCAAGCTTTCTGTTTGCTACAATTGGAAATAAATCTACAGTGCCTCAAAAGCAAAGCTCAAAAAACAGTAAAATTATGAAAAACTTGGCATTACTCAATTCGTACATTTCCATACAGTGGATACTTTGAGTACTACTTTAACAAATATTCGGTGATTTAGCCGAATATTCGGCCAAGTACGAATATTCGGTAAAGCTGCCGAATATGCCGAATACCGAATATAAAACGAATATTCGGCCAATCTCTAATTTTTATATCATTTATATGTTCAATATGATTTTTAGATGCGATTTCATGCGACAAAACGTTGGATTCTTGATTTTTAGGCGCTAGTAGAACATTTAAAGCGCTTTGCGTTTAAGGCATGCAAAATATTTTTACTTCAATTAAAAAAACAAAATGTTATGACATTAAAAAGAGGAGTGTCAAACGTAGTTTAGAAGTGAAGATAATAATAATTTAAATTTGAAACATATTTGCATTATTATTACAGAATAAATTAAAGTAATAAAATAAAAGTCTCTTCAATCACATTGTTAATAATTGTTTAAGGTAAATCTTTTCAATATCGCAAAAACAAGGATTTAAAAGAATTTTAAAAGCGTGGGCTCATCCATTTTCACAAAACCATGCAAGATCTGTATGCAAAGCTTCGCTTATTCGAATGGGCATGTGGTATCCTTGTGGCCATCCATCTATCCATTCATCTATTAAAGCCTATAAAATCCACTGCTAAACATAGGCCTCCCCCAAAAATTTCCTCTAAGGCGGGATTTTGCCTTAGTTGGCACTCCTCGCGAGTGGGTTGGCAACCGCAGTTTTTATAATTTGAGTTGGTACAAGGAAGACACTGTTGCCCGTCCGCTTTTCAGGTATCGCCCTCATTTTGGTTGTGCCCAGTTGCGAAAAGCCTGTCATCATCATCATCATTACAGCCCTTCACAAGTCTACTGCTGAATATGTGCTATACTTCACCTACCGGTACGAGGCTGCCAATCGAGAACCTTTTTTCCCCAACGGTTGTCGGTTCTTTGAGCTATATGGCCGGCCCATTGCCACTTCAGCTTACTAATCCGAAAAGCCTGTGCGTAATGAAATCGTAAATAATTTGGCAGCATAGACATAGAAGGATAATTTATACATATTTTTATCTGGACATAGCAGCCATTAGTATAAAACGAAAATTTGTTAATACCTGTTTCATTTTCAGTTTTAAATAAGTTCATCTTATCAGTCTAGTCAGTTGTCAAGTCATCACTATTATCATTCCTGCCTCTGTTAGCTATTTTTGGTATCATACATGCCTATATTAAAATGATGAAATTATACATTGGATACTTTCATTTGTAGTAGAGGGTCACACTTTTTAAATTTTGATATATTCAAAACTCCTCGTAAATCAAAAATTGCAATCGTATCATCTCTGTCAACAGTCCATTCCTGCCTTTCAGACAATTATTTTCCTTTCTTTCTGAATGATACCGATGAATTTTTCTAGAGATGCTTTTATTCGTTAGGCTGTTCAAAGGGATAAAAATCAGTGTTCTTCATGCTTTATGTATGAAGAGCAATGTTTATTCCACAAATCTGACATTCTATATATATAATCGTAATCTCGGAAACGGCTTCAACGATTTTCGTAAAATTTAGTGTCCAGAGAGTTTCGGGGGCAATAAATCGGTCTAGCTGGAATGAATTTTTAGAAAATGTCGTTTTATCCGTGTTTTCAGGCAATTTCGAGCCCTTTTTTAGTATTTTTTTAAAAACATGAAAATTTAAATTAAACTAATTGCTCTCATGATTTTTTATTCAAATAACCAGTTCAGTTTTTTCTATTATGTCGGTAAGATCAAAAACTATTATTCATATTTCATCGGTATCTAATTTGTATAAAAAATATAATTTCAAAACTACACTTTTTCCAAATAAAAAAAAAAATACCGAGCAAAGCTCTGTCATCCAGGTACTCTCCATTATAGCACATTATCAGTGTTTGCTTGGGGCTGTCGATATATACACATAATATACAATTTAAATATTAAGTTTTATTTTTTAAATTATGATAATAAATATTGCATATTATTCTATATTTAGTATATCGCAATACAATAATAATATGCAAATAAAATTTAAGCAATTGTAGTATAACACATTTTCATAATTTATAGAATAATATCTTATAGTTATTCAATTTGCGTTTACGTTGCAAAAGATACAAAATTTGCTTTTAAACATTTAATAATAAAAATTAATGAACATTTAATAATAAAAATTAAGAAAACTGTTTGGGACAGCTAGAAGTGAAATTTATATACGTTTTTATAAATTGAGAACATGAATTTTGCAGTTTTTTTTTCTAAAAAACATTAATGATGTCAGACTATTCAGTGGGGCTGACAAATCGTTCTGGAATTTGACGCTGCGTATCTATTACTCCGAAATAAGTGAATACGACAGCTTGGAACTTTTAGAGACCACTTAGACCGTCTTGTTTGGTATTCCTGCCTGTCAAATAAGTGGGTTAGTTTATTTGCGAGATATGATGGAGTACGATTTTTGATAAATTATATAATAAAAAAGGCATATGCATCTTGCTTCTTTTCATTTTTACCATATTAACATTATTAAGAGAAGGAGTGATATGAGTACGGGTGAAAAACTAAAGCAAAACCGTGCACATGCGTTCTGAACCGTATGAATAGTGTTTTCTGTTCGAATAAGTAAGTAAGCAACATCCATGTAGTCAAATTTCGACAACACCACAGAATTAATGCGCTGGATTCTAATATTTGTTCTGTAGAAACAATTGCGACCTTAGAAATATGTTTTTCAAATTTCACCTAGCTAATTCTAGCTTCTTTTACCCTATCTACTACTTTACCTTTAATCGATATATTCTGTGTCCCTTATTCACGGAGTTTTGTATTAGTTGTAAGTCCAATATTTCTCGTGCAGTACGGCAAGCGACGCCGTCCTTTTGTAACCACGTTTGTGAGATCCAAACCATCTATCCTAGTCCACAAAATATTTATTATCATCGACTGATATCGGTCGCCATGGACAGTGAGCGTGGTCCTTTGCGCATATTGTGTATCCAGCAGTATCTTTTCTTATCTTTTCAATGATAAGAAAAGGTTCCGGCGGACCAGTGACTTTTACGGAGTGTAGAGGTACCTTATGTATCTTCCATGAACTTTCGTCATTCCAAATCCGCCAATTGTGTTATTGTGTTTGTTAACAAAATTGAGTGAAGAAATGAGGCTCATCACTGAAAATGATTTTGTTACCGAAAGCAAAGTGGATGAAAATTGAAGCCTCGATGCAAAATCCGTCAAGGTTATGTTGCAGAAAGACCCAGCTCTTCAGCATGACGCAGAATTGGCTGTCTGGGGTTTTCTCGCAAACTGTGCTGAACGGCAATAATGTTCTCCAACGATCTTGTTATATTGTTTATGTATGTTATATATATATATATATATATATATATATATATATATATATATATATATATATATATATATATATATATATATATATATATATATATATAAACTCTGTAGGATGGCCATAAAATGGACGTAACGCACGGAACGTTAGGCAATCAGATCACTGATTTACCAATTTTAACGCGTTGTTGAAGCGTAATGTATGGTAAAATGTCTAAAATGTCTAAACTAAAGTATTCTTTACAGCTCTCGTTTTACCAAGATGACTGACATGCGATGTCAAAGTGCGAATGTTCCTGTTGAAAAATCCTTTATTTATAGGTATTAGATTAATAATATGAACAATTCAAAACTATTTGCATATATGATAGCAATTAAACAAAACGTCCACAAAATAATACTTTCTTTTAATTTGGCTAGATATTGGTCAATACGGTACTTCTACGACATAACTGACGAAGTTCGTTTTAATTCTATAGTACTTTATTTTTATTTAATTTATTTAAAAACTTTATTGCACTTAAAATGTACAATTGGCGGACTTAATGCCTTTAGGCATTCTCTACCAGTCAATCATGAGCTAAGCAGAGAACTTTAGCAGGTGCCATAAAATATGTGGATAATTTATACGTAAATGTAAATATAAAAATACACATACCGTAAGTGTAAATACAAAAATAAATATACACAACTACAATTAACCTAAGTAATATATGATACATTTCATACATAATGTTTAAATAGTACATAATTCATACATATTAAGTATACTTACATACGAACATATTATACTAAAACAATTTAAATAATTTAAAATTTCAAGTCACATATAAGCAGAAACAATTAAATATGAAAGTTAGTTGCTGGAAGAAGAAAGGTAGTGATCAGTCACCATCCTCTTAAGTGTAGCAACAGAAGTCGGTTTTCTGATATGAGGGGGTAATTTATTCCATAGCCTTACGGCCTCAGCGGCGAAAGACTGAGAAATAAATTTGGTACGGCGAGGAAAAACACATAACGTAGTTCCCTCGTAGGATCGCAGGTTATGATCGTGAGAAGAACCCAAATACTGAAACTTGCATTTCAGGTATTGGGGAGTGCATGGATCATATAGGATTGAAAAAAAGCGTGTGAAGAATTTTGATACATCTACGCTGATGGATAGGGAGCCATTTAAGCTTAGAACGATATATGGATACATGATCGTATTTACGAAGGCCAAAAATAAAACGGATACGATTATTTAATAAACGATCCAATTTGCACAGAAGTACTTGACTCACATCAGAGTAACACACATCAGCATAATCAATGAGTGGTAAAACAAACGCTCGCACCAACATAGCCTTAGTCTCGATTGGAAGGAAATTCTTGAAACGATAAAGGCCACGCAGGGTGATTGTCACCCTCTGGCTTATTTCAGCCACCTGAGATTGCCAACTTAAATTAGCATCAATCATTAACCCAAGGTCTTTAACTACTTGACTAAGAGGAATAATTGTGCTATTGTATTATATGTATATAGCTATTGTATTATTGTATTATATTCCATTCGCCGTGTGGAGTCAATCTTGCGCAGACGTGTAAAATACGAACAGTTTAGCTTGGTGAATACGTGCATTCTAATTAGGACCTTAACTAGTTAGTGACTGAGTTCGCCTTTGTGTGTCTTGTGTGTGCAGTGATAAATAGCCTGCGCATCTCTTGTGAATCGCTTACAACGCTGTGCTTGAAAAGGCAAGCTATATTACATCTTGCTGCCGTAATGCAACGTACACCGCCATCGGCTACTTTTAAATGTGCATCCAACCCCGATATTCCTAACTCAGCGCTTAATATCCGAGATACTGATTGCTTTGTCAACCTACGTAAGCGTAAACAACCCGAATCGGATATGGCGAGCTCCGTAGTGGAGGTTGTCGAGCAAAAAATAAATGAACAGCTTGCAGCTTGGAAGAATCGGCTGGACACAAACATCGCTGAAACCATAAGAAACGCTGTTAACGCGACACTTGAGCACGAAATGAGTAAATTAACCTCGTCTATTAACAACTCACTGAAAGATATAACTACTAGACTGGATGACATAGAAAAATCTATCACCTACTCAGGTGAAAGACAAAATAATTTTGAGTGTCGATTGAAGTTATTTGAAGAAAAAGTTGTCGCGGGTAGCACTGTGAATTCCCAAATTGCCGCCTTAGAGAATAAAATTGAATCAATGGAGCAACAGGCAAGGCAATATAATATCGAGATTGCTAATCTCCCGGAACGCCGTAACGAAAATCTTATAACCTTATTAGAGAAAATAGGTGCAATAATAAAACATCCTATCAAGGCCACAGACATTCTCTCCGCTCATCGTGTACCCCATTTTGATCAGAAAAATCAATATCCCAAAAATGTGATTGTTAAATTATCCTCTAAAATATTGCGAGACAACATAGTTCTGGCGGCGAGGGCAGTAAGAGGAGTCAGATCTGACCAACTCTCAATCTCTGGCACTCCGTGTACCATTTATTTAAATGAACACCTGACTCCAAAAAATAAACAATTATTTCGTTTATGCCGTGTCGCTGCGAAAAAGCATAATTATAAATATACTTGGATTAAGCATGGTACTGTACTTGTTCGCCAAACCGATTCATCACCAATATTTGCAATACGTAACGAACAAGACATTGATAAGATCAAGTAGTAACGTCAATAACAATTTGCATTTTTTGTTTTATCGTGTAAAAATATATATATCAGTATCACGGTTAAAAAAAATAATAAGTCTACCCTATGTCTATTGTTATTTACCCCGTGTCTCTTGTTTGTGCGAATTGCAAATAATAATAATTTTAGTTGTGTGTTCCTATACTGAAAATAGTACATTAATCTGTTATGATAAAGTATGTCATAAATATCACTGTATGTATTATAATAACTTGTGCGGTTTTAATCTGAGTTATAACCATGAATTGGAAAATAATTTATGTTTGATGGAATTTTGGAAAACGGTACAAAACATAGCACTTAATTATTTTAGTAAAAATTATTTGGCAACAGTCTCAATAATGGTATATTACATTAATTATATCTCTCAAATTTCATAGGAATTATTCATTCAAAATGGCTAATAGTTATTTAACACTGTACTACCAAAACTGCAGAGGACTTAAAACAAAACTACACACTCTTTACACTAATGTTATCTCCAGTACCTACGACATAATAATCTTAACAGAAACTTGGTTGCGTAATGACATCTCCGATAGTGAATACATTGATTCTAGGTATCAGGTGTTTAGGATGGATCGGGACCGATCGACCAGTGGCCGGCGGGATGGAGGTGGCGTGCTTGTTGCCGTGTCGCGAGCGCTCTGTGCTACTGCACTCGCGCTGCCCGCCGCCGACGTACCCCTCCCACCTCTTGTTGACCAGTTGATGATTCAACTCAACATAGGAAAACGTAAACTGATTATTTGCGCTGTGTATATCCCACCTAAACAGAACTACGACACATACCGTGCTTATTTAGACGTTTTACACAGCGCGGTGCACGATTTAGATACTGACATTTATATAATAGGTGACTTTAATCTGCCTAGTCTAAAGTGGGAAAATAAAGGCATTTTCACTCAACCAATTATGAATTCTGATATAACTCCAACGCACAGATACTTAATTAACTTTATGTCATCACTTGAATGTTATCAGTTGAATTCATTAAAAAATAAAACAAATAATATATTAGACTTATGCATCAGTAATAATATAAATAGCAAAACTTCTCCTGTACAATTACCTTTGATTCCACCAGATGGACATCACCCTCCGTTCCAGGTAGTTGTATCTTTTGTTGAGGAATTCAAACGCTTGAAAAATAAAAACTATCTTAAATATTGTTACAAACACGCGGACTATGCAAAAATTAATGAAGAAATAGCAAATACTAATTGGAATCTTCTCTTCATGGAAAAAGAAGTAGAGGAGGCAGTCTCTAATTTCTATGAAAGGATATATGCAATAATAAAAAAACATGTGCCTACAAAAGTTATTAAATCGTCACTTTTTCCTAATTGGTTTACTCCTGCACTCATTAATTTATATAAGAAAAAGGAGCGTGCCTGGATACAAATGAAAAGATATAATACGGAATCAAATTATTGTATTTTTGCTATACACAGAAAACAATTTAAAGAAATGTCGGATCGGCGTTATAAAGCTTACCTCAAACATGTAGAACACAGTATAAAAAATAACATTAAATTTTTCTGGACATACATTAATAATCGTAAAAAGAACTCAGATATACCCAACACAATGCACTACAAAAACGTAACTGCCAATACACCTTCTGAAGTATGTAGTCTTTTCTCGACGTTTTTCCAATCAGTATTCGAACCTTCTTCTGTACCAGACAACTTTGAAATTAAAGATATTAATATAGATGACCGCCAAACGCCTGATACCTTAATCTGTAGTGTAGAAATTTCAAAGGAAGAAGTTCATACCTCAATTAAAGTGCTTGATGTTAATAAAGGTGCTGGAGTTGATAACATTAATGCCTATTTCTTGAGACAGACTGCTGATACTATTGATGAACCTATATGCTATTTATTTAATAAATGTTTACATGATGGTGTCTTTCCTAAGATCTGGAAATCAGCCAGAATCGTCCCTGTATATAAAGGAGGATCCAAGAAAGACGTAGAAAATTATAGGCCTATTTCTATTTTGCCTACCCTGTCGAAGCTTTGCGAAAGATTAGTACATAAAGCTATTTACCCATGTCTCCATAGTTCCATTTTACAGCAACAACATGGATTCGTTGAGCGTCGTTCCACGATTACTAATCTACTTATTTATACAACGGATCTCTTTGAAGGACTAGATACAAATAAACAGATTGACAGCGTGTACACTGATTTTCGCAAAGCTTTTGACAGGGTGGATCATAAAATCCTCCTTCAAAAGATAGCCTTTAATGGTATACGAGGAAACCTTTGGAGGATGGTTTAAATCTTACATATCGAATAGAACTCAAAAAGTCGTTATTAAGGGATTCGAATCTCCATGTGTAAATATAAGCTCAGGTGTACCACAGGGTTCCATTCTTGGCCCTCTACTATTCGTATTATTCATTAACGATATTAATAAATGTTTTGATCACTGTAAGTTTCTTTTATACGCAGATGATTTAAAGATTTACAAGATTATTAACACTTTAGACGATCATGTTAAACTCCAAAATGACCTGAATCAACTCTCTTTATACTGCAGTGAAAATAAACTTGAACTGAGCATTAATAAATGCAAATCCATAACTTTCACAAGAAAGAGGAATTTTAGTAATTACTATTATTCACTTTGCGGAATAACCTTAACAAAAGAAAACACTATTAAAGATCTTGGAATCACGCTTGATAGTAAACTACATTTCGATGTACATATAGAGAACATTATTAATAAAGCATTTAGAATGTATGGGTTCGTCATTAGGTCAGGTGTTATGTTTAAACAAACTTCTACATTCTTATATTTATTTAAATCATTGATACGTTGTCAGCTAGAATACGCTGTATCAATATGGAATCCACTTTATGAAAAATACAATTATATGCTTGAAAGGATACAAAAGAAATATCTTCGATACATACATTTTAAATGCCACCGCAAACGATTGTCGTATAATTTGTTACTAAAAACATACAATTTAATCGATCTTAAATCTAGACGCACACAACTTGAAGTAATGTTATTACATGATCTTACTCATAATAGATATGACTCTATAGAAATATCAAACAAACTTTGTTATAGCGTACCTCCTCGATCATTAATGAGGTCTACACGTCCGCATAGATTGTTTGCAACCTTATCCTGCCGAACGAATGCGGGCATTCGTTCTCCACTTCACCGTATGGCTAAAACATACAATAATATTTTCAATGATATCGATATTATTGCATTACGACATACATCTTTCAAGAAATCAGTCATTGATAGGCTTGGCTTAGTAACACATAAAAAATGATTTTATTTTCTTCCTGTATATCGCAAGCTTGGTTGTAGATTCATGTACCTGCCAAACACGTCTCCGAACCCAAGGTTGCAGCTGCTGTAGGGCAGCCAGGCTTGTGATGCCTTGTCTATTTGGCACTGTCTAGACATCCAGCTCTGATTGTTCACATAACTCATCGAAATCACACGCAATAACACATACACACCTACCTCCACTCTTAAACACACAAACACACGCACACACACACGCACACACACACGCACGCACACACACTCACATGCGCGCGTGGACTCACGCACGCGCGCGCGCACACACACACACACACACACACACACACACACACATGTATTAATAATGTTTATTAGTTACTTCATGATTTCTTAACTAGTTAACTAACACTTATTATAATGTAAGATGAGCTCCACTTTAACACTAGATTATATGTATAATGAGACCAGCGCTGTTGGATTCATAATGATAATTACGTTTCTTTGTTTTGAATATTTTATATATATTTAATTGTGAATCTGTTTGTGGTCCTTTAAATAAATGAAAATATATATATATATATATATATATATATATATATATATATATATATATATATATATATATATATATATATATATATATATACTTTTTCACTATATAAAAAAAAAAAAAAAATTGTAAATGATAAGCTCCAGTGAATTAAAATCTAATTTAGCTATAAGGCGAGGACTACCGAGAATTATCGCTTGACATATAACAGGATTGACAGCAATTCCATAATTTCTGCACCAGTCACAGATGGCCGCAAGATCTAGATTTAAAATTTCGATCGCGGAGTTAACCTCTGCTGGATCAATCCGAGCGTACAGCTGTAAATCGTCAGCATGCAGATGGTAGGAGCATTTGAAATTTACAGTTATGAGATTTATAAAAATAGAAAATAATAAAGGAGAAAGAATTCCGCCTTGTGGAACGCCAGTAGTAAGATCAGACCAATCACAGAAAGACTGTTGGTTGACTTTAACTCTTTGCTTTAAATAAGTTGATAACCAATATATTTACAGATAGCAAGAAGAATGTCATGATCAACTGTACAGAAAGCATTGGAGAAATCAATTCATATGAGAACCGTTAATTTTGATTCCTCCATACCCTCTCGTACGTCATCAAGAACTTTAAGGAGAGAAGTGGTTGTACTATGCCCAGGACGAAAACCTGATTGTAAGAGACTAAGAAGATTATTTTTATAAATGTAGCTGGATAGCTGTTAGAATAGATAGCTGAAAGAAAGGGAAGTATAGAAATTGGTCGAAAATGGTTAACAGAACTGGGATTATTTAACTTGGCAAGTGGAAGGACACATGCTTTACGCCAAAAAAGATGGAAAAACCCCAGTAGAAAAAGAAAAATTGATGATGTGGGTAATGATTGGGAAAATGTTTTCAAGTATGGGGATAATCATATTTCTACTCACATCATCATAGCCAGTTGCTTTAGATTTAATGGAAAAAATAATTTTACGAACATCTTAATCAGTTATTGGAGAAAAAGCAAAGCAGTTTGCGTCGATTTTGGGAAGTGATGAGATAAGAGAAACAGTTCTACGTTTAATGGAATTATCGACGTTAGTTGCCGAGAAGTGCTTATTAAGATCATTGAGAGATATTGACCCCATATCAGGGCAATTCTTTAGTCTACCTAACTCAAGGGAATTAAGAAACTTCCAAGTGCCGGCTGGCGAAGAGCTTATAATATTCTTATGGATATGTCGGCGTTTTGCAGCTCGAAACATTTGATTGCATCTGTTTCTGGTAGCCTTATATACATTCCAATTGGCATCACAACAATTGCTTTTAAATCTCACAAAAGCCCGATTACGTTTTGCCATTGCTTTACTGATGTCACTGTCCATCCACGGTGCTGGGGGGCGCTTGACTTAAACATTGCGAATGGGGGCAACTGCATCGTATAACTGAAGGATATTATTAGTCAGTGTCTCTACCATATGATTTACATCTGATGTATTAAAAATATCTGACCAATCTATTGAGGCGGCTTTCCGTTTCAACAACTCCACATTCAGAGTCGCAAAGCTACGCAGACGCAGAACAGGTGCGATGCAATTTTAGGTGATTTGACTCTATAGGTAATGAATAGAAAATCATGGCGCGAGAAACCAGAAGCCGGAAACTGCCCATGATTTACAACATGTTCAGTAGACGAAACGATTATCAAATCTAGCCATGAATCAGCAGTGTTAATATTTGAATGCGTGGGTCCAAGTGGGAGAATAGAGAAATTTACTGAATTCATGATCATTCGTAGTTCTCGCGATCTAGAAGAGTTCTGCAAAAGGTCAGTATTGAAGTCGCCCATAATTATATGATGTGCGTACTCAGATGCGATATTCATGATAGCGGACTCAAGGTCATGAAAATAGTTAACTGAAGGCGGAGAATATACAACTCCAAGAATAATTTTGTTTCCATTTAAGAGAACTTCTACGAAGAGATACTCAAGAGATCCAAACGCTATAGAAGGAGAAGATGCGATAACTTAATAAGGGATACCACAGCAAAGGTAGATCGCCACTCCACCACCTCGGTTTCCTAGTCTATCATTTCGTAATAGCACAAAGCCGGGTATACTAAAAGAAGTCGAGAGTAGAGATGGTTTGAGCCAGGTTTCAGAGATTAAGATAACATGGATCGTATCGGTAAAGATATCCAAAAGTTCGGAGAAATGATGTGATAAGCTCTGCGCATTGATGTGACAAACATTGAAGTGTTTATGGGAATTTGTAAGTTGTTGAGCAATAAACATGTTTAGACTAACCGATTCTGTTACCGAGTCTTCAGTGGACTTAAATGATAAATCAGAAATCGAGTAAAAGGAACCATCATCAGGCATTGTATTGTAAAACGAATTAATGTAAGGTATGTAAAATAGATATGATATTATATATATATATATATATATATATAAATATAAAGGTACGCAGTTAATATAGGCACTAGCCCGCCGGTCGACTGTTTACAGTAAGCAAATAAGGAGTCTACAAAAATTTATAATTATGACCAGATACAAAATCATAAACATCCAAGTATGTCTGAATATTAACGGTACAATATTACAAAGGTAGGATGAATTAAATTCGACATAATCTAAACAGCACAGAATTTAGATCATGTTGTGACATAACTGCTAGTAGTAAAATAATTAAAAAAACATTTAAATTGCTAATGTAAAAGAAGAGAGAGAGAGAGAGAAAAAGTAAAACACGCAATTATCCAATATTTCGCTTTGGTCAAAGGCCCGGTAGCTACCGATACAACATTAAATGAAAATCATTTCGTATTTAGCCTATGCATGTCGCGCTATCTACTTTCTCCCAAAAGTACTCTGTGCTATGTTTATTGTTTGTTGTTTTATGTTACTTGTCTTAGCGATGTCAACCGATTACAACTTTCAGCACCGGTATAAACCGATTAGTAATTTAAAAAAACCGATTTTCTTAGGTTTTTTTAGGTTTTTAGGATCCATATGACAATGAAAAAATTGAGTTTTTTTTAAATATATTTAATATATTATTTTTAGTTATATAATTAAATCATAATTTTGGTGGATAAAACAAAGTTGATCTACTGCATCACCAAGCAACCTGTTCCTTCGCGATGATAAGAAATAGCCGGAAGTTGAAAACATTCTTCCGAAGGTACAGAAGTCTCTGGCACTGACAGATATTTTAAAGCCATGTTATTAAGCGGCGCCAAATGTTTATTTGTTTTCCAGTAAGTGCCAGCGACTTCTGTACGTTTGTCTTCTTGCCCAGGATCAATCTCGGTTTCCATATACATGCGCAGTATGTTTACTGCAGAAGCAGTCGCATTTGGAAGACCAGTCTCAGTCCGTCTTTGTTTTAAGAAGTCCAAAATTCCCGGCTTCTTTCTTGCCACCTGCTCAGTCGTAGGTATTGAATCAGAAGATGGGGCATCAGTTTTATTATTGGAGTCCAGTATCAGACTCCGCAACTCCCGCCTCACCCGGTCTTTAGCAGTTAACATATTTTCAGGTTGACGAAAGCCGGTCTTTAAGGTTAGATCCAAATATGCAGAAGTTTGTGACACAGTTCTAGTTTCGTAGGCCAACAATCTGCTGCTGATGTTACGCCGTATTGTTTAGCAGAACATCTTGTCTACATCTGTTTCCAGTGATATTTCGATGGTGTTGAGGTTTTCAAATAATCCGCAAATTACAGGATTCACTAAAGAACTCGTTGGGTATTGGTCACCACTCACTAATTTAGTTGCGTCTTCGAATATACCTAAAACATTTACCACGTCTTTAACAATTTTTTCTTCAGAAGAATTGAGGAATTCTGGCGACTGATTTACTTTTCGGCATACTAGTGCCAGTTCATCGGACACTTTTAGCATTCTGGTCATCGTATGAAATTTACTGTTCCAACGTGTCGTAATATCTTGAATTAGTTTTAGTGGCTGAGCATTAGGATTTCTTTCTATCTATTCTGATTTCAGAGCACGCCATCCAACAGACGACTTCTTAAAAAAATTTACAATTGCTTTGCATTTCTTGATAACTTGTTCCACCAGTGCGAGCTGTAACGATTCTTTGACGGTTAAATCAGGATTGACTGGCACTGTTGCCTGTGGATGACTTCTTTTGAGATGAGCCAACATATTAGATGTCCCTCCGCCTACCTTGATAATTTTTCCACATAACTGACATTTAGCCGAATCATTATTCAATTTTTCAAAATGATTTCTTGTAAGAGATTTTCCTTTTACTTTTGGCATCCTGCAAACAAAAAAATAAATCGATCAAATTAATAGGTTACTTTATAGACCACAGGTAAAATTGACATGAAAAAAAAATTGAAAAATTACATAATAATGCTAATTACCTTTTGTAGTTTCTTTTTCTTGTTATAAACAAGCCAAACAATTATTTTAGGCAATTAAATACATCTATCGCTATGCTTTGCAAAGAAAATTGCAGAATTGTACAATTGTCTCTGATCGGTAAATCCTCCATTGCTATCGGGCGACATTTTTGGGATTCCCCAACCACTGCTATTCATAAGGATTCAGATATACGTTGTAAAGTTACAGGACTGCCAACATGCAAAATAAATCGGTTATTTAACTAGAACCGGTACATACCGGTTTTAATCAGGTTTTCTATATATATATATATATATATATATATATATATATATATATATATATATATATATATATATATATATAAATACATAAATTTTTGTACCAAGTTTATTAAAAAATAAAGTTATTTAAATTTTAAAAAAGCTTTTTTTACTTTATCTTATTTTACAGATAGAAAAACGAAAAAATGACAATTCTTGTCGGACTAATAATACATACCTGTTTTCTTGTAGGACGATGTTTCATTTGGGCAGAGAACACACTAACCTATCATGTAATATTTTTGTCCTACAGTTACTAATGAAAAAAAATGGTCTTGTGGTATTAACAACTTTTGAGCGTAGGACCAGGATAACGTACCACGCAATTTGTAGGACAATATGCCTGTTAAATTATATGAATATTAACTAAGTAAAAACAAAAAAATCAGCTGGTTAGTAATCATTTATGATGACCTCGTTATCGATACATATTGGCTAAAGGGGACTCTTTGATCAAACCATAGATTTTGTTGGACAAATATTTTTTCAAATAATTTAAATAAATATCTTGAGATTTAACAAAAAAAAAAAATTCAGTTAGTAATAAATATTTGAGAATCATCAAATCAACATATTTTATCCTTGCTACTTCTGTTAGCTACCACAATCGAGAGTTTCGTATAGGAAATTATTGGGCGTCTCATCAAAATAAAGCTACTGACGGAAAATTAGCTTGATAGTAATCACGTGCAAAAATGGGCGATGGATCCTGGACTAATATATCTGCGACAATCATACCTAGCATGCTGGCAGGAAGTATATATGTAAGAAGTTTTCACTTTTTCTCCCCTTTTCTTAAACACAAGGCACAGCTTGCTTGTTTTTGTAATTTTGCGGGGGTTTTCTAGGAAGTTCCTTAATTATACTTAGAATGTCAGATATAAAGAGTCTTAGCTCTCGTGGCTTGACGTTTCATTGGCGACTCTGTTCATTGTAAATAATTGAAATTTCTGCTTCGGAACTTGTTAACAGGAGTGTTCGGATGCTTAGCGTCAACTTAAAGTAAAACTTTTTTTTTTCGCGGGTAGGTGCTCAAAAAGTTTACACACGTTTCTGTGATCGAATTTTATTTATTTAGTGTAAAAAGTATTTTTGTAGCATAATTTCATGTTTAATCTTAATATTATTGCGTATTTAATTTCATATTGTGCGGACAATAATTTAATGTTGAATAAATAACACAGTGAACATACCTGCCGGCGACTGTGTCAACACCATATTATTTAAGTGCAATTTTCACGTTACGGAATTCCACTGACATAAAATGACTAACCTTATCGATATTTCTGAAACTCAAAAAACAATAAAAGCTACACTTCTAAAATGGATGACTTTGAACATCAACTTGTCACTGCCTCGACCGAACCAGAAAATCTTGTGCAAATTAATAAAGAATTTAATGCTTTTCGCGACTATGTTCAGGAGATCTTCAAGCTAATGACACAGCAAATTTACGAGTTGAGCCAGTTAGCCGATTCATTGGAAATGAGACACCGAAAGAAATACCTCATCCTTAGTGGAGTACCTGAGAAGGCTGATGAGAATACAGCTGGTATTGTTACCACAATATTAAAAAACAACCTTGGTCTCATCGACATCACAGCCTCCTCCTTCAAGGTTGTACACAGATTTAGATCAGCATCTACGGGCCATAGTAGGTCTGTACTTTTTAGACTTACTGATTCCATTTATCCCTCCGTTACACTGTTTGGAGGAAAAAGGCTTCACTTAAGGGCACACCCTTTATACTTTCTGAATTCCTAACTAAACAACGCAAAGCTGTATTTATGGAAGCACGCAAACTTTTCGGTATGCGTAACGTCTGGACGCTGGACGGAAACATCACGATTAAATTGCCAGATGGAAGCCGGCATAAAGTATTTACTTCTGAAGACCTTAAAAAAGTTTGTTCTTGGTAAGAAATCGGATCCCGTCGGCCAGTTGGTATCAGGTGACAATGCAGCTCGGGCATCTGGAAAGTCTGAAGTAGCACGTACCAGACGTGCTGGTAAGATTAAATAATGTGGTTTTTTTTGTGGAATCACTGTAGTGTAATCTCATCTCAATCATAATTGTTTCACTGATAAACTAATTGCAATATATTAAGTTGTTTTATATAACTAAAGATACAATTTACCAAGACTCTATCGTTAGTCTTTTATGGACTTCATTTTATATACCTAGTATATACCTTTTTCTTTTAACTCTTTTTATCCTGTATATTTTTATTATATTCAAACATAAGAAGACAAGTTTTGGTCTATTTAGTGTAGTAATATTTAGTAAATAATAAGCATTTGTTTATTTTTAATTAGGATCATTATTTTTGTTTTAAGTGTCTTGTTTTATTCCTTACACCAGATTAACTAGTTACTATTAGATTAGATTAAGTATTAGATTAAGTATTTCTATTAATAACCAACAAGTTTTAATTATAGTGATTTCATTACATAATACATTATGTCTAGGATTTTAGTCATTACATTATATATTTTTAAAAAGATAGTACTATAGCATAAGTAGTACATGGAATTCAATAATACAACCGGATACCTATGCTATTAGATAATTCAGTATACTTTTTATTAATTCTCATACTGATTGTTAAATATAATAATACCTAATAACGATTTGTACCCAATCTATGATTTCAAATATCAGTACTAGTACGTATACGTTTAAATGTTTTTGCGTGTTAGATAGAAATATATAGGATTAATATTTTATAATACAACAGTAGGTAATATCAGTATACAATAATATATATGATATATATATATATATATATATATATATATATATATATATATATATATATATATATATATATATATATATATATAAAAGAACTTAATCTTCATCAGATTCATCTGATAAATATTCGCTACTAACATCGCTGTCATCTTCTATTTCACTTTCCTCAGTCGTAATATCTGACTCTGTAATAACATGAAAAAATTAAGTAAATTATATATACAAATAAATTATATAACTAACAAATAAAAAAAAATTATTTAATTAACTAACCGTGAAGTGCATGGCAATGGGTCCGGTTCTACACTTTCAGCAGACGTTAAAGATACCGAGGAATCAATGATTCCATTAGATTGAGACGCTGATGATGTTGAAGCTGGCTCAGTGCTGTGTATGAGAAATTATTAAAAAAAATTTAAAATTGTTTATTTGAGAAACATGCAAATAAATACAGCATCTACATAAATATCACATAGCATCATCGATATTGAAAAAATTATTCCATATTAAATTAATATTTAGTCATACAAAAATATAAATTTAAATGACAAAAAATTAAATAAGAAAATATGTAAAATATAATACACTATCAAAATTATTGTTTAAAGAATTTAACAATAATACAATGCTACAATAGAATGTTTCAATGCTAATGCTCGATTTTACATAATTACGTGAAATATGAACTTAATAAATTATTTTTCAATAATTTTAAAAATAAAGTAAATAAATATTCGATCGACTTACCTTTCATAAGACACCTTTCTCTCTTTTTCTCTTTTCTCTCGAAAAGTAAAACAGTAAAGATCTTATTCTCTTTTCTCTCGAAATTTAGGGTTTTCACAAAACAAATTACACAAAAAACACTCCATAATTATTTTCCAGCACAAAAAACATTTCTTGAAATAATTTCTCAAGACAAAATAAAACACGCGGTCGACTGAGAAAATGTTTGCAGGCTTATGGTCGACACTAACGTGGGATACCTAATACGGAGTAAGCAATGCTCTGCGCATGCGTACCGCCGAACCGGTGTGACTCAGCTGTATTAGCAAAATACAGAAACCCAAGCGACACAAATTTTTTTTGTTAATTTTTTGTTGAATTTAAATTGACGATTATTAATTTTTCTAACTTCTTTTAAATTTTTGAAAATAATTAAATCGAGATAATTTATCATTGCCCAACAATTTCCTTGTTAGCTACCACAATTGAGAATTTTCGCACAGGAAATTGTTGGGCGACTCATCGAAACGAAGCTATTCACGACGATTCAGCTTGATAGTAATTATTTTTACATCAAGGATCTGTACTACTACTTTTGAGCGTAGGACCGGGATAACGTACCACGCAATTTGTAGGACAATATGTCTGTTAAATTATATAAATATTAACTAAGTAAAAACAAAAAAAATCAGTTGGTTAGTAATCATTTATGATGACCTCGCTATCGATACATATTGGATAGAGGGGACTCTTTGATCAAACCATAGATTTTGTAGGACAAATAATTTTTCGAATAATTTAGATAATTATCTTGAGATTTAACAAAAAAAAAATTCAGTTAGTAATAAATATTTGAGAATCATCAAATCAACGTATTTTATCCTTGCTACTTCTGTTAGCTACCACAATTGAGAATTTTCAAATAGGAAATTGTTGGGCGACTCATCAAAACGAAGCTATTCACGAAGATTCAGCTTGATAGTAATTATTTTTACATCAAGGATCTGTGCTACTACTTTTGAGCGTAGGACCGGGATGACGTACCACGCAATTTGTAGGACAATATGTCTGTTAAATTATATAAATATTAACTAAGTAAAAACAAAAAAATCAGCTGGTTAGTAATAATTTATGATGACCTCGTTATCGATACATATTGGCTAAAGGGGACTCTTTGATCAAGCCATAGATTTTATAGGACAAATATTTTTTCGAACAATTTAGATAATTATCTTGAGATTTAACAAAAAAAAAATTCAGTTATTAATAAATATTTGAGAATCATCAAATCAACATATTTTATCCTTGTTACTTCTGTTAGCTACCACAATCGAGAGTTTCGTACAGGAAATTATTGGGCGTCTCATCAAAATAAAGCTACTCACAGAAAATTATCTTGATAGTAATCACATTCAAAAATGGGCGATGGATCCTGGACTATATTTGTATGAGCTTTAATGCAATAATTAAATGTCTCCAAATTAAAATTTCCTAGAGAAAACCAATTTATCATAATGTTTAAATGTAAAAGTGTATAATAAATAATATTATTTTGTTTGAAGTTAAAAGTTGTGGGATTATGGTTGTCAATGTGCTCCTTTATCATTACTTACTAACTCGTGTGTAAAAATAAATTTATAGTAAAAAAAATTTCAAAATCAAGTTTCTATTAATTTATATAAATATTGATATCCTCTAAAAAACAAGAAAATAATTTTTAAATTAAATCGAACCCGTCAGTTTATTTCATTGAACAATTTATATTATTTATCTGTTTCATAAAAGAATTGTTTCACATTCATTTAACATATCAAGTTACATATTGTATTCTTGTTTATATACACTAGTACATTTTGGGGCAATTTTTATATCATATAAATTACAAATTGAGTAATATAATGAAACTGGGTTTGCTTTAATTTAAAGTTTATTTTCTTCTTTTTAGAGCATATCAATAAATGCTTGTTTTTTGCTATACAGATTTAGTTTTAAATTGTTTTTGCTATACATTTATATTTTATTTTTTAGTTATTACTGCACATGTTTTAAGTCTATTAATTTTATTTTATGCATCGATGTTGGCTTTTGATCGCCATCTTATACCCACCATCTTCAATTTTTTTATCGCCAGCATTTTTTGTCCCCTGTGGGTTTTTTCACATTTGTTCGAGCACCACCAAACTATCCCTAACCTTTGCTGAATTTAAACTTTTTAAAATTGGTATGGCGGCCATTTTTAAACTTTTTTTAAACTTTTCATGGCCGCTAGAATTTGCCCAGGGCCAATATTAGTTAAGACACGATGCAGCTAAGTCTTACTGTTTAGTCGGGTAGTAGTACACCGTCTCCTCGAAGCGCTGAACGCGGACGTCATTTTATTCGTATTATTCTCAGTAAACCCCTATTATTTGATATCATAGGAGTATATTATAGATATTATGGGAGTCCATAAAAAATAACTAAACCGCCATCTTGAGCCGTCCGCCATATAGGATTTAGATTGGTGTCACTTAGCTAATCATGCATTGTCATCCAAACTAAACGTGTATGCAAAATTTCAGTTTAATCGGTTGTGGATAACTGCTTTAAAATTCAGTTGCAATTTGACCCAACCCACATTGCAAGGTAAATAAAACCTTTTAAAAAGTGAGCATGTCGAAAGTTAAATAAGTCTAATTTTTTTTTTCAAAATATTAGTTGTCTTGAAAAAGTCGCATAGAATCTCGCGAGGCCCTTCGTAGATTACACGTATCGCTTGCTTTTTCAAAATCAATATTGCTTCCAACCCACCTGCGGATCCACATAGTACTACGAGTACATCGTAAGACATAATACTATGAAATTAAGCAAATTTAGTCTACATTGCTTACTTTCACAGTATCATGTGTATCATTTAGCTGATGCTTTATATAAAACAGAGCTTCACTTTTGGTATCCTAACTAAGGAGCTTACTAAGTTTTTGTAGCTATAATAAGCCCAAGATTACTTTCGTTACATCCTAATAAAAACTTTAGGAAACTTCCTAATTATACCGTTTCCCGTTTACATAGCATTGGGCGGATGTTAATTTTTTTTTTCTGGAAGACAGATAAATAATATAACAAGTTAAATTATTTGTGCTATTTATATTTTACGGAATTACCATTATGTTAAAATGCGAGTCTTAATTAATTTTATAATGAGCATTTAAACATCTTTATGTAAATAATTATCCAAATTAATAATTTTGTACACAAAAAATTTATAACTAAAATTCTATAATACGAAAACTGTTGTAATTGTAAAATTTTTGTTTTAAAATTAATAAGAAATGCTTTAAATTTAGTTGTAATATAGATATAGAAAACAGCATATAAGAATGTTGTACTGCTAGTGTGGATGTTGTTTGATTAGTAGCTTTTATCGAGGAATATTACACATGATCCTGCATAACACTTATAAATTATTTATGCGCTGAACCTTTTTATCATTCAAAAGGTTTTGATATATATTCTGTTTCCTGACATGTTGAAGTATATATATATATATATATATATATATATATATATATATATATATATATATATATATATATATATATATATAACCAAAGACATTAGTAGTAATAGACCGGATATCACCAACAATATGGTTATCTGTTACGTTTGTCGTATAGGATATCGTCAAAAGATCAAGACGCATTCTCTTACTAAATTTAAAAAATAATTTTTAAAGAAAATATGCTAGATTGTGCATTAAGGTATTGTAAGTCCCAATATGGAGCAAAAACTGAATGTGATTTCGATTTATTATTGCAAGTATAATTTATATTTACCCAATCATTTTATGGTTAAAGATATTTTATTCTCAAAAGAAATATACATTTCACTTAATGAGAAATTACAATACCTATTCATGTTATAAATGGGTTATGAGCATACAGATAGCAATATATATATATATATATATATATATATATATATATATATATATATATATATATATATATATATATATATATATATATATTAACATTAATAAGGGAGGAAAGAGTTTCGTGACATACAACTTTACCAAATGATTTAGTGATTGACAATGTTGTGTGACGTGCCGAAGATTCCAATACTGATTGCGGAAACAAGGGAAGTGCCCTGAAATTGAGGAGACAAAACAAAGGGGTTCTTTTTAGCGGTAAACGCGCAAACTTGTGAATGATCTGTAATTATATATCGTGTTATCACTTTTAAGTTCCGTGCTTTAAAAATATAATAAATATTGTTACGCGCTAAAATCGGCGCACTAGCGCCATCTAGTATCGAACCGAAGAACTAAACTTCTTGAAGTTTAAAACTCGAACTCTCGGTACCTTGCGCGTGTTTACTTGAACATTCTGGATATTTTGCTAATTTATATAAGTAGGCGCTGCAAGATGCGATCGGGCAGAGTTGAACTCGGCGATACAAGCGAAGCTTCGGAGCGGAATTAAGTGAATTAGTGTGTTTAATTACTAGTGTTTTAAGTTTTAATTTGTGTAAAGTAAATTAAAGTGTTAATTTAGGTAATTCTATCTGCAATTTTTGTTGTCACGAACCCTAAGCTCGTAACAATTGGTGTCAGAAGTGGGATAAAATAATGCCGATTTTATCTAAGGAGGAAACGGAGGGTGTCCGTACCCGAAGTCAACGCCAGCAGGAGACGGACCAATGAAGATTTGCTGGTGCAACGCCGCAGACGTTGGAGGGCCAGCCACCAGCTGCAGGCCCGTCGGTAGCTCCTACATCTGCAGCACCTGACTTAGGTGCTCTGACGGTGATGCTGCAGGAGCAGGCTCGCCGACAGGAGGAGCAGGCTCGCCGACAGGAGGAACAGGTCCGTCAGTTGAAAGAGCAGCCGCAGAGCGGACAGGAGGAACAGGTCCGTCAGTTGAAAAAGCAGCTGCAGAGCGGACAAGAGGAACAGGCCCGCCGACAGGAGGAACAGATGCTCCTCATGAAGGACCTTCACGCTACCTTCGGGAAGGAGATAAAGGAGGTGAAGGATAAGGTTGCTCAGCATGACAAACGCATGTCGGAAGCTGAAACCCAAATTCGCGAAAGCTGAAAACCGAATCGAGAAAGCTGAAACCCGAATCGACCAAGTAAACAATCGGGTTGACAACGTAATGGCTGACATGAAGAAATCACTGGACGAACTCAAACTTGGAGATGGAGCTACAGCTCCCGTAGTAGCTACAACACCTTCGCTACGTGGGTTCAAGGTGCCACCGTTCGACGGTACCTCTTCCTGGTCAGCCTACAAAATCCAGTTCGAGGCTGTTATGAAGGCGAACGGCTGGAATAAAAGTCAGGCCATGACTGCTCTCACACTAGGCCTGCGCGACCAGGCCTTAACAGTTCTGGAAGCTCTCGGTGAGGAAGTGACTTATGAGCAACTCCTTGAGGCATTGGAGGCGAGATATGGTGACGCTCACCTGGAACACGTCTTTCGTGCGCAGCTTAAAGATCGTGTGCAGCGCATCAACGAAAACCTGCAGCAGTGGGCTCTAGAAGTGGAGAAGCTGGTGCGAAAAGCATACCGGTCTGTACCTGCGCTCATTGAAGGGAACCTGGTGCAGACATTCATCGACGGCATCCGCGACCTGGAAGTCAAAGCTGCTGTGAGGCTCGGGCACCATGAGACGCTTAAGGACGCCTTGGCCCATGCACTGGAAGTGGAAGCCGTGCGGCAGGATCATCGTTCCCATCGCGTCAGGGAGGTTGCAGCAGCTACAGTTCGCGACCGCAACAAAGGATACAGCCCAAGGTGTTATGGCTGTGGGGAAAAGGGCCATCTTCGATTCAGCTACCCTAAACGAACCGTGGAAAGGAGAGTTGATCGATCTCGAGAGGGTAGTGCAGCTAACGGCACTCCTGGCGGCGACAGGATCATCGTTCACCTCACGCTAGGGAGGTTACAGCAGTTACGGTTCGCGACCACAATAAAAGATACAGCCCTAGGTGCTATGGCTGTGGGGAAAGGGGCCATCTTCGTTCCAGCTGCCCTAAGCACACCCTAGGAAGGGAAGGTGAACGGTCTCAGAAAGGAAGTGCGGCTAACAGCACCGCCCAGCAGCAGCAGGAATACGATTTTACTATCAGACACTGCAGCGGGAAATCTCACGGCAACGCAGATGCATTGACAAGAAGACCTTGTCCTGAAGATTGCAACCATTGTAGTAGGCAAGAGAGTAAGGAAGTGGTATCCGTGAGGATGCTCAGGACAGACCACCTCAGCAACGGGTGGAAGGACAGCCTACGACATGCACAGCAGGAAGATCCGGACATCAAGCCGATTCTGGGATGGATGAAGGCCCGTGCTACCAAGCCTAAGTGGAGGGACGTCTCAGCGATGAGTTCAATCACGAAAAGCTATTGGGCCCAATGGGACAGCTTGCTGATTCAGGATGGAGTCCTGTGCCGTAAATGGGACAATGGTCGAAGAGATAGCTGTCGTTTGCAAATGGTTGTCCCTAAAGCTAAAGTGCCGAATGTTCTACAGCTGTGCCATAATGGTCGTTCAAGAGTCCATCTGGGAGTTAAACGAACTCTACTGAAGGTCCGAGAACAGTTTTACTGGGTCCATTATCGTGACGATGTCGAGGATTGGTGTCGTACATGTACCAGTTGTGCGGCCGTGCGGGGACCTCAGACACGTAGTAGAGGAGCACCGAAATTGTACAATGTTGGTGCACCACGGGATAGGACAGCCCTTGACATTGCGGAGCCGTTACAGAAAGGCGCAAGAGGGACTCCTAAGATCGTCCATGTGGATCGCTTGGCGCGTTATTATGGGACCGATAATGCTCGGGACGAGCATGTCTTAGGAGGGGGCAGTGTTACGCGCTAAAATCGGCGCACTAGCGCCATCTAGTCTCGAACCGAAGAACTAAACTTCTTGAAGTTTAAAACTCGAACTCTCGGTACCTTGCGCGTGTTTACTTGAACATTCTGGATATTTTGCTAATTTATATAAGTAGGAGCTGCAAGATGCGATCGGGCAGAGTTGAACTCGGCAACACAAGCGAATCTTCGGAGCGGAATTAAGTGAATTAGTGTGTTTAATTACTAGTGTTTTAAGTTTTAATTTGTGTAAAGTAAATTAAAGTGTTAATTTAGGTAATTCTATCGGCAATTTTTGTTGTCACGAACCCTAAGCTCGTAACAATATGTTATATTTAAAGTGTATTTTTGTAAAATGAACGAATTTCAAAAACATGGAGATGCTTTCTTATTGGATTTGAATTTTCTCGATTTCTGAAAGATGACTGAAATTTCTTCGGCGCCGACCGACCAATAATATGCTATTATTATAGCATCTAACGGAACGAGTGTCGTTATCCAAGATGCCAGCAACGTGACTACTGTTTTAATTGATTCTTAGTTATTGAAAATTAAATATTTTATTTCATGACACTAAAATGACGTACAAGTTTATATGATTTTTTTGGTGTGATGGGAGGCATAATAAATAGATTTATACACTAAAACAATCATGCATATTCCCTATTATTATATCATCAAGCATTTCAAACTTAGTAACCTTCAAAAACATTTTCGATACTTTGATGTCAAAAGAGTAACATTACTAAAACACTTTATACCTTATATTTATTAGCATCACTTATTGGGGAATAGCAGAAATGCTTTCTTAACCTGTTCGCCAAGCGAGCGCGCGACATGTTATACTCCCGTTCGCTCGGGACCGTAATGGCGGGAAAATTTGAAAATTAGCAAATTTTTTGCTATATTGCAAATTTTGCTATATTTTCACTTTGAGACAATATTTATGGATAAAACTTACAGGAATTCTTGTTGAATGTATAAACTATCGAATAAAATTATTTTTGGTTGCTAGAAATTGTAATAAAACACGTAAATTACCCTGTATAGCATAGTAGTGGTATATACTTCAATTTTAGTGACAAAATTACTACTAATTTGAATTCTACACTTTTGTTTTTAGAGAAATTTATATGAAAATGTTTGGAAATATGTATATTTTTATGTTTTATGTGTTTCCATTCGTTACTCATACCAAAATATTAAAATATTAAAAAATTAAAAAAAAAATAATAATATTTTATCTGTGTGACATTTAGAACAATATTTCTAAAATAGTTTTGTGTGAATTTGAAATAAATACAACGTCAAGTTATTTGAAATATGTAAGAAAACTATTTTTACTTACATTTTACACTAAAAATAAATGAGAATTTGAAAAATAACACATTTATGACCCAGCCGCCATAATGGACCTTCCAGATTTTGAAGCACTTTTGGCAATTTACTTTTCACTTTTTATACCACAAATTATATATATATATATATATATATATATATATATATATATATATATATATATATATATATATATATGTGTTCACTATATTACAAGGAATATAAAAAAGTATAATACTTTCGTTTTTAGTCCAGACACAAATATAAAATTCTATAAAAAAAAGACGGAGCACCTTCATCAAAACGACACGTGGAACGCCGAAAGTTCAGAGTGATTTCTTTTTTTTTTTTCTAAGAAACATTGCCAGGTTATGGTTTAAAATAAAAGAGCATATCTTTGTCTTTGATACTATTATCTATTGCATAGTGTCTTTGGTTTTGTTTAAAACGAAAAAATAGTTTTTTCATAGGTACACACGTTTACATAATTCTGATCAAATTAGATCACTGCTTGGCGGACGTAAGGTAGGTATTGTACGATCAAAAGTGCGCATGGCTTGGCTTACAGTAAACACTCAGTGTAGTTTTGCTATGTTTAGCTAGAGGGCGTCACACACGCGCGAGCTCAAAGTTTTTGTATGCAAATGGTCAGTATAACGCTTAAAAATTATTCATTTGTCATGCTTTAATTTAATTTACAAAGTGATTATATATATTTTTATTATGTATAATGAAAATTATTCTCAAAATTATTTAATTAAAAGAAATATTTCTTAAAAATTATTCTTTACTCTATTGTGGGAAGTCAGAATGTGTCAAAAAAGCCACGTATGGAAAATCTAAGTCATTGGCTTAATCTGAATGACAGAATAAGAAATTGTGTGTTATGAGATGAGTGTGGTTTACATGAAGGGGTTGTGACCAGAAAGCAATGCTTTCTTTAAATGGCAATGTTTATTAACTTCTTGCTTTTCGCTTCTTGTTTACGCTTTTTGATTTTATGACACTATTTAAAACAGCATTATAATTATCAATAGTTAATGCTGAAACAAAATACTGCGAAAATTAATAATAATCTATTTCAATGAAAATGGTAAACTAAAAAGATCAGAAAACATTTGAAATAAATCAAAATATCTATGAAAGTTTTAGTTCATTTAAAACTACCTAGCCTACCTATACTAACTGGCTAACTAATTTATTCACAATGAACAACTATAAAATGTAAGAATTATATAATGATATTTTTAAATCAAATCAAAAATATTAAGTGCATAAAGTTAAATGAGATCTTAAAAATATGTGATGTACATTTGTGCTCCATAGTCTACCTTTTTCAAGTTTTCAATATTAAGTCTTAAATATATTTATTAAATAATCAATATCTTTAATTTTTTACTTTTTTTATACATTTAATCAATAATGTCATCTGCAACCAATCTGCAACAACATCAACAAATCAATTACTCTATGGATTTTTATTTTTAATCTACCGTAAAATTTCGCCATTTTCGTATAGTCGGCAAATGTCGTAAATTGACAGTAGAATAAAAATAAAAACACATAGAGTAACTGATTTTTATTTAGACCACAGAATGGAAAACTTCGTATAGATTCTATAATGCTAAACTTCTTCATAGAAAAGTAGTCTCAAAATATAAGTATTTATGGGTTAAAGTGCTGTGGGTGGGTGCGGTCGGATCCGACCGCTTGAATTTTGACGGAACGTCGCCTTAGTCTGATCCGACCGTGTGCCCATTGAAAGGTTAATGGCAGTCACCCTATCCTATAAAAAATATTACTATTAATTATATAGGCAACTTTAGTAGGTTTTCAGTTATTTCGTATTTTTATAGGATAAGGATGACAAATGAACACACAGTTCACCTAATGGTAAGTAGTTTCTGTGGCCCACAGACACCTACATCTATCCTCGATTACAAATTCAAATGCGGATGCGTTGTCACCCGTAAGGACCAAGATGGAATGCCTCGTTTCCAGTGTCAAAAAGTGTCTCCAGTTCTCTACACTCACCATACGAAACACAGCAGTGTGGAGCTGCTATTTTACGCTGGTATTCTGTGAAAGCGCGGTCCTTCTCCGATTAATCCGACCAGTTCGTACTAGAACTATACTATTTATATAGCTGCAACATGGCTTTACCACGTATATCATAGTCAAAGTTTTTAGATATTTAGTAAGAACATATTTGAAGCTAGATTTTTTAAAGAATAGTATCAGTTTATTATACATGTATGGTCCTAGAAAACAGGAAGAAACTGTGTGAGGTAGCAGAATGGAAGAATTGGGTTCGACATACAGTACCTTTTCTGCGTTAGTCTTTTAGAAGCTCCGGATCGTATTTGCATTGAGATTGTTTCATAAGAACAGTTTGTGTGATGCAAGACTGTCTCACATAACATCCTACTTTCTGTAGAGACCCACTGTAGGAAAACGGAATGGGAGACCTGCACTGACTTTTAGGATGGCCCTTTGAGCTCTTTCTACCTCGATTAGGTGTGTTTTAACAGCACCACCCCATGAACTGATGCAAAAATCTATAAGTGATTGGCATAGAGCGTAACAGACCATCTTGGTGATTTGGCAGTCGGCTACGTGCTTAAGAGATTTGAGAAGTAAATGAGCTTGCGTAACCTAGTTACAGGTACCTCAGTGTGGGGCTTGAAAGTCAGGGTTTGGTCTATTATGATTCCGAGGTATTCGATCTTGTCTGTTCTTTGTATAGCAGGGCAATAGCAAATGGTTGGCTCAGAGTAGCAAACGTGGGCTGTGATAGAGAGGGTGGGAGGAGGGTTTTGGTTCGACCTAAGTTTGAACATTATGTATTTTGTTTTTTCAGTGTTTAGCGTCAATACATTCCTTTGTAACCAAAGGCAGCACTTAGTAAAACCTCTTTGTGCGGAATAAAAGACCTCCTTCCAACTATTACTACTGAAGAATAATGCAATATCGTCGGCAAATGAGAATATTTTTTCTCTGTGTAGCTGAAGTTGGCATAAGTCGTTGACATATAGCAAGAACAGCGTTGGGCTGAGTATGCTACCTTGAGTCCTTGAGGCAAACCAAATTTGATAGTTAACTTGTCACTTATCATATTTTCTATTCCAACTCTCTGCTTTCTTCTACTTAGAAAGTTTTCTATTAATTTCAGAGATCAGCCTCTCACACCCATTTTTCCAGCTTAGTTATAAGGTTTGGGATCGGGACTGTGTTAAATGCTTTTGCTAAGTCAAGGAGTATGGCTAAACATTTTCTTCTTTCATCCAAGTTGGTTATAATTGAGTTAACAAGCTCGTGTTCCACGTTACTTGTTGACTTGCCTTGCCGAAAACCGAATTGCGCTGGTGAAAGAAGATTATTTCCCTCTAGGCAATTGATAAAGCGCTTATTTATTAGGCACTCCAAGATTTTGGACAGCGTGAGTAAGATGAAGATTGGCCTGAAGTTATTGACACACAGTCTTTCTCACCAATTTTGTGAATAGGTTTGATAAGCATTGTTTTGAATGCTGAGGGAAAGATTCCTGTAGACAAAGCCAGGTTTAATATACCTATGTGTAATAGGGGAATTAAGAATATGTATATATCTCTTAAGTATTATACTAGAAATCTGGTCGAGCCATACTACACAGTTGTGTCTTTAATCCCAATTCAGCTGGAAAATTTCATCCTCATCCGTAAGTGATAAATGAATTGGTGGAGGATGGATATAAGACGTCAGGTTCAGTAGATTTTTTGTGTCCAGAACTAATAATATCTTCAGCCAGGTTCCTTCCAATATCAGCAAAGAAGTATTCGATGTCCTTAATAGTTTTTTCCAGATTTTCTGGAGAGAGAAGACAGGTTGACCGATCTACTACCTTATTGGAGCCGGTCAGATGTTTTATGATTTTCTATTTTCTAATTAATGGAATAAATAATTTGAATGTTACCGCAAGACTCATTCGGGATAGTAATGCAACTCGCAATTGTTTATCTAGTTAGTTAATTAATGGAGAAATCTTGGTTGACAAAAATTCAAAATCAGTCTTCGACATTCGCGTAGACTTTTTAAATTTTTCACTTGGTTCAGCAACTAGTTTACCCAACTCATGCTTAAACTTTTACAAAAGATAACAGGTAGGTCTCCTACCTAATTGTTATCTTTTGTATCAGTTTATTATATATTATTATTATAAAATTAAATACATTCTTCTTCATTTAGAAAATAGATTAACCAAACTCCTTCTATTTCTATGAATTTGTATCGTACACCATCGTCTGGGCCCTCTGTTTTTCTTAATTTGATTTCTGATTTTAGTATTCACGAGATTATAATATGCTATTGCAATTATAATCTACACTAGAATTTCAAAGCCACTGTACTGTAGTCCATTCCGGATAATGATCGAGAATACAAATGAGAAGGTCGCGTGAGTGTACCTTCTCAGTTCTCGCGCAATATCTCGACAACACTTCTCTTCGAGACTTCTCGCGTGAATCTGTAGTAGGCACAAGAACAGAAGATATTCGTAATATATAAGACAATAACATTAATTTATCGTTATATAATACATTTTAATTTTAATAAATAAATAATATTAAAAAATTAAAATTTAAGAAATTGAATTGTTAAATATTATTAGTTTATTAAATAAGCACTACCAGCAATATAATAGTGCATAAATAATTATTACTAATAAATTTTCGAAGAAAAAAAAACTAAAATCTTTCTGTATACAGGTAATCATGTATACTGAAAGATTTTAGTTTTTTTTTCATTTACAATGCTTTTAAAAGCTTACCATTGAACGTTTCTTAATTGTAAACGCTAAAAGCATTTCAGAAGATTTAATTGATATAAACGGTAAAAGTATTGAAAAAGTTTTGTACGGCGCCCAAAAAGCCGACTTGATCAAACTCATTTGACCATTTTAGTTAAGAGTTGTAGATATACATTTTAGTTTAGATCAATTTATTTAATTTTGTTTAATCATTCCACAAGTTATCTTCCACGTTATTTAAGGTTTACTTATCTTCAGATGTGGAATGTTGATCGCTAAAATGTTTGACCTTTAAAGTTTGTTCTTAAAATATCATGCCTTTATACGAAAATCTGTTCTGCTTATCAGTTTCATTTAAAAAGTGGAGAGGCGATTATTTCTATGTAAAATTATATCATATATTAACAAACATTTGAATATCATTTCATTTAGTTATTGAAATAAAATTCAGTTGTTTGTAAAAAAATAAATCTGTCCATTACCTAATTAAACTAATTAAATTACACACATACGGCGATCAGCTTTTATTTACTTTTTTAATTACTTTGCCTGTTCAATATGTTATTAAACACTTGAATTAAAAATATATTTTTTTATTTCAGATTCAATCATCTTCTACCGTTTTAGTGAAAATTGGACGGTTGAAGTAAGTGTGAGCAGTGATTAGTCGTCGGCTTTTTGTGAATTTAGTGAATTGTTTATTTATAACAAATGTTTGCGGTGTAAGTGATATCAAAATGAGTTTTCTATCATCGATCGGTCAGTACGTGGCTGGAATGGCAGATAGTGTTGCGGGTCTGGCATTATCGCCACGCCGTGCGCCACCTCCTCGCCACCGCTCTGCTGAAGAGACTCAACAACAGCAACAACCCTCAACAGCAACTATGCGAGGTAATTTAAAGAGTAATTTTAAAAATTAAACTAAAAATATGTTTAGAAATCAAATTTTTAGTTTATCTGAATAATATAAGATGAAACAGCGCATTGTTAGCGCAATATTTTCTTCACTAAATTTGAATAAAAAGTCCGTCAAAATCAGAGAGTATCTATGAAATCGAATTTTTTTATAATTTCTTACACTTATAGAGGTAAGTCTTTAACCTAATAACTTACAATTTTAGCTGTATACCGGCGATTAGATAGTCCGAAATTTACTTATTTTATTATTTTCCTTATAAGTAAAGAATTTATTCACCTGAATTCGCAATATGTATTTTAAGATTTTTAGATAGATTAGGTACAAACTTTGTACTTGATTTTATTGCATGAAATTTTTGGTACAAAGGCGAACTTAATGCCGACATAACATTATCTGCCTAACGCTAACCTTTGGTAGTTTAAGGCAATATATGGGTAGAGTCGAAACAAAAAGAAAACAATAACAACGTGTTCTTACATATTATTAAAAATATGTAATAAAATATTGTAATTTATACTGTTTTTACAGCAATTTATAAATATTTTAAATTTATAATATATTTTATAATATATTCAAACATTCATCACCGTATAATATGTAAAAAGATTATATTTTTTTTATTTTAGCATCAGTAAATAGTCCACAGATTGAAAGATCTCTCTTAAATAGTATATCCTTTTGTATAGGGGGGATTTGAAGAAATTTCCACGTTTGGTAAGGGGATTCTGACACTACTGGTTCTAGTCAATTCGGTCGGGGAATTTTATTTGCTGCATATACGATATTCATTTATTAAAATTTTATTTGACATAGTTTAGTACTAGGAATATAATATATGTTATATACCATAGTATTAGGAGGCAGGACTCCTTTCTGCCGCCAAAGAATAGTGTTTGTACTGCCGTGTTCCGGTCTGAAGAGAACCAGAAGTGTACTTACAGACTTTAGTTCTTCTTCCTTGTAAGTACAACGCACAAATCTATCTTCGATTAAGAATCTAGACACAGAAGCGTTGCCACTCTAAGTACTAAAATGAAATGTCTAGTTTTCAGTTAAAAGGGTCTCCGATTCTCTAAATTCATCAGTCACTGTTTTCACATTATACATACGCCGATAAGACTCGATTTGAAGCATTAGGTTGATGCCAATAAACGTTATGATATAAAGTTAGTTCAAAAACTTTACCATCTACAAAAAACAACTTTTATGTTAATTGTATGGGCAATTTTTGCACTAAAAATATTCAAAGTCTTAATTATTAATTCTAAGATTCAATACAAGTATTATTACCACCGCCAAATAGAAGGTATACTGCTGTATTACAATCTGAAGGGCTTAGAGAGCCAGTAATATACAGGCTGCTAGATATTCCATCTTAGTCCTCAGACGGCATCATATCTGTTGCCTTCATAATTTAAAGTTTGTTTCAAGTGCCCATGATCCGCTGTAGTCACTAACCATTATGATGATTAGATGGACTGTAAGTTCTCTTATCACTTTAATTTTTTTAAATGTCAAGTAGGTCTTTGGTAGTAATATATTTTTGAAAGAGGTTTAAGGTTAGTTTATCATATCCATTAAAGTTTTTTTAAATGTGTTTCTTTTATGATCTAGTCAAGACTTTAACATTTTAAAATGTTCCGACTTTTATTTTAGTAAGGTACATGATATGGGTAATATGGTCACCTTAAGCTTTGCCGCCCTATAAAACCAAAACTCGGAGGATGACAGAGACAAAAACACAAAGTTGTATACTATAGCTAGGTAATACATTAAGAAAAAAAAATAGCAAACAAGCTTTGCCAATAATTAGGCACACATCGAAAATAAATTTAAAAAGAACTAACTACACTATATCGTACTAAAATGGACTAAAATATTTACCATAATGTCTATAAAGCAGCGCCCTTTTAACCCTTTATTATTTGATTGACCGAATATGTAAAGTGCTATCGTATCACAAAACCATCTATGCAAGCAAGGCTGTAGTTTTTGAGTTATAAGAAAGTGACCATATTAACCGGATGACCATATTACCCTAACGTACTTTAGTTGTCTTACTTAAATGTCAGGATATCCGCGCGTGCTACCAACTGAAGGGGTATCAGCTTTAAGCGCACGTCGTCGAACGCTGGACTGCTTGGCTCCTATTGCTCCGCAACGACGTGGTGGTTCACTGCGTACACCACGACAGCAGCAACCTCCAGAGAGACCAACAATGGCTTTTTGTAAAAGGCGCCTCTCTTGGCCTGAAGTAGATAATTCAGTGAATTCAGGGTAAGTATGCAGGTTACTTCACTAATTCTTCACTAATATTTAAGCGACGTTTAAAATGTTATATTTATGGACTTATGAAATTTGATAACTCAGTTGGCGATCATTCATTAAATAAATGTATGGGTAGAATTTTGTAATCGTTGATTGGTTTTGGTGGTCGTATCGGTAACTTTTGAACATCTTAATTGATTGAGATCATATTGGGTGCGTTTGGCAGAAAAAAGCGCTAGCAAGCGCTTGTAAGCAAAATGGCGATCGTAAGCGGTAAGCGCTGTCAAATCGTAAGTAGCTATTTTCCTCCAGGACACGATGTTAGATTGAACCTGGGAACCTAACCTAATTTAAATATATGTTTGTAAAGTATTCATATTAAAAACTTACCAATCATGAATTTTTAATAACATGTATATGTTTATTCATGTCATTATATTACTTAAAACTAATATTGCACAAATCAACTTATAAACTCTACTTCAAAACAAACAAAATAAATAAGCAAAATGGCGGATTGTGTCAGCGCTACTGAAGTAGCAATCGTGTCCTGGCCGAAAACTATTTCAGCGCTTGTAAGCGCTTGCTAGCGCTTTTTTCTGCCAAACGCACCCATTCTCTCAATATATTTCAACGTGACAATGGTTCATAGCTACACTATAATCTGGAGGGTGCCGCTACAGTCAAGTTATTACCAATTTATATATTAATAACTCAAAATGACTCATATTCACAATATATGTTCATTTAGTGCACATAAAATCACAAAACCTTGATACATAGGTGGCGCTGTTATCGAGTTTTTAATAAAATTTACGTCTACTATGTGAAATGTCACAGCGCGATGGGCTCTTTCCTACTTAAAACAACCTTTCTGAAATGGTAGGAGGTGTGTGCCAACCCGTAATATATATGAAAATTGTTATTTTACACAAATAGGAACATAGGTAATTTTTTTTTATAAAAGTGGCAATTCTATTTAGGCATTATTACATGTTGTACATACAAGTAGGACGTGCATAACACTTAATACTCTTCATCCATCTCCATCAATATGTACATGTGAGGGGAATGATCCCTTGGGAAAGGAACTGGGAGAAAATCCTGGTCTCGTCAATAATTAATATAGAACGGCTTCATTATACTGGTATTTTACGCTGGTATTCTGTGAGACTAATACTAAAATACAAATGTATGAAATAATAATATAATTAAAAATTTGCATGTTGTACACAGGATGTGCAAACCCTGAAAGATACAAACTGGAAATGAGCAGAATCATGTGTCTGGCCACAGATGAAAAAAAATAAAAAAATAAAAAATTGCGGTTGCCAACTCGTCTGCCAATCATGACAACTATGTTCTGTAAAGGAATTTTGATAGTATATATAGCTATAAAGTCAATTAAAGGTCAATAAGGTCAATTTATAAAGTCCTTTTTTCCTTTTTGTTATGCGGAAAAACGGATTATCGTCTAAAATTAGCAGCAAACTGTTTACTTCATTAAGTTAATGGGTGTCACTAAAGAAAGCGGTGGGTTGGACTTTAAGTAGCCGGTCTTCGAGAACATTTCGAGAATAGTTCGTCCATTTATAAGTGCTAGTTTCATTTATTAAAGATATATTAATTATATTATTCTCATAGCATCTACTTTTGCTCACCTTTACCTGACGACTAGTTACACCGTTATTTATTATTAGTCTACAAGCCTTAACTTTATTGAAACTACTTAATTTATTTGGGGAGAATATATAAATGGTAAAATATTTCTCTTAAACTGCAGTTCATGCTCATATCTAAAGATTAGCTTAAACCAGAACTTATTTCCACTTTTTACAGTTTTTCAGAATTTATTTTCCTACTCAAAGTCCGCATTAGGTAAAAAGGCGGGGGCGTCACTTTCAATTTACGTAGTAAACTGGGAACTGATATACTGGCGTACTTTGCATTTTTAAATTTGAGATAAATCTGCCTTCCCAAAATCTGGTCCCATGGAAAATGTATACCTTTATAAAAGTTGTCCTGTACTATCTGAATTTAAAAAGATAAAATTATTTGTACTAATTTAAGCAGGTGAACGAGAACACAGTTCTTCTGTTAATACGTGAATGCTGTGGTCCGTTGATTATACATCAACCCTCGATTATAATTATAAAACAAAATGCAAGTGCGTAATCACCTGAGATGCATCGTTACAGGCAACTGGTCCTTTTCACCATATGGGACATATTAGCATTATTGTACTGCTATTATACGCTAATATTCTGTACGAGTTTGATTATTCCCTAGTTGAGCCATTTATAACTATCTATTACGATATCCGTTAACGCTCATGCTAAAAATTATCAACTTGGGATTGGGATGCAGTGTTAACACAGGAAGATCCAGTGAGATAACATTTAATGTGTCAAACAAATTAATTGTGTTCACAATTTTTTTCTTACAGAAGTGAGCGTTACAAACGAGCACTTCTGGTGATAAGTGAATGCTGTAGCCTATAGACCACAGACCGGTAGGCGTAGTGTAGGACGACCCCCCACTAGATGGAGTGACGACCTGGTAGGACATGCAGGAAGTCGATGGATGCAGGTGGCTCAGGACCGTGCTTTGTGGCATTACTTGGGGAGGCCTATGTTCAGCAGTGGACTTGTGAAGGGCTGTAATGATGATGATGATGATGATAGACCACAGAAATCTAAATATAAATAGAAGTCGTAAAAGCGCATGACCTTGTCGCCGCACATGTGACTCGTAGGCCACACGCGCGCGAGGAGCGTTTGTTTCGGTCACCAGTACTGTTTCGGACGCAGAGACGTAAAAATAGTGTTTTGAAGCATATCCAACTGCGGAAATTCCCCCACAACTTACAAATTTTCAAATAAAGGGATAACATTTCATAAATAAGTACTTGGTGTTTTAAATAATGTTGTTTTTAACGAAATATACTTAAATAAAATTATCCACCTCCAGTACTACGATTGTCTCCGAAATTTTAATTGTTTTCACACATCAATATCCATTGATTCCTAAGCTAGTTCATGTCTACGTGGACGACAGCTAAAATCAGCGATGGATTCCGAGTATGGGCAATAAACAAAATTGTTGCGTACGTAAATTTCCTAGAACATGGCCGCAGGAGTCGAATGCGAGTTAGTTACGTGACACAACTATTTTGTATGGATAATTTATTATGTTTTGCTTACCTAGTTTTAACGAAACGGGAATTAAATGTGATTTCTAAAATTTTCGTTAAATATTTATTTACACCTTTCTACTTTTTTTCTTTCTAAATATTTTATACCGTTAACCGTTTATCGGCGATTATATATTTGTTTTTACTTTTAAATTACTTGATAATTTTTAATAAGTCATATTGTAAGGATAAGTAATTATATTGTAAGGATAGTAGTCTTAACTCGATCTGTAAGAAGCCGGGAAACTGAAAAGTAGCAAACAACAGAAAGTCAGTTACAGATCTTTAAAACTAATAAAAATGATAAATATGTCACCCATACATATATTTATTCCTTTGCTATTTGTATAATGTTGTATTCATTTTATTTATACATCTGCTTAATTAATACAATGTTTTTGTTACAAGTTTCCAAAAGATCCGGTTATTAAAGATAAATGGATATATTTATTCTTAACGTATTATTATTTCCCCCTCTTTTTCCAATTATAAAACGTCTAAAAGCTAAAGCTAAGACTAAAAGCGTCTATAACTGAGATAATTTTAGTTAATTAGTTATATCTTGGTGTGAGACTCCTGTAAGATCAACGACGCTTAATAGAAAGTTATCGAAACGTGCGTTGCGATGCACTACGCCCAAGTTAGAGCGAGCGCGCTATGTCATTCTCTGTTTTTCGCACACTTTAGTTATTGGACTGCTTGGCTACGCCTCCTGAGATTTTGTGTTTTTATAAAATATTCCTTAAAACGCAATAGTTTATAGATTAATCTTTATTTCATGAATGCTAGAGGTATTCGTAGGCGTAATTGTGTATTTATTGTTTGTCCATGTGTGAGAGCTACGACCTGGCGACACGCGTGCTGATATTAAAAGACAGTAAAAGGCATTTCTATTGTCTTATTATTTAGATTTCTGTGCTATAGACACACATCTAAGAGAGCTTCTACAAATCTTTTGCATGTATATATTACGCTGTATATTCATCAAATTTTGAAAGAATTTGGTTTTTTTTTTTTTTTTTTTAATTAAACAGGTTAGCGGGTTCTACTCTAATGGTGTTTCATCATATGTAAATAGTATGAATAAAAGTTTCACAGTTCCATGGTTTAATGCAACTATTTATACGAAATTATAGTTGTTACCATGAGCTTGTGATATTCCTAAGGCTAATCTAAAGAGGTCAAAAAATTAACTTTTAGTCTATCTATGTATAACACCAAAAAATTCTACCTATGTCCATTATAGACTTTGAAACCAACCAACCGAAATTATTAATTTAAATTATATTTACTTTATATATATATAAATAAATATAATTTCACATTAAGATAATCATAAAAATTGTACACACTTGGTGCATCTAAATATGCAAGGGATGTTGGGGAAAGAGACATTAATTTGTTTTGAAAAAGTAGCAACCCACACATTTTTAAACCCGAAGAAAACAAGAGGTGTTATAAGTTTGTAGTGTGAATCTGTGTGTCTGTCTGTGGCATCCTGAACGGATGAACCAATTTTGTTTAAGTTTTTTTAAAAGTTATCTTAATCCCGTGTGTTCTTAGCTATGATTCAAGAAAATTTGTTCAGCCGTTTGAAGATCATCCCTTTTTGTTTCGGGGTTTTTTAAGTTATTTGCATAACTCAACATGTAAAGACATATTGTGAGCCTCTGTTGTGCAAACTGTAGAAATGGCATACGTTAAGCTCAAGTAACTCATTGTTGTTAGTGTTTAGAGAAACCCATATTCTATGTATGATTATTTTCAAAAAATATGGAGAAAGTTTTGCTTAAGCTTAATAAACAGAATAAATTTGTTGTAATATGTGGAGACATATTTATATATATATATATATATATATATATATATATATATATATATATATATATATATATTAATATGGCTATATATCAATCTCCTTCAAACTTCTTCCATGACTATTAAGTTTATATTATTCCTCAAATCCTACAAATTTTCTTGTTAACTTGTTCGAGCCAACACGTATTGCAGGGCCTAGTGTAGATAACATTTTTAGTAAGGGTTGTTATACTAATAAATAGTATATGATTGATTATAATCACTGGGAATAAGATGTTCGCTACCATGCTTTTTATAAATGTTTTCACACTAATTGTATTAAATATTATATCGTAATATTTTTCAGACGTCCCTCTGGGTTTCCAGCTGATTCTTTCCAGGACAGAGATTATTCCTAACCAGTGGTAAAGCTGAAATGACTGTCAATAAGTATTCTTGTAATTCATATTGAACAAAAATGATTCTATTCTATTCTACGTGGCTCTACTGCATAAAGACATGACTCTACCACGTAAAAACGCACTAAGTGCTAAAATCCATGACTTAGTAGGCAACAAAGCTGAATATAAAACTAAGTGCTCAACGATTCTTGAAATAATTTTAATATCTTACACTTTTTATTTTCATACATAGAAAACGCAAAACACCGAAATGTTAATTGCACTTAATGTTTATTTTTCGTTTTAATAAAATTGGTTCAATACACATCACAAAAATAAATCTATTGTTTAGTGCATCACTAAAGAAGAAGTTATATTATTTTTTGGATCTATTGTTTAAGATATATTTTAGGAAAAACACATAAGCTTTTCGCCTGTAATCTCTGAGAGGTAGGTAAAGTCCACATTCAGTAACAGTGAGCTTCTTGGGTCACAATTAGCCAAAAAAAGCTTTATGTTTTGATGGAAAATTGAGAAATAATGATAGATTAGCCCACCGTCTACACATTCACAAACCCAATATCTCATTTGTTTTTGTTTTTTGCGGCATGCTAGGCAAGTAACATGGGTCAAAAAAATTCTTCTGAGGCAGTTCTATAGGTATAAATATCAATCGGTATTTGAACCTATGGTGTTGTGATGAGTACATGTGTTTATCGTATTCTAAATTAATGTTAATTAAATATTTTGAAACCATAAAACACCATATAAATAAAAACATGTTGAATTTGATAACTTTATATTTGTCTTTATTTGATAAGCTTTCAATTAGACAAAGCGATTATAAAATTAAGTTTTAGCTATTCTACCTCACGTAGGACGCGGGCCTTAGCGAGGATCCGGTGTTCGTGATTGCTATCTTGTTTTGCATTGCTAATTCAGTTTCCTTCTAGTTTCTGCGATAAAAAGAGTGAAAATGCTTGAAATATATACTACCTTTTTTAAGGAAATTTATTAAAATTCGAGTAAAAACACAACAGAAGTTATTTATCATCATTATTACAAACCTCCACGAGATCACTGCTAATGTGTTTAACGTGGTAGAGCCATGCTGCAGCTATATTTGTAGTATATTTGTAGCACGAATGGGTGGGTCCGGAAATGGGTCGGCTTGACCGGGGAAGGACCACGCTCGCACAGAATACCAGGGTAAAATAGCAGTTTAACACCGCTGCGTTTCATATTGTGAGTGTCGAAAACCGGAGATCCTTTTTACTGGAAACGAGGCATTCCATCTTAGTCACGGCCAACAACGCATCTGCCTTTTGATTCGTAAGCGAGGATAGATGTATTGCTTAAGAGCCACAACAACCACTTTGTTACCCACGAGGAGAGTGACTTTCATAGTTGACACGTTTAACAGACGGGTTGGAATAAGAAGCTTTTTATTTTTAAACTAGCGACCCGGCCCTGCCAATTGTGCCTGCCAAATGAGCCCAATTGTGAATCTAAACCACTCTCGAATAAACTCAGACACAAAATTTCATCAAAAGTTTATGAGGAGTTCAGTCACACGCGGACAGAAGAATTTAATAAATTAATATCGTTATTATGAGGGTATTTTTACCACCTGACATAGTTTCCTTTTATCGCGTCTTACGAAACCTACGTAATGATATGGGTAATGGATGATTTACGCCTCATCTTAACGCCATTTATCATTAAAAATTTTAATTTAATTAGTACTACTAATAACCTGTTCAAATAAGTATTTTTTTAATGTTGTGATATTTGTTGAACTGGATGAATGCCAGCGTTATATGAAATAAACTTGTATGTTGTATAAGTATTTCCATCATAAAAATCTATACGTGGCACAAGGCAGTGTGTCAGCCAAATTCGGAAAGAAAGGGGTACGAATCGGCAGTATGTACTTTTATACGAAAGAATACACGACATACAACACTACACATCTGTGTCACATATTTACATTATGTCTATTTTAACAACTTAAATACAAATGAAGTAAATAATTTTATGCGTGATATAGCCACGCTGCAGCTATATTAGGACTGCACCACGAATGTGTCGACTTGACCGGGGAGGGACCACACTCTCACTTCTGTAAAATACTAGTGTGAAATAGCAGCTTAATGCTGCTGTGCTACGGTATGGTGACTGCAGACAACCGGATATCCTTTTTACTGTAAACGGGGCATTCTATTTTACGTAGTTCTAAGGCGTGAAAACGCATTTTGGATTTTGACTACAGCACCCACTCGCCACCAGGTGGACTGTGCACGCGTTTGTTACCCCTATTTAATATTTTTTTTAATAAATAATTATAGCTTAATTATTTTATTATACAAAACTAGAAAAACACACGAAACAAAACAATACAAATGTACTAAAATGATGAAAGAGTAACATTATTGCGGAACTTGTGATGTTTTCAAATTTTAAGCTTTAGTTTTTGATAAAAAAAAAGATTGTTAGCTATGTCATATCAGCTGCGCATAAATATCCCCGTCAAAACTAATGTTACTGTTCGCTTTTGTTACGAGTAATTCAAAACAGTTGTTGAATAGCCGAATTGACTCCTCTACATTTTAGTTTCGCAGTACGTTTAATATCTACTTGGATACAGGAACATAATGTTTTATTAAAATTATGTGAAAGCAAAAATAAAAATATTTTGAAAACATGTGAAGTTCCACACACATTGCGGCAGCGCGGCGGATACTTCCTTGCCCTAAAACCTTATGAGAAACGAGGGGAGGTCTATGCCAGTGGGACTTATATAGGCTGTAACTTTACTAACTTACTTTATATTTACTCGTAGAAAGCTCAGTTTTAAGGCACTCCCCTCTTTGCCTCAGCCAGTATATGAATCCTCGGCGTCGACATATCGAGTGACGTGCAGTTTCGTGGTCACTTGGAAGAGAAAGCCAAATTGGTCTCTAAAAAGCTTGGTGTGCTCAGCAGAGCGGGACAATATTTCATGCCGGCACACTGTCTGCAACTTTACAATATTGATCCAATAACTGTTGACCGCATCCAGCGCAGCGCAGAGTGGCTCGAATCGTCGGCGACTGAGTCCTTTCCGACCTGCTTGATTCACTCGCACTGCGAAGAGATGTTGCATCCATTTGCATTTTCTTTCACATCTACAACGGGAGGTGCTCTGAGGAATTGTTCGAATTAATACCAGTCGCCAAATTTCATGAACGCACATCGCAGCAAAACTCCCGATACCATCCACAGCATTGGATGCTTGGCAGTCTACCACTGTACGTTTTACTAGGAGTTTTTTTCCGGGTACGATCCCTTTGTGAAATAGTTTACCACCAGCGGTTTTCCGGACCGATACGACATAGGGACCTTCATAAAAAGAGCTTACTCCTTTTCAAAACGCAACGCACTTATGATTCCTCTGGTGTTGCAGTTGGTTCATGAGCGGCGGTAGTCACTTACCATCAGGTGAGCCTTACACTTGTTTGCCCCTCTCCTATAAAAAAACAAGATTCACCACATTTCTAGATATTACTACTGGTTTACATGTAATTAGTAAACCTTTTCTAAATATGTGTATTTTATTTCTATAGATTCTGACAACACGATAAAGCCCTTGTGATTCGCGTCTGATGCACGCTTCCGAGCTTCCAACAACTAATTACTTTGGCTTTATTCGCTCGACATGCTTTCAGCTAGGACGTGCTATGAACATTAATGAACACATAGTAGCAGTTATTTAAACGATTTAGTCGTTTACGTCATCGCACAAGAGCTGTTATTGCTTTAATACTTTAGAGATGTTGGTTCCTAATGGATAATTAGACTATTATATTTATTATATATAAAAAGTAGAAGTAAAGTTACATCCTATATACGTCCCACTGCTGGGCACAGGCCTCCCCTCATTTCAAAGGAAAGGAAGCGTCCGCCGCGCTGCCCCAATGCGTGTCACCAACTATGTTTCTATATATATATGTATATATATAATCTCTTCAAGTTTCAATATGAGATATTGTTTGTTAGCTTCTCCAGTAGTTGTCTATATCATCTCTATTTCCATTTTTATGAATGGGGGTTACTAAGGCCCTTTTAAATGTTATGGGAAATCGGCCACTTTTAAAGCAGAAAATGTAAATATGACAAATAATAGGTCTAAGGGTGTATCTGGCCAGGTTTTTAATAAATTATATAAAAATGTTATCCCATCCTGGGGCAGAATCATTGGAGTACTTGTTTATGATTGAATTTACTTCCAACGGATCGGTATTTAAAAGAACAGAAGAATTCATTGGGGTCGGTACTATTCACTGTAGGAGGGAAAGAGTTTCTATTTACTGTAAGAGGAGAGAAAACTTTTTGTATATATTAGAAAAAAATCGTTAATAAGATTTTTCCATAGAGTTTACGGGTTATGTTTTGCATTATCCAATTTTATCCTGTCATTATTATTTTTAACCCTCGGGACAAATTTATAAAAGTAATTTCTGTATCGTCTGTAAGCTATTTTTAGAATTTGGTTGTCAGGATTCTTTTTAAATTTATAATGTAATTTATCTCGACTTCGAAGACATCGTAATACGCCAGGTGTTATCCATGGCTGTTTACAGCGTTTTTTAACATGAATTGTGGTTATGCTTTGATTATTATTCATTGTCGCCGAGATTGTGGTAACTATAACATCAGCAGCCAGTGTTGGATCTCTTATGTCTAATATTTTTATAATCTTGGACTTTATTTCATCAAGAGTTGTTACATAGTTTACGGAAACCTAGTTTTAGAAACTTTGCGGCGCAAAGGCATATAATTTACAATATTAGTAACATAAAGTTTAGAAGAACAGTGGAATAATCTGTAGGGGCATTAGTTAGTACTGTTACGAGCTTGAGGTTCGTGACAATAAAAATTGCCGATAAAATTACCTAAATTAACACTTTAATTTACTTTACACAAATTAAAACTAAAAACACTAATAATTAACCACACTAATTCACTTAATTTCGCTCCGAAGCTTCGCTGGTGTCGCCGAGTTCAACTCTGCCCCGATCGCATCTTGCAGCGCCTATTTATATAATTAGCAAAGAAGCGTCCCGAACATTCAAGTAAATGCGCGCCAGGCAACGAGTATTCGAGTGTAGATTTTCCAGAAACTTAGTTCTTCGGGTGGCGCTGTCGGTCGAAACATTTGTGATGTCATTTACTGCAAAGCTCCCCTCGCTCTCGTCCCTGACACTAGATGGCGCTAGTGCGCTTATTTGAGCGCGGCGTAACACTGCCCCCTCCTAAGACATGCTCGTCCCGAGCATTATCGACCCAATAATAACGCGCTAGGCGATCCACATGGATGATCTTAGGAGTCCCCTTTGGGCCTTTCTGTAACGGCTCCGCAATGTCAAGGGCTGTCCTATCCCGTGGTGCACCAACATTGTACAATTTCGATGCTCCTCTACTCCGTGTCTGAGGTCCCCTCACAGCCGCACAACTTGTACATGTACGACACCAATCCTCAACATCGTCACGATAATGGACCCAGTAAAAATGTTCTCGGACCTTCAGTAGAGTTCGTTTAACTCCCAGATGGACTCTTGAACGACCATTATGGCACAGCTGTAGAACATTCGGCACTTTAGCTTTAGGGACAACCATTTGCAAACGACAGCTGTCTCCTCGACCATTGTCCCATTTACGGCACAGGACTCCATCCTGAAGCAGCAAGCTGTCCCATTGGGCCCAATAGCTTTTCGTGGTTGAACTCATCGCTGAGACGTCCGTCCACTTAGGCTTGATAGCACGGGCCTTCATCCATCCCAGAATCGGCTTGATGTCCGGATCTTCCTGCTGTGCATGTCGTAGGCTGTCCTTCCACCCGTTGCTGAGGTGGTCTGTTCTGAGCATCCTCACGGATACCACTTCCTTTCCTTGCCTACTACAATGGTTGCAATCTTCAGGACAAGATCTTCTTGACAATGCATCTGTGTTGCCGTGAGATTTCCCGCTGCAGTGTCTGATAGTAAAGTCGTATTCCTGCTGCTGCTGGGCGGTGCTGTTAGCCGCACTTCCTTTCTGAGACCGTTCACCTTCCCTTCCTAGGGTGTGCTTCGGGCAGCTGGACCGAAGATGGCCACTTTCCCCACAGCCATAGCACCTAGGGCTGTATCTTCTATTGTGGTCGCGAACCGTAACTGCTGCAACCTCCCTAGCGTGAGGTGAACGACGATCCTGTCGCCGCCAGGCAGTGCCGTTAGCTGCACTACCCTCCTGATATCGTTCACTTTCCCTTTTTAGGGTTCGCTTAGGGCAGCTGGATCGAAGATGGCCCTTTTCCCCACAGCCATAGCACCTAGGGCTGTATCCTCTGTTGCGGTCGCGAACTGTAACTGCTGCAACTTCCCTGACGCGATGGGAACGATGATCCTGCCGCACGGCTTCTACCTCCAGTGCATGGGCCAAGGCGTCCTTAAGCGTCTCGTGGTGCCCGAGCCTCACAGCAGCTCTGACTTCCAGGTCGCGGATGCCGTCGATGAATGTCTGCACCAGGTTCCCTTCAATGAGCGCAGGTACAGACCGGTATGCTTTTCGCACCAGCTTCTCCACTTCTAGAGCCCACTGCTGCAGGTTTTCGTTGATGCGCTGCACACGATCTTTAAGCTGCGCACGAAAGACGTGTTCCAGGTGAGCGTCGCCATATCTCGCCTCCAATGCGTCAAGGAGTTGCTCATAAGTCACTTCCTCACCGAGAGCTTCCAGAACTGTTAAGGCCTGGTCGCGCAGGCCTAGTGTGAGAGCAGTCATGGCCTGACTTTTATTCCAGCCGTTCGCCTTCATAACAGCCTCGAACTGGATTTTGTAGGCTGACCAGGAAGAAGTCCCGTCGAATGGTTGCACCTTGAACCCACGTAGCGAAGGTGTAGTAGCTACTACGGGAGCTGTAGTTCCCTCCCCAAGTTTGAGTTCGTCAAGTGATTTTCTCATGTCAGCCATTACGTTGTCAACCCGATTGTTCACTTGGTCAATTCGGGTTTCAGCTTCCGACAGGCGGTTTTCATGTTGAGCAACCTTATCCTTCACCTCCCTTATCTCTTTAACGAAGGTAGCGTGAAGGTCCTTCATGAGAAGCATCTGTTCCTCCTGTCGGCGGGCCTGTTCTCCCCCCCTCTCTCCCTCCTCCTTTCCGCCTGCTGATCTGCTAACGGACGGGCCTGTTCATCCTGTCCGCTCTGCAGCTGCTCTTTCAACTGACGGACCTGTTCCTCCTGTCGGCGAGCCTGTTCCTGCAGCATCACCATCAGGGCGCCTAAATCAGGTGCTGCAGATGCAGGAGCAACTGACGAACCGGCCTCCGTTGCCGGCGGCTGGCCCTCCGACGTCTGCGGCGTTGCACCACCAAATCTTCTCTGGTCCGTCTCATGCTGGCGTTGACTGCAGGTACGAACACCCTCCGTTTCCTCCTTAGGTAAAATCGGCATGATTTTATCCCACTTCTGACACCAATTGTTACGAGCTTGAGGTTCGTGACAATAAAAATTGCCGATAAAATTACCTAAATTAACACTTTAATTTACTTTACACAAATTAAAACTAAAAACACTAATAATTAACCACACTAATTCACTTAATTCCGCTCCGAAGCTTCGCTGGTGTCGCCGAGTTCAACTCTGCCCCGATCGCATCTTGCAGCGCCTATTTATATAATTAGCAAAGAAGCGTCCCGAACATTCAAGTAAATGCGCGCCAGGCAACGAGTATTCGAGTGTAGATTTTCCAGAAACTTAGTTCTTCGGGTGGCGCTGTCGGTCGAAAGATTTGTGATGTCATTTACTGCAAAGCTCCCCTCGCTCTCGTTCCTGACACTAGATGGCGCTAGTGCGCTGATTTGAGCGCGGCGTAACAGTACGTAAGATTTAATTACTTGAACTGTTTTTAGCATCATATGATCATAGCACATTTTGTCGCGAGTTGGAAGCCCATGGTAAGCAAGTGAGGTGAACTAATTAGAACAGTTTGTTCAATGGAGCAAGGTTTGAAGAGATGAGGTGTAGTCTTCAGTGTTTCGTATTGAGATATACGATATAATTATACCTACTAGAACTGTATCTATAAGGGTAAACACAATTGAGTTATACCATACTAGAGGAGCAAACTACATTACCGCGCGTCGAAATAAGTGTAACCACTATCCAAACGCGACGACGTAGCTTTGAAACTAATAACAATTTTAAATAAACATATATCTATCTCACTTACACAGTTGCGAAAACAATATCGTCGCTAAGATTAGATAAAGATAGGCACACAATGATGCAATGGCGGGTTGGTGCCGCTTACTATATGGAATTTTACCTAAAATACGCAATAAAAATGAGTTTTTTTTAAGCTGCAGTTAATTGTTTTTATATTAAAAAAGTATATTTTATTTTAAAATCTTTATTGCGTGCCCTTCAAAAAAGGATACAAAGCTTATCAGTTGAATAGAAGTAAACCTAATGATGAAACAAAACTTGTTTTTATAAGTATTTTTATTGTACTAATAAATCAAACAATATAAAATAGGTAATAAAATATAATTAATATAAAATTTATATAAATTATAATTATTATAAAATTATTAATATAAAATAGGTAATAAAACGTATTTAATATATAATTCATTAATAAACGAGAATAAGAATAATTAATTATTTTGTATGAAAGTACGTTTTACGTAGTTTTTATTATAATTTCCAAAATATTTAAAATAAGAGGTAACAAATTAACTTACTCCATTAATTATATAGTCTCCCATTAATGCAGGATAATCACAAATGCAGAAAAGTGGCAACATTGAACCTAAATGGCAATATTCGATAATTTTATTTAATTATTTGAGGTTTTTTACGTTTATATGAAAACAAGAACTAAAAATTATGTGTTGAAAGTGATTCCGCTTGATTTATTACGTTTTTGTGACCTTGAATAGCATTCGTTCACTACGCATTTACCCATTTTTTGTCGCGGCTCAACTCTGTCGGCGTCACATTGAACACTGAACTGACGTCAGCTAGGCATATGGCTGTGGCCATATGTGCAGTGGCAACGCTTTGACGCGGTTATTACTGATTATTATGTAATATATAAATCAATGGTAAACACAATACAAGAGGCATTTTAATGCAAGGTTCAGCATTTATTTCAGTTTCGTTATGGCACTATATTTGAGGTTGCACTGTATTTTTTGTAAAGTATATATTATAGTTATTATTAAGTGTGAGAATGGATATATTTTCACACAAAGGTGACACTGTCCTTTTCATCATATGGAAGCTAGTACGTCGCAATAAATGTTAAGTGAGTACAATGTTACTTGAAAAGTGTCAAATGTTTGCAAATACTCCTTATGTTTTGAGTGAGAATGGTTAAATGGTTAAATGTAGTCGTGTGAGAATGGCAATACTCAGACCTGCTCATAAAGATCTGGACAACTTCAGTGTTGTCTATATCTTCACCGGTTTGTAGCAAACTATCCATAATTAGTCAGAAAATGGTTTTCTTTTCTACTAGATCCATAATGACCTCTTTTGCGAGTATTACTATGGCTTGCATAAGAAGAGTATTCACTATGAGAAAAATATGGAAAATATTTTTTTTTGATATTCGATCAGGAGTCAACTTAAATTATTAACTTTTATTATTACTTTTCAATAAAACAAAGGCAAATTAGTTAGTAGGTATAAGATATGTGTAAAAAAGTGTACGGTGATTATTTTCGTGCTTATGAGTGTGAAATAGTGTGAAAGTGTGTAAATGATAGAGTGTGATATATACAAATAATTATGCATTATATGAAAAATATAAAACAAAAACAGAAACATAGGTAAACAATAATAAATATCAAACCAAAAGCATATTTTAGCTATAGATAAAAATAGTCATTTGTTGAGATACAGGTTTAGATTTGACATTCGATATCTATTTTTATGATCGACGACCTCTTATCCTTCCTCATCAAAACGTTTCCAAGCGACGTCCCACTTTGATCCCAAATGCTGAAAGTTGAGTTTATTATGTTTATTTTGAAAATTATACTTTTTTGCGCGCAATATATTCGTCTTCTGTTTGAAGGAGGACAATTTGACTGCTATTTCTGTCGCCCTTGTTAGAGGATCAATATATCTTTTATATCATTAGTTTGGATTCCAACTTTTTGTTCAACATTGTGGTACCATTTTACTAATTTTGTTTAACTGTTAATCTTCGTACATACATATTAGTTGTAATTTAATTTTGGAATCTAGCATATTATATTGATAACAAAGATAATATAATCACTATGTTCAGTAGTCATATACAAGCTGTTTACGGATTCGATGTTGAAGTAAACCGCTCTCTTACTCCGTGAACATCGATGGATATTGCAGACTCAAAGGTGATAGCACGCCTGTAGCTTTTTATTTTAAGTTATTTGCGGTAAGCAATATAAGATTATCCACTATCTCATATCATCCCTAAAATGTCGTAAGAGGTGACGGAAAAACATAACCTCAGTAAGTGGTAAAATTAAAAAAAATTATACTCTCTTCAATATAAGGACAACTAAGAACTACTTGTCAGATCTTGATCAAATTTATATGAAACCGCATGAGAAGCACCAGATTTCAAATAAAAAAAGAATCCTCAAAATCGGTTTACCTAGAAAAAAGTTATGAGGTAACACATATAATAAATACCTCACCTCATAATAAAAATAAAATATACCCCATAATTTTTCAGAATTAATTTCACATTAAAAATACTTTTTTTAAGTCGGTTTAAAACATCTGAATAAAAATAAAACCTACGATTGCCAACCTGCTTGCCAAACTTGGCAATTATGGCCAATATCCTTCCAGTGAGGCAATCTATGAGGAAGGCGTATGTTCAGCAATGGACTTTTGAAAGAATGTAATAGTAATACTAGTATTTGCAGGTTTCATCAATGGGGTCGTGTTGTATTAATTAAGATTTAATCAATTTTAATTACTTTTGAATTCTATTATTTATTAATGCCCGAATTTTATTAAATAGTGTACAAGAGACGGATGGATCTTATTTTGAGAGCTTCACTGCACTATCTTGGAGACAAGAGAACAGGAGACTTGCTGCGCTTCGATTGGCTGAGGCGAGAGCCGAACGTCCACCCCCCGCGCCACATGAGCTTGGCCTGCCAAGCGTTTCCGCACAACTGTCACATAAAGAACACGAACATTTATACACTGAGGTAAAATCTTACAGTACTGCTGTTACTTGATTTATTTTTCGTGCTATATGTGTTGTATAAATGAATATTAATGGGGATTTCTGGGTGATTGATTTGTGATGACCTGAGTTTTGACACTTAGGTTACCTCCGATTTTATCGCTTGAAAGTTACATCAGGCACGGCTATGTTAGGACGAGTAATTGTTCTTGTTTGTGTAGACCTGCACAGCACCTAGCATCCGACTATTTAGAAGTTGTCACGAACGTGTAAGTGAATGAACAAGTGAAACAAAGTGAATCGTAAGCTTTGTGCTTATTCTCTACTTAAAATTTTGATTACAACTTTTAGATCTAAAATCAAGTTAATTAAGGTTAAATATTATTTATTGTAGATATCACAGAGTGAATTATAAACATAAATTTATTCCAAACTTAGAAAAAAAAAGTAATGGAACATAATTAATAACTTTAGTTAATAATATTTTAAAGATAAGTTCAGTTAACATAAAATCAATTTCACTCTCCGAGTTTATGAATCTAGTAGTCACGCATATTGTAACTGTACATTCACATTACACAATACATCGGCAGCTTTTAAATTTGACTGATGGACTCAGGCCCTTCCAGGAATGCGCCAGCTGGCATTTATTACTTGGTAATTTACACTTACTACCTTGGGCAGCCGATTTGAAAAGCGTACAGCAAATTACCTTCATGTCCATGCTGTTTCCAGTAATCAGTCTGTAAAAAAACGAGTCATGCATTTCAGTAGTTTATTTGCTATCACTCGGCGTCGGAATCCATTTGTCAATCAGCTGGATGCCGTTGCGGTCGACTGTTCCAGAAAAAAGTTGGCATAATTTTCCAACTTGCACCCAGTCATAAGTTATAAGTTACGTTATAGTTATTAGCTAATTATGAACATACAAATTTTACTTTGTACCTAGTTTTTTTTTAATGATTATGTTTTTTTTATTATCTGCCCAATGTTACACGCCCTTTCAGCGATCAGGAATAAAAAATTGCCCTGTGATTTTAACATGATAATTTAAAATGATATGATTTTTAGCAATAGTTTTTCTGTAAACTAAAAAGCAGTTACTGTTGACTATATAAAATAAATTAAACTTATTTGTGTTTAGTCTTTCAGTAAAGTTAATTATGGATTTAGTTTAAAATTAAAAAGGGCATGATTTGTAACCATTTCTTTTTCTATAAACTAAAGGGGCAGTTACTGTTGACTATAAAAAAAATTAAACTTATCTATGTTAAGTCCCGTTCAGTAAAGTTAACTATAAGTTTAGTTACTGTACATAATAGTAGTCTAGATACTCGTAATTGACTCCAAACACGCAAGCTTCCTAATATTTTTTATCATCGCCTTGTACGTCAAATCAGTAATAATATGCGTTAAATTTTCAGTTCAACAAAGTTTTGTTATAATGACGTAAATGTTTGAACAAACCAATTCAAAGCTACTGATTTTTTTTTAATTACAGCAGCTGGCTACGAAACAGAACATAACTTAAATATACATGTATACTATAAATCTTCAGGTTTCAGTATAATTTATTGAAATTAGCGTACTAAGCATATATAAAAAAAAACGAATTACAATTAAACTGAGCCGTAGTAGCTCAGATAGTTAACGCTCGCTGTAAATATAACCGAACGCGAGTAATCCGGGTTCGATCCCCGCTGGCACTGGCACACCAATGAAATTGTTAAATGCAATTTTAAGTTCTCATTTACCACGTGCTCGGCGGTGAAGGAAAACATCGTGAGGAAACCTGCATGTCTGAGGAATAAGAAAAAAAATATTTCGAAGACATGTGTGGCAGTGCGGCGGACACTTCCTTGCCCTAAAACCCTCTCAGAAATGAGGGGAGGCCTGTGCCCAGCAGTGGGACGTATATAAGCTGTAACTTTACTTTTTACTTTTAAACTGTAATGTAGGTAGCTTTTACGTTATTTTTAGTACATTATTTTAATATCAACAGGTACTATATTGCATTGAGAATGCAGTTGGGGCTCCTGCACCAGATGGGCAGTTCACTGCGTACAAAGAAGAAGTGATTGAATACGCTCGCCGTGCATTCCGTGTCCCACCGGAAGTGCACGCTCGTGCTTTGCGAGCTGCTGGTAGTGAGCGCCCGCCCACTGTTGTTCTCGGCTGCGCTGTCATCGAGGCTGATGGACTGGAGGCCAAGGACGCCAACGGTATAATTCTTAAATATATAGAAGTAGTTGAGAAAATTGCAACGTAGTATTATTTTACATTATATCTTTCTGATTTACGCTAAGATTTTTTTTATTATTTTGGAGTGAAATAGATAGTTAATTATTTTTATTAAAATCCCGTTTGGAAGTCGTTATAATGGTTAAAATTTTCAAAAGAGGAAATTTTATATTATATTATTTTAAAGTCCCTATAGTATGATTCTATTGTATTTACATTCGTAGGCTTAATGAACTACAGATTTTATTTAAAAAAATGATTTTCTACAATTCCATTAATAAATATTTTCTCAAATGAAGCATGATTATTTTATTACTTTGAAGTATCTTGTTTGATTTTTCAAACTCTATAAACAGACTCAAAATTCCACCACAATAGAATACTATTTGAAGTCAATTATTTATGTTTTTATTGATAATCTTTGTGGATATTCTTTGGTAGCTTTAACTTTAATAAAATATGATTATTACATTTAAAAAACTAATAACTAAAACTGTCGTACAATCCTACAATCCTACTCCGAGTTACAACAATGCCAAGAGCGCTGGCTGCGTGTTCTCGCTAAATAGCTGCAGTATAAGGGCCGATCCTCATTTGCCATTCACAGTTAGTTCTCGGTCCGATCTCGGTCCGATCTATTATAATGGAGTGGGATTCGACCGAAACTTGACTGTTACGGATAGTATGAATGCACACACATATTTTTTACCTGATAATATTTTATCAGACTGAGATCCGACCGATAACGAACTGTGAACGGCATTTTAATGAGGATCAACCCTAACTGACACTATACCACGGAGAGTAGGACTGCATGGCATTATCCTTAGTTAAGCAATTAGTAAGATTATTTATTGCAATACATATTGCAAGTACTATAACTCTGTAATAAAGTAAATTTAAATTATTGGATGAAAATATGAAAAAAAAATAGTGTAATGTGGTGATGATTTAGACGTAGTATGTTTACTAGGATTTAGCGATCCGTATTGCATGCTCGGAATCCAACCAGCATCGTTGCCTGCCTCTCCTCGGGCCTCTGAAGACGAAGGTCGCAAGCATGGTTTTCGGCTCAGTTTCAAGCGTCGAGAAGGACGTCAGCAGCGTGACAGCCTTGGGAGATTGCCTGCACGTTACATTCGCGCCACTAGTGTTAGACCACACACATTATCACCCAAATGGAATGAAACATTTAAATTGTAAGAGAAATGGCACATTTTATATTTTTATTATGCATTTTTTCAATCAACCACGTACTTTGGACGTATTTTTTCCTTAAATAATTGGTAGTTATGAAATGTATATGCATTTTAAAGATATTATTAAATAAACTCTTTAAGTAATGAGTAGATAAGGTAATTTACATATTGATTTCTTATATTTACGCGAACACTACACATTTGAATAAAACTAGCACCATGGTCACGGGGGAACCATGGGTGCAGTAAAGTACACGAAACGTCGGGAATATAAAATAACTTAATACGCGATAAAATCCGTGAAAACTAGTTTCATTTCATTTATATATTTTTATTAAAATGAATTCGCTTATCAATATATTTTCGGATAATTATTTGAAGGTTGTAGATATGCGTTACAAAAATTGTGATACAGTTAAGCTTAATTAATGTGTAAGTATGGGAAATAGTAAACGAATTTTTTATACTTCTTAAATATCTCTGCGGCAGTGACATCGATGATATTTCGTCGGATGTGCTACACCTGGATATTTGGGATCATGATGACGAGAGTTCTGTGCTAGACGCTGTATCACGCCTTAATGAAGTCCGTGGAGTTCGGGGTTTAGGACGATTCTTTAAACAGGTCTGCCAAAGTGCACGACAGGGCAGCCAGGATGATTTTCTCGGTAAGTATTTCCTGAAAAATTACCATAGAATGCTTAAAATATTGACCTTGACGTTTTTTTAAAATCTAACATAAAAATATAAGCATTAGACAATAAACTGTTTGGTTTTGACCTAGGTACTATGTTATTGCTCTAAGGTCTTTATATTTAATACCTATAAACAAAAACAAATATTTACTTACAATAGAAAAAATACTCGCATGATAAGCTAAGGATATGGTCTGGTTGGTTAGCTCTGTCTTTTAATATAACATTATTCCGTTTAGGATGCGTAAATATTCCATTACGTGAAATCCCATCAACCGGTGTGGAAGCTTGGTACAAGCTAGATGCTCGATCACAGCGCTCATCAGTACAAGGTCGTATTCGGCTACGTTTGTGGCTCTCTGCTCGCGAAGCTGGGCGGCATGATGATGACAATTGGCAACAGGTAATTTGGCTTAGAATGTTTATCCTTTAAATACGTATATAACTGTTAGCTATTTTAAGTACATGACAACAGTATGACAATCAAGATAATCGTGTGCATTACTAACCAAGAGCAAAAAGCAAAACTAAAAATATATTCTATTTTAAATAAATATAAATATAACCGTGTTAAAATATAAACAAAATAGGATATTATTTAATTATTATTTTGTTTTGTTTATGTATATAAATTATATATATATTATAAATAATTATACATATTCTTGTACATATTTAAACTCTCGCGCCTGTTACCCAGAGGGGGAGGCAGTAGAGACTATGGTCTTCCGTTTGTCACGATCCTGACACACCTCTCTCACTCGCTTCACATCCATATACTTAAGATAATGGCACAAACGGATACACAATCAACCTGATGGTAAGTGGAGATGCTGTGGCCCATAGACACATACATACATCTATCCTCGATTAAGAAACAAAATACTATTTTACGCTTCTATTACACCAAAGATACGAAATTTTAAATAATACAGTATATTTTAACTTTAGCTGATCATATTCATGTCTAAGAATTAATCATAGAAAAATACGTAGAGTTTTGATACTTCATATACCTAAAATTTTTTATAACAACAAGAAAAAACTTATATCTTGATATACCTATGAAATATTAAAAGATTCTATAAAAATTTTCCTGTTCAAAAACCCGAATAAAAAGTGTGTAGAGGCTTTAATCAAGGAGAGGAGACTCTCTCACCAAAATTATTCATTCTTGGTACTTATTACGAAAAGTTTCGGTGATGACATAATGTTGTTTTCGGAGTCAGCAACCTAGCTTGAATCAATTTTATATGATCTACTAAGAAACTTGCGAACTATTGGGTTGGAATGAAACTAAATACCTCACAAAACTAAGATGAGCAACTACTAGAAAACATTACTATAAAATTATGGCCTTCGATAATATAAAAAATACCTAAATTTTGGCAAACTTTTATCTTTCGGAAAAAAAGTGAAACGAATAATGAAATGCAGTCATTATACATATATCGTACAAACTTGGAAAGCAAAGGCGATTTTTAAGGTAAACAATATTTCATTAATAGTATATTTCATTACGAGTGCGGAAAGCCTGTCATTGCAAAGAGTTCCAACAAATGTCTACCCGAGCCGAGGCGCAGTCGAAGGTGAGGGTTGACAGTCGGAACAAGTTGCAACGAAGGTTCCGCAAGTGTACTGAACAACTATTTTTAATACAATTGCGCAAAAATGAAGCAATTTAATAAAATAATAAAAACACAATAAACTCAACGAACTAATAATTTATTTCTTATGAAAGTTACAATTCACATATACATTGAAATTGATACAGTTTTTTATACTAACTGGTGGAGTTTTAGGTTGCATTGAGACAAACTATTATTAACTTTGTATGATTGTTCATGTATATTTGTCAAAGGTGTTATAAAATGGCATTTGCTAGTTGATGGACTTTGATCCGATGTATTATCATTTTCAACGAAGGTAGATGGACAAACGTTCTTTTCAGTATTGTCATGTGAATGAAACGGTCTGGGCTTTAAATTAATGGATTGTATGATTTTTTTACCAGTTTCTAGTTTGTTGTTTAATAAATCAGCAATATAGCCTTCTGCAACTTTGTCTGACTTCCAACCTCCTAGTCGCTTTAAGAACCTCAAATTGGCTTCTGAATCTGCCAATAATGTAGCAGAGGTCCTACTGAAGCTGTGCCCAGTATACAGGATGTTAGTGTAAACACCGTTATCCTTGAAACCAGTGGTTTGGTTTCACTTATAGAACGTAAATTCAATGAATTTAAAAAACGCTATTTTCTTTCATAAAATTTAAAAAGTTTCTGTCCGACACCGTCCGTAAATTCATGGATATGCGCCCGAGTGACGTAACCACTGTAAAGATCACCGCCCGCACTAGCTACCTACACTACATTCCAATAAAAACACAATAGGTACACATAACCTGTTATGTAACTTTTCCTTCATACTTTCATCCTGGCTTAGGACAGGCAAAAATTGAGGAATTAAGAAAAAATTGAGATTTTACTAAAAAAAATGTTGTTATTTTTCATTGAATTTACGTTCCATAAGTGAAACCAAACCACTGGTTTCAAGGATAACGGTGTTTACACTAACAGCCTTTATAATACTCAGCATCCGGCAAACCAAGAAACGTAGCTATTTCTTTTGGCATATTACCACATTTGTTTATCCCGATTGCTTGAGCTGTACACTTCCCGTTTTGATAATTTTGGAAAAACGGTCGGTTTTTTCTTTTTGGGACCGCTGATTCATATATATTTGCACTATTCTAAGAAAATCTCCTTCAAAAACAAAGCTTCTCGGTGTCTTATTTTTTGTATTCGGAATCTTGATTACTAGCATTTTTCCATGGGCTTCAATATCTTTTAAAGTAATATTGGCTAACTCCTCTCTGCGGCAGCTCCAACAACGCCAAAAATCAGCGCAACCTACAAAAAATAGGTATTTGATTCATATTTTTTTAAATAATATATTGACTATCGATTTGATATCGATTTCGTATACTGAATACTAAAGAAAAATATAAGTATTTATTAATAAATTACCTTTGTGGGTAAATAACGATCATCGGGAGCTTCGTTCAAAAATCTTTCCACTTCATTCGATGTTAATATTATCGAATTTTTAGTTGTAAAACCGTCTGATTGTCGTTTTAAGAAAGCATTTAGTTTTAGGTATTCATATATATCCACGTTGTTCCTTGTTTTCAGAATACTGTTTATCATTGAAAACCTCGACCATAACGTAGAAGGTTTTAATTTTGCTGAGAGTTCGGAGAAGTATGCCAACATAACATTTTCTGAAAAACTATTTGCATTTTTCTCTTCTCTCCAAGCAATAAATTCGTCGTTTGTAGATATGTAGCGACTTTTTGACTTTTCCAGTAAAATGTTCTCCGAAGCATTTTGTGCCATTATACTGAGTTCCGGTGGTGTTAATTCAAATAAAATATCGTCGAAATTACTTATTTGTGCAACTAAGTAAACTCGCAAGGAAATTTTTGGAAAATGGCGCCAACCGTAAAAGAATAAAAGCAGAGATTTTTTTGTTTTCTTCACCCATTATGGGTAGGCAAAGGGAACTATTCCCATACAGCCAAGTCTTCAGAAGAATTTTTTATTGATATGAAATGAAAATGAAATTTAATGAGATGAAATGAAATGAAACCTAACCTAACTCATTGAATGAAATCATTAAATCTGATATTGAAACAAATTAGTAGCTTCTTTTTAGAAATATTTGCATGAATCATAAAAACTTCTATGAATTTTTTCTAGTAAAAACTTCGTAGTTGGTTTTTTCTTTTTAATAGACATTATTTTTATAGTTGGGAAAGAGAACACACGAGTTCGGAAAAGGTAAACAAAAAGCTCGAGTATGTAATAGCCCACATCCCTAACGCTATATAATCCTGCAATACGCCACTTTTTGAGCAACTGTATTAAAAATATGTTTATTTCAATAATATCATTCTTTAGAATAGGCAAAATATTTTTTATGGTAAAAATTCCTCGGTTTAAATTTTTGGACTTTAAACGTAAGTTCTTTTAGGTAATTAAGTTATTTCAATATGCCCAAACACAATGCTGTAAATATTTTATCTGTAAAACAGAAATAGGTATAATAAATTAAATTTGATGTGTTTTTAGTAATTTTGATCATTTCAAAATCACAAAGGTACGTCAGCATGAACGTCTCTTTGGCGTACTCCTGGCCCACGAAGTCGAAACAAACTTTCTTAACAACACGGAAGATAGAAAGGAGGGTGAAGGCTGCGCCAGCGGCTCCTGGGAGGGTGACCTTTGTGGTGCAGCTCAGACGTTGTTACACCAACATGCTGTACAAGGAGACCTTAGCACTCTTCAAGCTGCTATTGCTCGATTTGCTGCTGCATGCCGCCTAAATAGCGACGCGCCTTTGGACCCAAAGTAAATATTTGAACAAAATTCCAATTCAGAATTTAACTTTACTTTAGTAAACCATAAGTTGAAAACATATATCAAAAATAATACCATAATATTAAAATATAATATATTATATGTAAGAGCACATACAGCTATAACTTTATTCTCAGCATAATGCATCGTGGATGCAGAACGAGTGTTTAAATTTAACATTAAGAACGATAAACAAATTCGTAGGTATATGTACAAGTTGCTAACAGAGTTGGAAAGAACATGGATTGCACATGAAACATTGACTGGGGGTGGAAGTGGCGATTCAGGAGCAGGAGCGTCACGCGATGAAGAGCGTTGGCTAGCTGATTGCTTCGGGGAGTTTGTAGAGCGAGCTTTGCATCAACTTCGACTTCACAGAGATTTGTATCCGGTCCTCCATAACTTAAGCTTGAACCAGTACGTACCTTAAAAATGTTTGAGCATTTTTATAAGTTAAAAAATTTCGATGTATATTTAAAATTAAAATTCAAATGTTATTATATGAATATTTGGTAAATATACAACCTATTACTCAATTAATTTAACTTAAATATTTAATTACATTATATATGTAATTGGTTAATGCTTTTGCATAATATTTTTAATTAGGTAATGTCTTAGGAATTATTAAAGTGAAACATTATAGACTGATGATTTACATTATCACTTACACATCTTTGTTTTTTAAGATAAAAAAGAATACTTTCACTCAATGAGCTCTAGGTAATGATATTCCACAAGCTGGGGTGACGAACTTTTTTTCAGGTCCTTTTTAATGTATGTTTGTATGTTTGTTTACGCCCGCTAAAAAAATTAATTAAATTTCTAACTCAATATTCGGTTTTGCGTATATTTAAAGACACATAACACTAAATACATAAATTTCAGGTCTCTAAGTCATTTCGTCAGATCTGATCTGATAAGATTGGGAGAGAGAGAGACCTTCATAGGGCTCCGTTTTACCCTTTGGGTGTAGAATCCTAAAACTGTTAAAGTAATGCACAAAATATGTTCAGGAGCTGTCGACGTAGTTGTATGTAATGTATAAAAAATAAAGTAAAAGTAAAAAATAAACAAAACTTTCAGGACAACGAAGGGAACGATAGATTCTTATATAATTAGCAATTGAAATTGGTATAGGTCTATATTGGTAAACTTAAAGATTTGAACATTATAACTAGTTATACGAAATAGGGTGAATGCTTACTTTGTGAAAACCCAAATATTATAATTAAAAAAACATGAACTAGCTATACAAATACCAAATAATATTCTTTGCAGGTTAGAATTTTTGTTGCGATGTCTAAATCAATTAGCGCAAATGAAAGCTTTCTGGCGATGCTGTCCGTTCAATAAGGAAATAAGGTTAGTTAGATTTCTAATATTGAGTTAGTCTCTATTACTTTAGCTTTGAAAATAAAGGCTTGACGGTATATCAGTATAAAAGATAACTACTACAACAAAAGTCAATTATTTCGTTTACTTAAACCGATTATAATATAACATTTTTTTGTAGAAGTGAAGTGGTTGGCGCACTACGCAAAGGCACTGCGGAGTGGTACGAAGCACTTTGTGCTCAAGATACTAAGTCGGAGCGTGGTGAGGATTTAGTGAACCTTATTACACTGGTTCAGATAGATCTGCAACAAGGACTTACTTATTATCATCCGCTTTTCGAAACGTTAGTATAATTCATAACTGTGATAAATAGTAATATTCATCGTCAATAGATTTCACAGCCTGTTAAATAGTTGTGTAATCATATCTCATATCACGGCATGCACAACGTCTAAGACGCTGTTATTATTATCGGTCTGAACATTTTACGCCTTCGTCCCACACACTTAAGCAAAAGAAACTAAATATATAATTTATTGGATATTTTTTATTGGACAGTTTATGCGGTTACATAATATAGTACTTTATTTTATACTTGATTATGCTTTACCTGTTATAAATCAGTGCTTCACTGGCTCCCACCTCATCTGATCATCAGATTCTGATGGTAAGTGGTAATGCATCGTAGATATCTTTTATTAAGGAAAGCCTTTAATATAAATCATTTTTGCCCTGAAAACACTCACATTTGTTATATGTAGAAATAAGTGTGGAGTACTGTCCACTTGATAGTAAGCGCATGCGTAGGTCTTGACATTTATCTTTGATTAAGAATCAAAATGCAGATGTGTTGTCATACCTGAGGACTAAGACGAAACGTTTCGTTGCCAGCAATATCCCTGAATCTGGAATCTCGTTAATCACCACATGGACATAGCAACATATAGTGCAATTATACGCTGATGCTTTCTTTTATGTAAGCTCAATATATTCCCACTCGAATCACAGTGCAGTTATACCACTTAAAATAATAATCGGAGGAAACTTAAATATTTTTATGAGGGAGAAAATAAGCATATAGGTATTTGTCAATAATAATCTTCCAATGTTTGTAGGTTTAACACGCAATTCCTATGGATTGTAAAACATAATTATATGACTTCAATAATATCTATATATTTATGGTAAGTTAAATAATTTATGATAACGATGGATGCAGGTGGATCAGGATCGTCCTTTGTGGCATTTCTTGTGGGAGGCCTATGTTCAGCAGTGGACTTGTAAAGGGACGTAATCATGATGATAAATATTTACGGTTTAGTTTTGTAACCAAGCAAATGTTAATTTGATAATTTTGTTATGAAAAATATTCGAAAACAAGCTAACAGTGTATATGTTTGTTGCAGAACGAATAATGTTCCGTATTTTAACGTTGTATTCACACAAATAGACAAAATGGTAAGTTCAAGAAGTTGTTTGCATGGTTTTTGCTTAGCTTTAAATCCGAGCGCTCCGTCTATCTTTCTTTATTTTTAAAATACTAATATTATAATCTGAATTTATTTAAAAGTAATCTGAAGCTACCGACATGAATATAATATATTATTTGTTGTGTTACATAATTGTTATATGTATAATTTTTACTTGTGATAAAATTGTAAATGACTTCATATGATAATATTCAAAACTAGCTATACCAACGGTATCATACGCATCCAGAAAGCAACAATTGAAATTCTATTATGTAATAAGTACATTATAATTTTGAATAACATTCAAACTTACTGCAGCAGGGCGGCGTAAAAATTGATCCACAGTCTTCTTAGAAATGAGAGACCTGCAATTAGCAATGACAAATAGACTGTAACTTTACTTTTTACATACTTGTAATGACATTGTCTTTTATAAATAAATAATTAATTTAGGTTTATAACTAGAGAAAGAAAGAATTAAAATAATACAGATGAAACAGATGTAAGTTAAATTAACACTTAGATGCACATTTACAAATATGGCTATGGAGGAAGATAAGAATTTAAATTCGTCAAAAAAATGATTGGCCTCTTTTCCGTTCCTTGTTTTGGTTGTTACTCCTTATAGTTTTTCATACCAATATACAGTACCGGACGTACAGGTATCGGGGATTCACATACAGTGTACAGATTTTTGAGTCCTATCACGTGATATCACCACGTAGATGTGGCCGTGCGCAAAACAGCCGATACTGAAATCCACACCGGCCACTCTCTACGCCTGGTCTTGCACTTTGTTCATGTTTTTAGCGTAACATAAGATGACTGGACACTTAATTTTTAAAATCAGCGATCGGACTCAACTAATACCAACTAAGAAAAACCATAAAAACATGACAAATGAAAAGCATTTGAAAAACTGACTGACAAATAATGACGTCAGCCTCTCTTTTTTAATAGGGTTTTTAATGGATTATCGTTTTACATTTTACTCTTTTTATATACACTATTTTCACGCTTATACAATTATTTAATTAAATTACGCCTATAAAGCTACCTAGCTTTGCTATTTCTTAGCTCGGCAGCTTTCGCAGCTCGGCAGCTTTATAGGCGTAAGAAATAGCGCGCGTCACGTCAGGTGGAGATCGCGCAAGAGTCACTTTAAAATTGGATTTTTTTTAAATCATTGAAGTTAACAGTTTTCCTGTCCACGAAATAGACACAGTAGTTAAACAATAATAAATTCTTATATGTTTTATCGGACAAGGAAAGGGTTAATTAAACACTTAATGTTAACCCAAACTTATCTCAATTCATCACTTAAAACCACATTCACAACACAAATGCACAGAAAAACTGTTTACAATTCCAGTATTTGTATTGTAAGGACGAAATGTTCTTTATGACGCGTTCGGAGGAAGCATCTTGTGATTATATTACATCATATTTTCAATAGTTTCAAAATCGAACATCTGTGTCATTTTTTTAAATTTTAATAATATAATATGTACTAAATAAAATAAAAATGTCTAAACAACAGGTATCCGAAGATGTAAGACTATGTGTAGAACACTGGATAACAGAGGGTTGGTGCGGCGTAGCTGAAGAAGAGATATATGATGAACACGGAAATGGGAGTAAGGGACTTTTAATCAAAACTTTTAATGAATTTGAACGTGTAGCATGATGAGCTATAATATACATATTAATTTCACAGTGTGTGTTGTATCGGCGAAGACATTACCGTTTGAGTTGCTGGCGGCAGTGCGCGAGTTATCCGCCGCTGCTGCTCCAGCGCCTTCCCCTCACCCCGCTACGGACCCCCCACCGCAGCTGCTGGAGGCTTACTTGTAAACTTTTTTAACATTAATAATGATGCGTAGCAACTATCATATTATCTTCATGCCTCAAATTGTTTCTAATGAACATCGTCTATTAAAAAAACGATTTGACACACGATTAACGGACGCTTGAAGCACAAACTATGTATATCCAAAAGATAAAGGGCGTGAACGATTTACAATTATGAATATCGAATATTTAAAGATATGTATGTATGTATTTATTTTGTATAATTTGTTTATAGTTAAAATTAAGTTTTATTTTCGCCACACACGGTCAGTTCAACTGATCATTCCAACTGATCAGTCCAAACGAGGCTTGTTGATATTTTTAAAAATATCGGATATTCGATATATCTATAATTATAAGTACATATATCAATATCGAGTTTTATATATAAGTTTATTTATCGATATATTGAAAATCCGATTGAACGGAAACCCCAGTTGGTCAGAAACTAAGCTGAAATTAATAAATACAGAAAATACTAATAAATACAGTAAATGCTGCTCGCTAAAATTTTAATAGATCAATATCGAGTATTCTCGTTGTCTCTAGTTTGTTGATTAAGTTAGTTCTTCACGTTTGCTTGCTACTTTGCCTAATATTTCCATGGCTATTACTTCCGACACTATCAGCAACCAATCAGGCGATAAGTCTCCAGAAAACCCCCAACTAAGACGTTTTGTTTAATCGCCACATAGTAAATCATCGCCACTTAGGCATCCACAAAGTGGAGGTTCATTCGATTTTGTATTATAGAGATCAGAAACAGAAAAATACAAAACCAGCTTCTAAGATGAGACTCACAACAGCTAGATTTATAGGACAAAAGATAGGTTAAAAAAGTCACCTTTTTGACATCAAATGTGAACTAACTTTTCGTTTTCCAAAAAAAAAACTTTATTTTGCAGATCTTGAGATTGGAGTGTTGTAATTGGACTTCGACTTTAATTATATCCTCCCTTAATGATTTCTTATATTTACGCGAACACTATACATGATTAAAACTACTTTTACGGATTTTATCGCGTTTATTTTTACTTTTTATTTACTTTTATTTTTATTTTTAATTCCCGACGTTTCGGGCGCTTTCCAGCACCCATGGTCACGGGGGGACTGAGATGACTGACGTCCCGATGTCATTGTTAAACCCAGAGTACCTTCAGCTTTTTTAATTATTGTTTATGGTCCGATCTATGCAAAATGAACTGACTATGTCCTGAGGTCTTGCAGTGGTATGCTTGGGTTTAGTTTTAATTTTATTGATTATAGGATCCCAAGCAGGTGGTAGTACCCAGCCTCCTTCTCTATTGAAATTAGGATGTTTTTTTAATTTCAATAGCCTTACGTATCATCCTTGGTAGGAATCGGTGTTCTTTCGCGAGGATTTGTGGTCTATCAAATCTGATGTAATGGTTGGGTCCGTCTAGGATATGATCACAAACTGCAGACTTCCCGGAACGTTGATGCTTCACATCAGCTATATGTTCTTTTACGCGGGTCCTAATTGATCCTTTTGTTTGTCCTATATAAGAGAGACCACATTCACAATCAAGCTTGTACACTCCTGCATCTTGTAGAGGAATATGACACTTGACGGATGGTAGGTACTGACTAATCTTCTTCGGTGGCTTGTAGAATGTTCTAATAGAAGCTCGCTTCAAGATATAGCCAATCTTGTCTGTGACACCTCTGACATATGGTAGTACAGCAGGTACACGCTCGACTGTGGCCGGCTTCACTCGGTCACTGTGACGTAGGCGCGGGACCCGAAGCTTGTTGTCGTGCAGAACTTGCTTGACGTGCTGAAGCTCGGCGGCCAGGTGTTTGCTGTCACAGATCCCTCGTGCTCTCTGTAACAAAGATTTGCCCACGGTAGCTAATTGTGAAGGATGGTGGTGAGATTCATCGTTTAAATATCGGTTTGTATGGGCCCTTTTCCTATACACAGTGTGACCAATGGTGTTATTAGGATTTCGGATGACTAACACATCTAGGAAAGGTAAGGAATTATTTGCCTCTAACTCCATAGTAAATTGAATTTTAGAGTTTATGGAATTAAGATGTTCTAAAAATGCAGTTACTTTGTCTGATGGTAAAATTGTGAAAGTATCGTCTACGTACCACTTGTAGATCCTTGGTGTAACAGGTGCAGTAAGGAGGGCTTTCTCCTCAAAGTCTTCCATGAATATATCGGCGACAATGGGAGATACAGGTGAGCCCATCGCAACACCATCTACTTGCTTGTAAAACTCTTCCTTCCACAATAGATAGCCACAACAAGCTTCGGGTTCCGCGCCTACGTCACAGTGACCGAGTGAAGCCGGCCACAGTCGAGCGTGTGCCTGCTGTACTACCATATGTCAGAGGTGTCACAGACAAGATTGGCTATATCTTGAAGCGAGCTTCTATTAGAACATTCTACAAGCCGCCGAAGAAGATTAGTCAGTTCCTACCATCCGTCAAGTGTCATATTCCTCTACAAGATGCAGGAGTGTACAAGCTTGATTGTGAATGTGGTCTCTCTTATATAGGACAAACAAAAAGATCAATTAGGACCCGCGTAAAAGAACATATAGCTGATGTGAAGCATCAATGTTCCGGGAAGTCTGCAGTTTGTGATCATATCCTAGACGGACCCAACCATTACATCAGATTTGATAGACCACAAATCCTCGCGAAAGAACACCGATTCCTACCAAGGATGATACGTGAGGCTATTGAAATTAAAAAACATCCTAATTTCAATAGAGAAGGAGGCTGGGTACTACCACCTGCTTGGGATCCTATAATCAATAAAATTAAAACTAAACCCAAGCATACCACTGCAAGACCTCAGGACATAGTCAGTTCATTTTGCATAGATCGGACCATAAACAATAATTAAAAAAGCTGAAGGTACTCCGAGTTTAACAATGACATCGGGACGTCAGTCATCTCAGTCCCCCGTGACCATGGGTGCTGGAAAGCGCCCGAAACGTCGGGAATTAAAAATAAAAATAAAAAGTAAATAAAAAGTAAAAATAAACGCGATAAAATCCGTAAAAGTAGTTTTAATCATGTATATCCTCCCTTATTCTACTCTTAATACTGATATGTATGGTCGGAAAGGGATCTTAGGCAAAAATTTAACGGCAAAATTAGCAATTTTTTGAAAAAAAATTGCCAAATTAGGAATACCCTCAACCGACGAGCATGTATGCGTAGGTATATGGATGTGAAGGCGGCGAGAGAGGTGTGTCAGCTTCGTGCCAAATAGAAGTCTGTAGTCTCAGCCTACCCTTCTGGGTGACAGGCGTGAGTGTTTATGTATGTATGGTCGATAAGGAGGAGGGCTACACGACACTGCAAGATGATGAAATAATATTAAGGTTTATTTGTTGATTTAATTGTTGTATATAAAAAAAAATCCTTTTTTACTTTCGGTAGATTGACCCACATGTGTAATTTTTGTTTATGTTTATAGTTGGTTCGAGCCTTTAATTGATCGCTGGCTAGCGGTGACAAAGACCATGGCATTGCAGAGAGTGCGCGCAGCTGTTGAGCTAGGTAAAAATAAATGCATTATGCTGTAAATGTATTGACTGAATGCATTATAGGTGGTAAAACCATGCTGCAGTTATGTTAGTAGTATAGTTGTAGCACGAATGGGTCGGCTTAACCAGGGAAGAATCACACTATCACAGAATACCAGCGTAAAACAGTAGCTTAATGCTGCTGTGTTTCATATGGTGAATGTAGAGAACCGGAGACCCTTTTAACTGGAAACGACGCATTCCATCTTAGTCCTCACGGGTGACAACGCATCTGCATTTTGATTTGTAATCGAGGATAAATGTAGATGTCTATGCGCCACAGCAAACTCTTACCATCAGGTGGACTGTGTGCTCGTTTGCTACCCTATCCTATAAAAAAATTATTAATAATGCAATTCATAAAAATGTTTAATTATTTTATTCGTCGTTTTGTATGTTTTTCTATTACTATATGCTTTTTGATTTAAGGTCATTATGCGCAACTTTTCGCTTGTCTTATTTTCAAAAAATCACTAGATATTAAGTATAAAAGTAAAATGTACTTCATACATTTTGATTCCAGAACTCGTAAGATATAACTTTTACTGTCTTATTACGAATAGTAGTTTATAGTTAGTGTTCGGTTTAAATAAGTACCTGATTCAATAAAGAAGTACCATGGAAATTATACCAACTAAAATACCTCGGTTTAGTTTTATATATCTCGGTAATATTTTATCGAAGATTTAAATATTTAAAAGAATATTTATAAGATTGCGATATAGAGGAGCGTAAGGTACTACCGGTAAGGAGCAATATTCATAAGGGTTTTACTGATGTACAGATGACATAAAAGTCACTATTTTTAAAGCATACAGCCAATCTTTTTGCTGAGCGGCCTGTATGTGTAGGTAGGGGTTAGCTGTAGCTGCCACGAGCTTACAGCGCCCTTCACATTCAATAAAACCACGCTTTCAGGATGCTTTTGGGTCTGTTATGGCATTGCAGTGCTTCAAAAATATTCGCCAATGCTCAGGCTTACGGATTTCACGCTGTTATGCGATGAAAATTCATAAGTATTAAATAAATAAAAAAATGAATAAAAATTGTACTAATTGCGCCTCATTATTATAATTCCTCTATAAATAACACCAATGATAAGCTGTTTGTGTTTGTAACAATATAACACACTGGTACTCGTTTACTTGTGCTGGTACATTTATTGAAAGCAGCTAACGTTTTATCAAAACAAAGGATGGAAATTGTGTTGGATATAGTAGCTAAACGCGAGCGCAACGTTATTTCAACATAAATTAGTTCATCTAATTATAGTAAGGGCAACAAAAGGTTCGCACCAAGATATACCGACCATTTAGATAAATATCTACGTTAGTGTGGCACGAAACCATTAATTAGTCAGATACTGATGACAGAGTTCAAAAACAGCTGTGCTATTTACTACAAACGTTGTAGTTATTTATATTAGTATAATTAATTAAGACTTTTGTTCTGAGTCGAAAAATTGTATATGAATATTTATTACTTTAAATTCTATTCTTATTCATATACATATTTACGTAGGTACTTACTTATATTTTCTACAAGTAAAGCATGACAAGCCGTGGTAGCTCAGATGGTTACTGCTCACTGTAAATCTCACAGTACGCGAGCAACCCGGGTTTGATCCCCGCCGGCACGAATGAAATTGTCAATTGCAATTTTAAGTGCTGATTTAAAATGTGCTCGGCGGTGAAGGAAAACATACTGAGGAAACCTGCATGTCTTAGAAATAAGAAAAAGGAATTTTTAGAAGACATGTAAAGTTCGTCAACACGCATTGGGACAGCGCGGCGGACACTTCCTTGCCCTAACACCATCTCAGAAATGAGAGGAGGCCTGTGGCTAGCAGTGGGACGTATCGGCTGGTAAATGGATGATATAGCCTACAAGTACCAACATAATAATGCCCAAAGTCTGGTGGATTTAAAAAAATCAGAAAAAGTCCATAATTGGTATATAAACATATATCATCAGATATATCATCGGTTAAGTATTGTTGTCAGCCCTGGGCACTAAAATGGAATACCTCGTTACTAGTTTTTTTTATAGAGCAAAGGTGGAAAACGAGTACACAGGCCACCTGATGGTAAAAGAAAGCTGGGGGCCATAAACATCTACATCTATCCTCGGCTAAGAATCCAAATGCAGACGCATTGTCGTCCCTGAGGTCTTTACTAAAATGGATCTCTGGTTCTCTACATTGTGCTGGTATTTTGTGTGGGCGTGGTTCTTCCCTGGTCGAGCCGGGCTATTCGTGCTGCACCTTTGAGTATAAAACCAACTTGGTTTAATACTCAAAGTACTGCACCCATTATACAGATGAAGTGTGGCAATACCACGTACAATTATGTATTTTATATTAGACAATAATACGTTTTTATTATTAGAATTTTCATCATATTTATCTCTTTATAGATCGACCAGTGGAAGGAGAGCACTATGTAAAACACAGCACGTCGTCGGTGGACACAGGCGCTTGGTGAGCGTTTCATTTTAAAAAGTCAAAGACAAAGGCAAAATATTTCTATTTAAAATTGGCCTGTACAAAACACTTTTTATTACTTACAGCGAAATTACAATGGAAGAGGGATTGACGCAAAGAAATAAATAATTTTTATTAGGTCTTTATTCTACTGTTAAAATGCTTGTAAAGTCGTAGTTGACAGTCAAAGCCTCAGACCGTCAGGTGAAAGTTGCGCATCGAATAAATTGTAATCTGAATGAGTATAAAAGTAAAACAATAATTGAACTTTTTAACTGACTTAAAAAAAGAATTAGGTTGAACTTTTTTCTGGATTAATCGATTTCGATGCTCCCTTTTTATTTGAAAACTGGTACTTCTCATGTGGTCCCATATTAAGTTGATCAAGATCTGACTAGTCGTTTTTGAGTCATCTTTAACAATGCGTATTTAATTGACTTTGACTGAATTGATGTTCTCATTTTATTTATATTGAAGCCGGTTGAACATTATTTTTTATTTTACCACTTGATCATTTATACAATTGTAATTTTTAAATTGTTAATATTGTACTTTATTCTATGAAAGTTTTATCTGATGACTGCAACCAGCATTAATGACAAAAAACTTTATACGTAAATTATAATGAAATTTTATCGCACGACAGTAAAACAACTTATTATGTGTTACTGTCGGGCGATTAGAAAGAAAGAAAGAAAGAAATGCATTTTATTCAAGTTCAAACATGCAGCATAACAAGCAAAAAGTAGATATAAGCCAAAAGTATAAATACAACTAAATTAAAAGTAACTTAACATTATTATAAATTTAAGAAAACATTTTAAAAATACCCTATGCTGCAGCATGAAACTGTGAAACGGACCGGACTCAGTGATAGCACTGGTTTTCAGTCCAGCCCTTACCCAGAGGCAGCTCGGGCGGCTGAGTGCACGCTCGCTCTAGATGCCCGAAAATTCATAATAAACTATAAACATATACATATGCATACCCATACCTATATATAATTGGACTGAAAGCGGATTTATTATTTATTTTAAATTACTGGTAAATCCATTCACCGTTAATTTAGTAATAAAATTACTACATTAAATAATTATCATAGTTATTTTACCTGGATACTACGTCTTAACCAACATCTTTTTGTTCATTGAGTAGAAGTAATTTATATTTGTTTTTAAAACTATTAATCGTTGTAAGGCTACGTAAGGGAGGTGGCAGATTGTTCCAACACTTTGTTGCATTGTATTTAAAACTACCTCTGAATGCAGTTGAGCGGCTAAAAGGATATACTAATTTTTGTTCAATTGATCTGAGATAATGTTTATTATTGTGATCTTTGGCCCAATCAAGCTTATTGTACAGATATAATGAATGGTTCTTTGTTTTTTACAATACCAAACAAAAGAGTGGCAAAGTGTAGACGTCTCCGGAGGTCCATTTTTAATATATTTGCTTTGTTGAAAAACGGTGTTACATATGTACGTGGTGGTATGTTAAAGCAAAAACGCGCACAGGCGTTTTGCACCCGTTGTATAATTTGTTTGGTACGAGCTAGAAATTGCGGTCCTATGGAAGAATCAGCATAGTTGAATTTTGATAGAACAAGGGACTCGCATAAATTTACACGCAGAGTCAGGTTTACTTACTTACTTATATATATTTTAATTACTGATATATATTTTAATGAGTGCTTACGACTCTTAGTGTAGCGTAGCCTAAGTTTAATAAGTAGGTGCCTACATAAGTAAAATTTTAATATATACCTAGTAATATATACAGCTCAAAAGTAATAAATTTCCTTATTAACAATGTTGATAGCTTTTTTTTTCAATAGGAAACAGAAACGGATTTAGTGTAGCAATCACACTTGAAAGGGCTACATTAGCTGTCCATGTGAAAAACACTTAACGCTGAAATCTATTTCTGCAAGATTGCATGTTGGATACTGCGCTTTATTTGTAGGCATGGAAAACGACAGTTTAACGGGAAATTGGAGTCATTGAAATTGAAACACCATACACGTTGGTATCAATGAATTGCGCAGAATCAAAACGGATTCCTGAAATTCGTTCTCGTAGTCAGAATAATGCACTTAATTCTTAATTAAAATTAAAAGTTTTTTTTTTATAATTTCACGTGAAGGCGTGTACTAATGCATTATATAGGCGGAATAAGATTTCGTCATAAAAGTAGAGCAACCTATTTTTATTATCACATTGGGCCGAAGGACTCGGGAAGATTGCAGCGAATTGAGAAATTCCCTTCGATAACAGACAATTTGCAGTGAGATTCCACGTGTAACTTTTTGCAAAATATCTTAAATACACTACTTAAAAAATGAAGAATGAAGTTCCTTTTTCAATGAAATACACATTTTGTCGTTTTTTAAATTAATGGAAAGATTGATAATAGCCGGACAGACGGGCGCCACTTCGCGTTGATCTGTTAGATAAAGTGTTAAAATTTTGTATATTGTTAATTTAATATTATTTAAATAAACATCGTGTAGTGTCGCTGTAAAAATATCCAGTACCTCATACTATCCTGTAGGTGTCATAAGAGGCGACAGGAAAACTGAAGTACGATATGGGCAGCGGCATCTTTTTATTAATTAGTTATGAATTAGTTTTGTATATTGTTAATTTAATATTATTTAAATAAACATCGTGTAGTGTCGCTGTAAAAATATCCAGTACCTCATACTATCCTGTAGGTGTCATAAGAGGCGACAGGAACACTGAAGTACGATATGGGCAGCGGCATCTTTTTATTAATTAGTTATGAATTAGTTTTGTATATTGTTAATTTAATATTATTTAAATAAACATCGTGTAGTGTCGCTGTAAAAATATCCAGTACCTCATACTATCCTGTAGGTGTCATAAGAGGCGACAGGAAAACTGAAGTACGATATGGGCAGCGGCATCTTTTTATTAATTAGTTATGAATTAGTTTTGTATATTGTTAATTTAATATTATTTAAATAAACATCGTGTAGTGTCGCTGTAAAAATATCCAGTACCTCATACTATCCTGTAGGTGTCATAAGAGGCGACAGGAAAACTGAAGTACGATATGGGCAGCGGCATCTTTTTATTAATTAGTTATCAATTAGTTTTGTATATTGTTAATTTAATATTATTTAAATAAACATCGTGTAGTGTCGCTGTAAAAATATCCAGTACCTCATACTATCCTGTAGGTGTCATAAGAGCCGACAGGAACACTGAAGTACGATATGGGCAGCGGCATCTTTTTATTAATTAGTTATGAATTAGTTTTGCAATCATGTATATATTTTGTTGTAGCTTATACCATATGCGCTTGGTATGGCGCGCTATCGGCGGCTCTGAAGAAGGTGGAGTCGGAGGTGGTCTTCGGCTTTTGGAAGCCGCTTGCGCAACGGCACTTCATTATGCAGATTTGGTACACGGTGCTCTGGCAGACCAAGGCTACTATGAAAATCATGGTAGTTAATAATTTTTCAGCTTTCGAACTAAATTTCTTTTGTTTCAAAACAAATGGTAGCATAACGTTGCATATTTGTCAATAATTAGATAATGAATTTACGCGTGAAGTTAGTAACACGATATAACTACCTACTTTAATGAGTATAAGCAAGAATAATGAAAAAATAGCATTGATTATAGCCTTAAATGTATTGACAGTTATCTATTTGAAGTTTAATTTTATTCACGTGTCATGTCTATCTCACAGGACAAAATAAAACAACTGAAGAGATATGCACGATAGTAAACAACTTAGAATATGTGCGGCGCTCGCTTGCAGAATATGATGATGAAATGATGTAAGTACAAATATCATACAACTAGGTACTACGAGATATTTCAAGAAGTTAATATAGTAAGATTATTTAAAGACATTTGTGGTTACAAAATGTACTTATGTACATGAAAATAAAACTACTTCAAAATAAATTTTAATTGCCTGACAAATATTTAACTAGGGAAGCAGACTAGATAGTACCTCAAAAGAAGACTGGGTAAAATACTTGTAAATTTTATTTATATGTTTGCTTGTTTACGATTCTAAGTGTTTATAGTATTTATATTAAATGATATACTGTTTTAGTTAAAAAAACATGAAAATGATTTCTTTTGTTGGTAAATTTCAAATGCAATGTAACTAAAAGGTTTTAAAAAAGAAAATCTGTTTTTCGTATTTCTTTCTATAAACATTAATATAGAGTTTCGAAAGGATTTCTTAGTATTCTTAATCCTATACCTTTAAACGAACAATTTATATATATATATATATATATATATATATATATATAATCAAAATCTCGGAAACGGCTCCAACGATTTTCATAATATTTAGTGTCCAGAGAGTTTCGGGGGCAATAAATCGATCTAGCTAGGATTTATTTTTAGAAAATGTCTTTTTTTCCGTGTTTTCAGGCAATGAAAAACTGCTACAATATAAGAAGTTAAATTTTAACATTGTGTTAATGATCGTAATAGCTCAAGTGGATATCGAGCGGTCGCGAAATCGTAATGTCTTGGTTCGCGTCCTGTCTTCGGTCCGACTTTTTTCCCTTTTTTTTTCAAGTTCCCTTCTTTTGTGAGAAAATCCACTATTGTGAGGCCTTTTTTTAGTATTTTTTAAAATACGAAAATTTAAATTAAACTAATTGGATATTTTTTTATTTAAAATATCAAAACTATCATAGTAATTGTTTAATATAATGTGCGCAAACTGATGTAACATCCAACTAACGTAGAGCAAACGATGACAACGCACGGCAACTTGTTCGTGGAGCGCTGGGTACACTGGATGCACGCTCGAGTCGTGCGGCTACACCTCTTGCCGCTCGAGCTCGCCACGCTTTGCGCAAAGCTGTGTTCCATCTCGCTTGGTCACCAGATACGTTACCAACACCGCAGGTAAGTCTAAGAAACAAAGTATGTTTATAGTTTTAAAAAAAAATAACTTGTAACTATTTAATAGTTTGAGTAGGTAAGTCAAAGACAAGAATTAGGTAAGCCTTAAGACAAAAATTATGACCTTATAATATGTTTAGTCGTGCCGTGACAATACATCAATTGTATAGTGATGTTAGTTGAAAGATGATTGTTTGAATAAATATTATTTTGGTTGTTAAAGAAAGTATAATTTAATTCGTTCATTTTATAAGCATTAATGTAAAGTAACAACCTATTATACATCTCACTCTTGGGCACAGGCCTCCAATTTTTAGCATCTATAGCCTTTGTTTAAAGTTGGTTGCATTTGTCTACGCGCTCCAGTAGCCACTTACCATAAGGTAAACTGTAAGTACATTTGTCACCTCAGTTTTATAAAATGAAATTAGAAGATGTAATTAAAACAATGTGTTTTTGAACAAATATTGATACCAGCTGGTATTCGTATCCAGGATGCTGAGTAGTAGCCAGAAATTGTACTCACATAATATCAGTCATAGCAAAGACAATAAATTGAAAGGGTAACAAGTAATACTTTTCTCATCAATGCTATGCCTTTCGGCATATATAAAGGAGAAATTGTAAATTATGATATAATATGATTAGTGTTAATTAAACAATTACTTGTATTTGAATACTGATTTAAAATGGAGTAGTTGTTATGATTATTCACTGCACTGGTGTCATGAAATATGGAAGTAGAAGTACTATTCACTGATCCAAATGTGGACTGAAAAAATGTTTCTATATTAAAGCAAAAAATTTATGTAATAAATAAAAATTAATGTTTATTTATTCTGTGAGTTTTTCTATTCCATTCAACCAATTATGATGAAACTTAGCAGAGTTGTGCATACACCTGTGAATATTTCTAACAGATAAGGCATTCTAATACATTTTAGACACAGCATGTAACTTATTAAATCTAAATAATTCTTATACGACAAACCTTTCTTTCTAAGGATTCTGGATGTGGGAATATAAGTCTATGTACAGATGACACAGTAGCGGCCAAAATAATAATTTCTTGTGTAGTTAATCTCTCATAAAATGTTAAGCTATTTAAGGGTGGTGTTCCCGGCGCTACTTTACATCGTAAATTTGAAGCCGATAGATTAACATCTGAAGAAGCCTCTGATAATTCTATGGCATCTGAAGTTGTTTGCCTATAAATAAATTTAATTTAAAACAATTTAATTGAAAACAAGTAAAATCTTATAAAACTTATAAGATTCTAATTTCATTTACCAATATATAAAACGATTTCTTGTATTAGCTTTTTTCGAATCTTTATACCAATAACCACCAGCTTTCTGCGGTAACTTTATATCCTGTAAAGTGCTGTGAGTACCACCTGCAAGTAAACAAATAAATATAATATTTAAAAAGGAATCAGCTAATTGATATTGAAACTGCTAAAAGGGGATCAAACCAGTATTTAACATAATTTCCTTGCATTTTTCGGGAATATTGTGGTTGGGTGCAATTTCTTTAAATGCAACCGGCATAGAATCCATAACCTCCATTGCTTAAAATTAAAAACAACCTGTAACCTGTGATACGAAAACACAATCCACACAATTTTTTCGAACTTATATAGTTAAAAAAACCCTTTCCCCTTAGTTTTGAAACTAAGAAATCCGTATCTGAAGGAAACTTTTTATGTTGATTTTAATTGAAAATTGAAATTGAATGACTGTTTTGATTTTTGGGAGGGTTTTTAGGCCAAGGAAATGTCCGCCGGGCTGCGCCGCCCCAATGCGTGTTGGCGAACTTTATATGTCTTCGAATTTTTTTACCTTATTTCTCAGACATGCAGGCGTCATCACGATGTAGCATCCTTCACCTTCGATCACGTGGTAAATTAGCACTTAAAATTGCTATAAGCAACTACTTTGGTACTGGCGGGATCGAACCCGGGGCAATAGGTTATTTATTTTTGCTTTCATCACCTATAATAAATCAATGTCGTTCCTCGTAACATATTACAAAATAAAACTTTAAATATCATATTATAATATGAAGAATTATTACAAAAAAAAACTAGAAAATTAATTTTGTATTTTTATCTATTCCCTCCTTATTATTGAAATATTCAGTCCTAAAAAATTTATGTTTTTTTAAATTAATGTAATTCGTAACCTCTGCCTAAGTTACTTTTCCTTATTTTCTATCTGTCTACATTACTAAGTCTTGTAACACATTATTGTACGGAAAAATAAACTTTTGGAGCTATGCACGCACTTGATTTTGTGATGAAATGGCTACTTATAAACGTACATTACTATTTGAGTTGTAACAGTGATCTAGTATATAAAAATTAAACAACTTTCTTAGATCCTGTATACTATAACAATAATTTAGTATTTTACTTAATATAATATTATCAATTGGTAGTTTAATTTTTATTCCAAAGAAACGAAAAAAAAAACAAAAAGCAACAAAAACTAGCATAAACAATATTTTTGACAGGCAATAACTCCACTGTTGGAGTTCTTGGACCAACATTTATCTTCGTTAAATACTTGGCTACTCCCGCGTGCATTTCTTCGCGCACTGGCTGGGTGCTGGAGTGCTGTTCTAAAAGAAGTTTCAGCTCAGGCGGATGCGGGTGGGGCGGAAAAGCCTAGGGTTTATCATCACAGATTGAAAGAGGCTCTAGAACTACTCGCCGAATTTTTCCATGCAGAGGGCAAAGGTAAAGTTCAGATTCTATACTGAAGTCACGCCCTTTTTGTAAAGCCCACTTGTTATTTTACTTTGAGCATAGTATATACTTATGTTACACTAATTATTATCTTAATAATCGTATTATACTATCTTATCTTAATAAAGTATTTGCTTTAACATTTGTTGAAAAAAAATAGATTTCATAGTCCAAAACGTTTCATTTTTACATTTGTAGTGATAGTAGACCAAAAACATTTATCATGTTATTGGTCTACTATTGTAAATGTGCATCACTTTACATATTTTTTATTTATTTATTTAACAGCCTCTTGTACGCATAAATACACATAAAGTGTTGTTGATTGCGAATATTTTAGATACATTAGTTTGCGTGCGTGGTTTTGGCGCCATTTATACACAGCGAAAAGTGTCAACTTTCATTACACATTGAATATTTTATTATTATAAGATTATATATTTTAAGATTTTATCGTGTAAAGTTATACTCGCGATGTTTCTTTTGAACAATGATTCTAATAAATGGACGAATTGTGATACTATTCATCCATTTATTAGAATCATTGTTGAATTTAAAATACACCGCAATTTCATTTAAGAAGATTGTTGAGTTCTACGATTGGCTTAAACCAGAATACCATACCATTTCAAGATACTGTAAGCTCATTTTTTATCGAGTAATAATAATCTAAATCCAATAAATACTACAGTTTCTCTTTGACTATGGGTACTGCAAATCACTTGGGTCATAAGCGCTTGGAGGAGGTATAAATTAATCAAATTAAAAGCGAGAAAATCCGTAAACGATACGTATAACCAAAAGAAGACATTGTTTTATAATTAATTAAATTCTATATATCGTATAATTTATGTACGATTGTAGTGTCGCTACATAATAAACGATACTATTTACTTTTTTACTAGTTAAAATTGCGTTTGATTTTTTAAAGGCTTACCGATGTCAGAAGTGCATAGCGCTGAGTGGTCTCGCTTAGAACAAAGGATGCAATTCCATCAGGCCCAAACGGAAGAGTTGCTAGAACTATGGTTAGCAGAACGAATATTAGAACAGACTCACACTCCTTTGCCATCTCCTTATGGCTCAATTTTAGTAAGGTGAGTGAGACACGAGATATTTTTATAAAGTGATTTTTATCTCAACTGTTTATGACAATTAGCAACTTCATTGGTGCATCGGTTGTATTAGATATTTTTGGAAATATTAATATTTTTTTACACAGCAATGCTTCACATTAATGAAACATTACTTCCACAGAGTTTACTTCAACCACGATTCACTTTGTGTAGAAGTTCTATCAGCCCGTGATGTAATTCCGCTCGACCCCAATGGACTAAGCGATCCTTTTGTTGTATTAGAGTTGCTTCCGAAGCGGCTGTTTCCCAAATCTCATGAACAAAGTACACATGTTCAAAAGGTAAATTATTTTATATAAAAATAAGCCTGCTTATTACGTAACATTTTAATTATACAATTTATTTATTAACAGAAAACTTTAAATCCTGTCTGGGATGAATGTTTCGAATTCGCTGTGTCGCTGGAAGCCTGCCGCTCACCACAGGCCGCATTGGCTCTATCCGTATGGGATCGTGACGTATTGACGGCGGACGATTTTGCCGGCGAGGCATTTATATCGCTCTCTCGTGTGCCCGGCGTTAACAGCCATGCGCCACCAGACCCGTTGCGACCCATTGAACTTCCTCTTATGCAATTACACGACCGAAGTAAGTATACGCTACGATAAAGTATAAGTAATTTTTAATAGGAAGTAAGAGCTGACTTCAAATAACAATATATTAAAGATTCAAATCCACAACTTGAGAATGTGAAATTAATTAATTATTTTTAGTTATTTTTAGTCCGCTTTTTGACCGTTTTAAGTGGACTAAAAATATCACCAACTCAATGTAACTACAACGTCGTCTAGTTACATTTAAAATATCTCCCTTTTTCCAATAAAAAAAGTACACCCAAATTCCCTAATCCATCATAAAGGTGGAATTTTGTCTCCAAATTTATTATAAAAAATAATCAGTAAATTACTTCACAATTAACGAAAATATCGCATTCTCTATAGAAGAAAAATTACTACTTTAAGTTCTCTTGCAAGTTTTAAAACTTACTATTTTTAATTTGTATTGAAAATTGCAGGTCATCCAATTTTACAAATATTGGAGTCACGTACAACAGACAAAATGGCAATGGATTTCGTAAAAAAACAGAAATTAAGATTCGCCGAACAGTAACTTGTCTATTTGTGATCTTAGATTTACTTTTTTTTTTACTCCTATTATTTCAATCAATCGTCTATTTACGCACAACGTCCATTAAAATGTCGACAATATAAAAATTTTGAAAGAAACTTAATTTTTTGAAAAAGAAAATATATATTAAATTTTAAAATTCAGTTAAGTACTTATATTGTGCGTCGTAATATTTTAAATTATGTATTAATTATGATGTTATACGACATCAGTATTATTAAAAAATTACTATAAGACTGTGTTATTCTTCTATTCATGAGAGAAAATTGTGTATGTGTAATTTTCAACAAATTTTATACGTCTATGTACTATGTAGCCTGCACTTTCGGAGCTTATGTCCTTAGATGTTAGTCTCTAGTAGAAACTCCCGACCAAGTACTTTAAGACTCGTTATAAACTATAATTTTACATTTCTTACTATTTAATATGTGAAGTATTAATATAACACACAAGCATCTATCTAATGTAAAAATATTATTTGCAACCAATATTTGCTCAAAAACCATATACAGGGTTATTTTTCAAAGAGTAGCCAATTTTTAAACGTGCAAATATATAAATAATGATGTAGTTTTTGAAAATACGAGAAAAAATGCTTCTACTTTTATTTGAAATTATCCCAAATTAAATGTGATTTATGGGCAACAACGTATTTATGCTAAACTATTGCCACGCATTTGGAATTTAAAAGATAAAAAGGAAAGAATGTTTGAATTTTTTATTAATTTTTATTCAACATGTGCCTATATTACTTATTCTAAACCTTCTCTACAGAATTAGGCCGGTTATTGCAAAATAGCCCTGTATATCAAGAGTATTTCATAAATCCAAATATAATACAAGACACGCTCCGCTCATACTTTCTACTAATGTATGAAATAAAGTGGAATACGATTCTAAAGAGTTCGTATGATGATGGCTCGGATATATCTGTTAAATAATTATTTTAAAAAGAGAGACATCTATTGTTAAAACAAGATTTAATGACAATCTAAAATACCCACCACATTGTGTAAATAGCTTTTTACCTAATAACTATCATTAATATTATTTCCAAACCATACTCGTGTCATCACTTCCATTTGGCACAATCCTGACACACATCTCTCGCCTCCTCCACATCCATATACTTACGCATACATGCTCATCGGTTGAGGGTGCTCCTATTTTGGCCCATTTTCAATATATCCCCAATTTAGTCGATAAACTTTCGCCTAAGACGTCCCTTTCCGACTCTGCCATTCACATCTGCGATCTAAATTTGCTTTGTCACTCTTTCCTCGTTCATTCTTTCCACATGACCAAACCACCACAATGCAGAACAGAGAAACAAGTATCTTTAATAGCAATTATAATAGTAGATGTATTATAATCAAACTTTTGCATGTATTATTTTCTTATATCGACTATATTGGTGTAACTTTACAATTTGCACTGGCATCTATGTAAGAGCAGCTTAAGTATTAAATCACAATATTTAATTGTTAAAATTGTATTTTGTCTAATGACTGATATTTATTGTGAGTTATTAATTGTCTGTAACGGAAACTAAATTTGATAATTATACAAGAAAAGAGATGTTCATTGTGTATGTATACACAATTATATATTGTACTTATTGGTAAAAATTTATTGGTGTTTAAACTAAGATATTTAGGTAATCATTTTAAATGAGAGTACTATAAATGGTTTCGGATAAAGAAAGTAGGAAAATGAATAATGAACATAGTGGCTAAAAATGTAAATCTGTAATTTCTTATCATAACAGATTGAAACTAAAATGCCTTCAATAAACACAGCAAAGGATTTTTAATTTCGATTGCTTACCGAGATAGATTTTTGGCAGTCTCGATCAGCGTAATTACATTATGAAAATATCTATAAAGAAAATGATCTGTTATGTTTTGAAATGAATTTATATGCAAGAAAGTCAAAAAGTCTTGAAAACGATGTGTGCCCAAACATTATTAACGAGAGGTTTTATACTTGCTATTGCTTATTGTATAAATCTACTGTAGTAGCATGTAGAATTATTTTCTGAGCAAAACGATTTAAATGTGTCTTATAACCGCTTTAAATGTTTACTTATGAAAACCTAGCTATTTATCGGCTAATATCACTATGATAACAGAAACTAAATCCATATCCCAATGTAACGAGATCATATCGTGGAGCTTATAATATTATTAATTTTACCGGTTAAGGTATTAGCAAAATATCACATTTTAGTTTTGATTACGTATCAAAAGAATAACTTGACCAGTCTAAACGTCAATTACTTATTTAGGTTACATGAAAAACTACTTTTACATGCATTATACGTGACATACGTACTATGTATAATTAAGGAAACGTTGCAGCTAATATATGATTTTATACTACATTTTTGTAATTAATATCCTAATGTTAAAATTCCTTCTATTAAATGACATAATATTTACATTTTTAAATCCAACAGAGAGAACCTTCATTTAAAAAAATTGTTGATCCTGCAGGCCATCACTGGAACTTTCCGCTAATTTCAAATGCAAAGCGCTCCAAATTTCACCAAATTATGTTGCAAAATCTCGAAGTTATGTTAAAAAAAAACGTTTTTTTTAGGTTAAGAGCTGATTAGTTTTTGAACCGATCAGTAAAGCCGTTTAAAAGTTATTAAAAAAAACAGCTTTTCAACATTTTTATTTTTTGAGATTCAAAATGTACTGGTCCGAATCAGTTCATATTAACATCAAATCTATCCCACAATGAGATCTTTAAAATCTCAATCGATCAAGACGTTCAAAAGTTGTGAAAGGTTTACATACTTACACACACACGCACACACACACATACACACACACACACACACACACACACACACACACACACACACACACACACACACACACAAAACGTCGAGATCTAATGAAAACTCAATTTTCGAAAATCGGGGTGAAACCGAGAACTTTCCTATTTTTGAAAATTTTCAATTTTAATAGCGGGAAGTTAAAAAAATGGCATAGCAGGTAAAACACATAATGTTTCCGCATGTTCCTAATAATACTTAGTTCTCTGTAATTTCAATATTTTATAGTATCTTGTTACGCTGACATTGGCGAATGTATTAACATCGCCATTAAGGAAAAGTGAAGTAGAAAAAGAAGTAAAAGTATCTAACTGTAATTGAAATTAAGATATACATGCTCATTATTTCGAAATGGATATAATATGACTAGTACATATTTGAAATATGTATGTTTTGGTTCAATGGTGCAAGTGTAGATTGAAAATATATATGTATACTTATATGTTCCCAGCTTAAACAGTGAGTAGATCAATGTATTTATTTATATTTTTGTTGTGATGTAAAAAAATAAAAATACCATAACAATTTGCATCGTTTCATTATTTATTCATTTTGTATAGCTCTGAATACTTTACATAAATCTAAATAAACAAACTTAAAAACGATATAAAATACATAGGTTCAGCAAAATCAATAAAAATGGTTCTTAATTTTCGAATACATTACTTATAGACCTCGTAAATGTCTATCACAGTAAAAATCTGTTCTATCATAGGTAAACCTAAAACTACAAAGTAGTCTGCCATGTGAGATGAGAGCCTAAGACGTAGCATAGGAATCTTATTTATTAGCTTCCCAGTGGGAAGGTATTCTCATTAGAATTGAGACCCATTGGTCTGATTTTGCAAATTGGAAATATTAACATATCTCCACGTTTCAAGGTCTTTAAAGTCGAATAGTCGAATAGGTTTTAAGAGGATGTCCGTGTGTGCACTTGTACATATGTATGTATGTATGTTCGGATTCAATTTTCGCCTCGTGTATCTCGAGAACAAAGAGTAATATTGACATGAGACCAGTTTCATTTAACGCATAATTATGTAACTTAGACCTTATTTAATTTTGAGCAAAATCGGTCAAGTTCTTTTTTGTTTCGAATGAAAAATTGTATAAAATATTAAAACATATGATAATACTTTTTTTTATTTTTTCCAATGGGAATTTAATCGTGTGGATCTTCTGAGTCGCACCTGGACCGCTTTTTTAGCTCATGTATGCTAATGTGTCAAACGAGTACACAGTTCATCTCATGGTAAGTGGACGCGTGATTGACAAACACGGAAACCTATTCTCGATAAGAATTAAAATGCAAATCAACTCTGAGGATTAAGTTGGCATTGCTTTTTTCCTTTTATTTTTGCTTTTTATTTCAAAGGATAAGAGTGACAAACGAGCACACAGTTTACCTGGTGCTAAGTGAATGCTGTGGTCCATAGACATCGATCCTAAATTAAGAATCATAATGCAGATGCGTTGTCTTTTTTTTTTTGCGCCCGAAGCAAATATGGGCAACCCTACGGAAAGCGGGGGAGGGAGGTTGGGAATGCTCATAGCATACCACGCAGCCGGCTGCGTGGTTATGTGGTGACTTTTACCCACTAAACCCAACCTTTTAGGAATTGGCTTAACGATCTGACTAGAGATCTCTAAGCCGTATACGAACGCGACCCTCCTTGGCAGAAAGGAGGGCGCAAGCGGCGAAAAGCCGCTTAGAAGAGTGCCTAACTAAGGCAGATTAAGGGATGTGTTATGTAGGCTCGGCCTGAGCCACCAGGAGGCAGTTCAGGTCAGCCGAAAGCTTGTTGGGGGGTCCGAGAGAGAGTTTCTCGGTCTGCGCACACTATAGCGAGTGTGGATAGGGGCTGCATAGGCAGCTGTCTCACGAATGAGATGATTTGGGTGGGACTCTGAGGCTTTGAAAAATCTCCCAGAGAGTGATTTAAGGAACTGCTGGATTGTTGGGAGCTCTAAGTCTCGATGTAGGTCGGCATTACGGACATAATAGGGCGAGTTAGTGGCCCTACGACAGAATAGATTTTGAACTATTTGAAGTTCATTTATAGCTTTGGGTTTAGCATGTGCGAAAATGGGGGCCGCGTAGGTCATGACAGGTCGTATGCAGACCTTATATAGGGTTCGCTTGTTGCGGAGGGACATTTTACTATGTCTGCCCAACATGCTGTTGAGCCTACCCATGTAAAATCGTGCGGTGCGAGTAACCTTCTTGATATGGGGCTTGAAAGTGAGCCTTGCATCAAGGGTGACGCCTAGGTATTTGGCTTTAGTTTGCCATGGGACAGGGGTTCCTAACATTCTGATTGGCGGAGTGGTGGTGAGACGACGTCGTTTATATTCGAAGCAAACGGCGGAGCTTTTCTCCGGGTTTACGTCGATATGCCATTTTTGGAACCAAGCTCCTAAGTCGCTTACTGACTTTTGGATCTTGTTCCGAATCTGTGGTAGTGAGTTGCCTTTAGAGTAAAGGGCTCTGTCATCCGCAAAGAGGGCTAGTTTAACACCATTCGACGGGATAGGGATGTCGTTGGTGAATAGTATGTATAGGAGGGGAGCAAGCACAGAGCCTTGAGGGACACCGGCTTTTATTTGACGGGTAGAGGATTGCGTGCTTTCGTGTCTAAAACGAAAGGTACGATCCTTAGACGGTCCGGTAGGCCTAAGTCGTACAGTTTGTAGATAAGGCCCTCGTGCCAGACTCTGTCGAATGCATTGGCAATGTCAAAGAAGACCGCGATGGTTTTTTGACGGCGAGGGTAAAAAACGCTGAGGATGTATTCCACTATGCGGTGAACTTGTTGGGGGCACGAGTGTTTGGCTCGAAACCCGAATTGTTGTGGGATGACAAGAGGGTCGCCGTCTGTGGGAAACAAATGGTGCCTCAAGCGCACGAGAATGACTCGTTCGAAAAGTTTGTCCATGGCCTTGAGGAGGCTGATGGGACGGTGATTGGAGGGGAGGTGGTGTGGTTTGCCTGGCTTAGGAATACCAATGACAGTTGCCTCTTTCCAAGAGGTGGGAAAGTAACTGAATTCGAAGCAGGCGTTTAAGATAATGGCCAGTAAGGCGATTACCTGCTCCGGGAAGTATTTGAGGGCTTGGTTGGAAATACCATTCGCACACGGTGCTTTTTTGGGCTTAAGTCCTTTGATGGTAGATGAAATCTTATCTTTGGACACAGTGATAGGATCAGAGGCGGTAGGGGGCGAGTTCCTGCGTCGGACCTCGTCCTCCACTAGTTGGATGTGTAAGGGGTCAGTGGGTTGTGAGCTAGGAGAGCATTGAGCGGCGACGCTGTCAGCGAAGCACTCATCCTTTTCTTCGTCTTCGAAGGCAATGGAGCCGTCGGGACGAGACAGAGGGGGGAGTATGGGTTATAGCGTCTATCCGGAGGGCTCTCGCCATCCGGTAGTACGCTGTGTGGGAGGGAGAGATTTTCTCCATGAGATTGCCCTTTTCGTGGTCTCTGTAATCTTGGAGGCGGTAACGCAGTTTGCGTTGAAGGGGGTGGGCCGCGAGTCTATATTCGGGAATGGGATAGCGTGCAGCTCTACGGAGGGCAGCTTTTTTGGCTTTGAGCAGGTTGCTAATATCTAGGGGAAGACTAGTTTTAGCAACCGGGACAACTTTTTCATTCTCTTTAAGAGAGGATGTTATAAGTGAGGTGAGATTTTCGACCGCGGTGTCTATTTTCCCCGTACTGTCGAGGGCGTCGGAAGAAAGGGTTATGGGAGGGATCGGAAAATCTATAGCCGAGGCTGGAGACTTCTTGAAGCCCTTCCAGTTGGTGTAGGTTTTGGAAGTGGGAGTTGGAGATGGCTGATGGCCAAGAAGGAGGGATACAGGACGGTGGTCGGATCCTAGATCATCGAGAGACTCGATTGCTCTAAGGCTAAGGGAAACTCCTTTAACTAGAGCAAAATCTAGCACATCAGGAGCGTAGGTAACAATGTCGGGATAGTGGGTGGCAGTGAGGGGGGCTCTAGACAGTCAGGTCGAGAGACTGAGTGATATTGAGCAGCACCCTCCCACTACTGGTAGTAGTGCGGCAGGTCCATTCAGTATGCTTGGAGTTAAAGTCTCCAAACATAATGACTGAGTCGCCTAATGCAAGGATGGCTTCGAAATCACTCTTAACGGGGAGGGTTCCGCTAGGGATATAGCAAGAGGCTATAATGATAGACTGGTGTCCAGTCATGACTAATCTAGTGATAGTGGCTTCCATACTGGTAAGCGTCGGAGTGGGGATGTGGGAGCAATGAAGGGACTTTTTGTAATAGATGGCAGTACCGCCGCCTTTGCGGTCGGGTCTATCGTTACGTAGAAGTGAATAATTTTTAATAGTAAGGCCTTTAGAGACCTTGGGGCTGAGATGGGTCTCCTGTAGGAGGAGGAGGTCGACATCGCGATCTCGAAGAAATAGCCTAAGCTCTGGGAGGTTATTTCGCAGTCCGCGGATATTGAATGAAACAAGCGACAAACCCTTTGGTTTGATACGACCATGAGATATTGCGGGAGCAGAGGGCTCCGGCATAGTTTAATTACAAAGACCTTAGAAGGTTGATGTGCTCAGTAAGAGCAAGGAGACGGTCCTGAGGGGACTGAGCTGTGCACAGTTTACGCGCAAGGATAAGGATTTCATCTAAATTGATCCTATTGAGAGTGTTATACACTAGGTTTAGAGATTCTACTACAGAGTCTGTCTGTTTTTGTGGGTCGGCGGAGGGCCGCGGGATATTTGATTCCTTTTGGAACCAGGGGTTTATTGGAAGTGGCGCAGGCTGAGAGAGCGGAAGGCTCATAAGGGGCCGAGGAGGGCCCTGAGGTGGCCGATAGGGGCCATGTGGGGGCCGGTAGATGCCCTGTGTGGGCTGAGATGAGTCGTGAGGGGGCTGAGGTAGGGGCTGGCCTTGGCTGGGCTTGCGGCTTACAAGAGCCGGGAAGGTTCGGTCATTGACCTGGGGTGGAGCTTTGCGGCTCGGAGGTGGGAGAGGGGCGCGAGGGCAACCTCTAAAATTGGCCGGATGGCCTGTTTGTCCGCAAAAAACACATGAGGGTGGGGATTCGGCGTTTTTGGCCCGTGGGCACTCTTTCGAGTGATGAAGTTCTAGGCACTTAATGCACCTGGGTGGAGCTGAGCAGTTGGCTGCCGCGTGTCCATAGAGTTGGCAGCGGTGGCACTGCGCTGGGTAACCGCGCCGGTGTGGGGCTTCGACCTTAACACGCGACAGGCCGCACACAGTGCGTACCTCGCGGAAGATGGCCTTTGCCTCCGGCACATTGGTGAGAACGAGGAGGGCGAGGTTAAACCTTTCGCCCCTGCTGCTGTGCATTTTATGCACAGCTTCTATGGGGAAGCCTTGGGATTTAAGGTCTTCCAGAATGTCCTCGTTTTCGAGTTCATAGGGAACTCCGCGGAGGACTGCCTTGACTTTCCTTTCTTCGGCGACGGCGTATTTGTGGTAGGACACACGCTCGGCCGTGAATAGGCGGGTTATATTTCGGAAGTCTTCTATAGACGCCGGCACTATTTTGATGGCCTCGCCGACATTGGTGGCTTGGTCATATTTGAAACCCTTATCGTAAAGGGTTTTGGATATTTGAGTGAATTTGGCCTTGTCTCTGAGAAAGACAGGGTGCGGGACTTGGTTTTTAGCCAATTTGGGAGCGCAGCGGGTTGCTGGCTTGGCGGTATTGTCTTTCGACTGTGAGGCGGCAGCGTTTGGGGCTGCGGAAGTAGGGGCAACGATGGGAGCTGCGGAGGTAGAGGCAGCGGCGGAGGGTGTGCGGGCGGCGGCGCCGGGGGGAGTGCGAGAAGTGGCAGCGCGTTTCGGGCCGCGCGTTGATTTCACTAGCGTGAATTGGGCTGAGTCGGTTATGGTTCCTTCGGAGTCGGAAGAAGCCGAGGGGCCGGTGGAGCTGAGGGCGGTCCTCTTCCGGGAGGATGAGGTAACGGACGTGGTGTCCGAGTGCTCCATATCGGAGTCGGGGGACGCGGGCAAGTCGGACTGCGGGGCAGCCGCTTGGGTCGCGAGGAAAGCCGCGACGGCAGGCGGGGGTACACATGCCTTAGAGGCAGCGGGGGGGGGGGAAATGGCTTTGGCGAGAAGGGTCTCGTCAATTTGGGCGGTTGTGGGTATTCCTGCGGCTTGGATCATTTGTACGATCGTGGCCGCAACTTGGCTCATGAGTGAGCTTATGTCTATGGAAGACATGTTGATCTGGACAGGGGGGATGACGTTTTATTCTATGAAAACTAGAGGTCCCTGTTCTGAGAAGAACAGGGCCTTGGGGGCAGATGGGGAGGACTGACGATCTATTCCCAGAAGCTGGGGTCCCTATGTTCTGAAAAGAACAAGGGTTCGCTCTGAGAAGAGCAAGAGACGATCTTCTAAGAACAGTATATACAACAAGTAACAGTATAACAAAAACAATAACAGAAAATTTTAAAAATAATAAAAACAAAACAAGCGAAGCGCGCTCAAGCCTCCCCGCCGGAGCAAGGGGGCAAGAACGATGCGAAAAACAAAGTGACTCACCAACGGCGTCTGCTCGGCCGGTGTTAGCCGGGGAGAGCGGGGCGTGCGGGCAAGCGGTTGCGCTACCGAAGGGTCGGAGGTAGGAAATAACTGTATGCACGAACGCTCGGGGGCGGCGCGCAAACGGAACTGATGCGTTGTCATGCCTGCGTTGACTTATATATTACTAGCGTAAGGACCGGGCCGACCGAACAACTAAAACGGACCAGTGCGCTGTCTAAACTGTAATTTTAGGGCCAACGCGAATCGGTCGACAGTAGTGCGCGCGCAGGACAGATTTGCCTGTCATAAATATGTCTAGTTGCATGGTAAAAGAATGCAAAAATTACGATACAAAGATTTAAAAAAACATGGGATATCGTGTCATCGGTAAATAACCTTATATAAATTTTTTTACAATTATTATATAAACGCATTTTAAAAATTTTTATTTTACAGTTAGTTTAGTTACGTTACCAAGATTAGGTCAGGGTTAGATTCAGACCCTCAAAAATATTGTACATGGAAAATAAAATTATACTATTTTAAAAAATTTATATCACGTTTGACGCTTCATGTTTCTTTTTTCCCCATGTGCCGAAATTTTGGCGCCACGCGTCTAGTTTATCTATATGTTTCGTTTTTTGACGGTTTTATTTTTATTTCTGTTTTTTGTCTAAAGAACTTAGTGTAAGTTAAATTTTGAATATTGAACCTAATATATTTTATATTCAATAAGGGTAAAACGAAAAGAGTACAAAAGAAACCATAATATCTGCTTAATTGAATCTGAAAATCTGATTCATAAAATATTTTGAAATTCTGTTTTCAAACCGATTGCTTCTGGAGCATAGAGTTTTTATCGTGGTAGCCCCCCATTATAGTTGTATCAAGGATGCAACATAAATGCATTGATCGAGCATCGATTGACCAGAAAGGGAGCTAATTCTAATTTTATTAAATAAACGCGGCACTCATGTACAATACACAAATTATCGATATCGTAGAGTTAATATTAAAATGTAAAAGGGCCCAATAATAATACACGTCAACCTTTAGGTAAAATTATGGTATTCTCGCTTAGTATTATTACGATGCTATATACTACAAATTATGAAATAATGGAACTGGAAATCCGACCCTGGTTACATCGTGTTTTGATATGACGTTTGTATTATGACAGATGCGCATGACTTTTTCATGTATGAAAAAGTTATGAGTAAACTATTTAGATGGGCCTATCCTTCCTTTTGAAATCATTGCATGCCTGGGTACCAAGACGAAATGCCTCGTTTCCAGTAAAAAGGTTCTCTACACTCACCATATAAAATACAGCAGCATTATGCTGTTATTTTACGCTGGTATTTTGTTAGAGCGTGATCTTACCCCGGTCAAGCCGACCCATTCGTGTTACAAACACAATATAGTTGTAGCGTGGCTCTAACACGTATAGATTTTAACGAGTCTTATCCGATAACAGTTCAAAAGAGACAAGATCGAAAACCTTAGTTTAATCAAGGAAGCTAATGTAATTTCACTTTCAGTTACTATACCTGGTCTAAATCTTGTTTACATAGGCTGCACTAAAAGTATCGAGAATGGAATATTTCCACTGTTCCTGTCATATTAAAATCTTTTTAATTGAGAACTCCTTGGTTTTAAAAATCGAAAACCATTTATTTATTTAAAAAAAGATTCTCGGTCTTGTCACAAGGTTTTGCCAAATTTTGTTTAGTCGTTGAGAAAATGGAATTGACTCGAGAAAATTCAACAGCGATGATTTATTATGACTTTCGAAGTGGTTTAACACAAAAACAGTGTGTTGACCGGATGATTTCTGCATTTGGTGATTAAAGCCCATCCAAAACCACAATTTATCGCTGGTATGCTGAATTTCAACGTGGACGTGTCAAGCTCAGTGATGATCCCCGTCAAGGTCGTCCAAAAACTGCAGTCACCCAAGAAAACGTTAATGCTGTGCGTAAGCTGATTGAGGAAGATCGACATGTGACATACCACGAAATTCAGGCAATTTTAGACATTGGCATGAGTTAAATACAAATAATCTTGCATGAACAATTAGGTGTAAAAAAGTTGGTTTCCCGATGGATACCGCATTCGCTCTGTGATGAGCAAAAAGTGGCTCGCGTTACTTGGTAGGTCAGAACTCTCGAAAGATACCACGCAGGATCCTCAAATGCTGTACACAACATCGTATTAGGTGACGAATCCTGGATATATGCGTACGACCCCGAAACAAAAAACCAGTCACGAGTTTGGGTGTTCAAAAATGAGTTAAAGCCAACAAAAATTGTTCGTTCACGGAGTGTTGCAAAAAAAGTGGTGGCCACTTTTGTCTCCAAAACCGGCCATGTTACGACTATTCCTCTTGAGGGATAAAGAACGGTTAATGCAAAATGGTATTCTAGCATTTGTTTGCCACAGGCCGTTTCTGAACTCCGTAAAGAGAACTGCAACCGCCGCATCATCCTCCATCACGACAATGCGAGTTCTCACACCGCACACGGAACAAAAGTTTTTTACAGCAATAAAACATAGAATTATTAGACCATCCGCCGTACAGCCCCGACCTAAGCCCTAATTATTTCTATACTTTCCCGAAAATAAAGAATAAATTGCGTGGACAGCGATTTTCATCACCTGAAGAAGCTGTGGACGCCTACAAAACGACCATTTTGGAGACCCCAACTTCCGAATGGAATGGTTGCTTCAATTATTGGTTCCATCGTATGTAAAAATGTGTCAAATTTCGCGGAGAATACTTCGAAGAGCAATAAATACATTTTTAAATAGTAATGTGTCACTTCCTTGACTCCCGAAATTTTCAGTGCCGCCCTCGTATATAAATGCAGGTATGCTATAACACGTAAGTTGAGTACGTTTTTTATCATGGTTTCCAATGAATTCCAAAAATATTTATTTTTTAGATATAAATAAAAAAAACATAGTTAAACGCTGAAAACATCATATTCAGTCCACACAAATACTTGGTTTATGTGGGATTCGAACTCGCAGCCCTCAGCGCTACAATTTAACGGTTCAATGCCACTGCATCACAGAGAAGTCTGTCTATCTTAGAATTGTAAAAAATACATAAATAGTTAAATTACTTATGTATCTTATCGCTAAACGCTCGTTTTACGTAATAAACTTCGAAAAACCAAGACCCAGGTACAGATAGAATATATGTTTTACTTATACTTGTTTCAGGCAAGAATCGAAACCGCGATACTCATCGCCGAAGCCAAATGTTTCGTCACTACTCACTACGCAAAAGAAAAATACCCATACCATAATATTTCAATTTATCACTGGGATTTATCGTTATAATGGGTGTTAGTTGAAGTATACAAATTCAACATTACATGGATAATATATCTGTAATGTTCGTTTTTAATATTACTTAAAATAAAGTCTGTAAAGTACTATCACTTACTGTACTAAAATAGACCTAAAATTATGAACATAGCGTAATAATTGTATAAAAATATCAGGACTGAAAAAATTATTGCGCAGTCAGTTGTGAATAACACTATTTTCTTTTTATTTACAGTTAAAGCATATTTAAAATCCACTGCAGAAAATAGGCCGTTTACTTTATTCGCATGCAATGTATTATGCTGGTTGACATAACCTTATGAATATGAATGAATGAATGAAACGAATGAAGTGATGAATAACGATTTTATTCATTCATATTTATAATTTAAGAGGGTTTGATAGCATGCGTTATTTATTTTGCAAATATAACTTTTTATATCAGCCTCGGGAATTATTTACTTATGATAATAGAATCTGGCGTTATTTTGCGGAAATCTTAAGATCAGAAAAAGATCTTAAAAATTAATATGCTTATATTCACGTAATAATAAAATACGTGTAATAATATACGCGTAATAATTGCATAAGTAAACGTGTTTTTTCCCGAAGATTAAGGCCTATTAAATTAAAAAAGTTGGGGCGAACACGATATGGCTACAGACTGAAGATCCCGATATACGAGTATTACGTTAGCTATGTGTGCCTGGTATTTATTGATTTATTTGTTTGTCTTATATAAGAGAGAACACTTATATACCATACGAGCTCGGCTTGTATATTTGTATATCAAGTTCATTTTATTTTCAATATTTGATTTTTATCAAAAGCGCACGTTGATATTTCATTTCAAATTAAGCAATAAAATAAATAATAAAAGGAGCTACGAAACGTTAGTAAAATTTGTGCGAGCAGTTATCTTTGTATTTTAATAGGATTAAATTCTTAAATTATGTTATCCCATCTCTGATGTTATTACATAACCGAAATTAGTACCGAAAATATTTAGCGGTATTACTTAAGGTAATGTAATATAAATTAACATTATAAAAAATTAAAACGTAAAAACAAATAATTTGTCATATATTTATTTTTGATTTAATTACTTCTTCGTACCTTGTTAATAACAACTGACTGCGTCATGTCGTACATAAATTGGAATGCCACGTTTCCTGTATAATAGGTCTCCAGTTCTTTACACTCACCATACGAAAATAAGCAGAATATTTACTGTTAGGTGTCAGACACACAGGGCTCTTACCAATATTCTGTTTCAGATTCCCCATGTCGTCTATTACGACACCCACGAAATTAGCTTTTAGCTTAGAACTGGCGCAGTCAGCTGTGATTAACATTATTATAATATATAGCATAGTGGCGGTGTAAGAATATCTACTACCCCATATCCTTTGATTATATACCCGTCCATATCGTCCCTTGGATAAGAGACGGCAGAGAAACAAGAAATGGACAGCAGCCTCTTTCCGATAACATATACAGATAACTGCGTAGGGGTATTGCATCTCTTTGCATGTTCTATCGCATTTTCCACAGGGAGTGTTCTGAGTAATTGTTCGGATTAATTCACGAACGCATATCGCATCAAAATTCACGATGCCTTGGCGCTTAGCTTGGCGGTCCACCGCTGTGCGTTTTACTAGGAGTTTTCTTGCTCGTACAACTTCTCTGTGGAATTGTTTACCACCGGCGATTTTCCGGACCGATACGACTAAGATCCCTAAATCTTCAAAAAAAGAGCTTGCTCCTTTCTAAAAGGCCGGCAATACTCCTGAAATAAGGTATTTTAAGCCATGTACATTAAAATAAAAAAAATATATATTTATGATAGATTTTGTAAAACGTAAATAAGAAATATTGATTTCTGTTTATAAAATTGGATTATAAATTTTATATTTCAATTTTTAGAATTTTTTTTCGTCTGTTCCTCAAATCTGGAAAATGCTATCCGCCATATTAGAACATGCCGTTACGTCACTGATGCTACCTAAGGGTAATTTTGTTCTGTATCACTGATTAAGAGAACTAACTAAGGTGCTGTATTTTTTCGAAATTTATCAAGTTATCATTACGATTATTGAGTTTTATTCCGAATTTTATTGAAAAGGCATCATGGAAGATGAATTCGTAAAAGCAGAAAATACTAATATAATAAATACCATTGATGGTGGCAAAGTTTTTGCATGCAATCCCAATTTTTGTTCCGCTGAGTTGAGAAATGTTAAAACATCAGTGTAAGAAGTACCTACTTAAATTGCGACGGACCTCGACAGTCTTTTTAAAAACACAATTTAAAATATAAAATGATTTAATGTTCTTCCGAAGGTGGTTAGTCACAGAATGAATTAAATTTAATGTTAGTAAAATAAGTCTAAACTATTATCATATCGTCACGGGATATGTGTGGGAGTTGTTTGTCTTACAATACACAGAAATCTAAGTTGGCTTCTTATGAAAATGCGTACCGTTCGATATAACTCCTCCCTCCACAAGTTCGGGGTTATCCACATTTTACAGATTTTAGTCAATTTATTTTTAAAAATAATACTTAAAATAATTAATATTATAACTAAGATTTATAATTTTCAATAAGCTAACACTTTTATTAGTAATTTCACTTTTTTCATTTTCACTTAACTCACTATTACTAATTTCTCACATACTTCTCTGCGGTAATAAGTTCAGGAACTGTACGTCTGCTATATTAATTCCATCGAGGTTCATAGGCATCTTCAGGGTACTTGACGAGTCGAATAATATCTTTGGTAAGTTTATCATTGGCTGTTTAAGGAACGTTATTTCTTTCCCTTAGTCTGATGTCTTTTCAGTTCCTTTCGTATCCTTTGATTTTAACCTTGCAGTTATCATCCATAGTCAAGAGATAGGTTCCTAGTAGAATCTCCTGGCTTACTTCACTGTCGCAGAATTTAGTCATGGCTGTTTCAGTATTTGAGTAAACTATCCAGCGGTTTGGGTGTATGAGGTAGATCTTCACATTCTCAATCGTGACAGGGATCGGGTGAGAACTTGAGATATTTGTTTGAAACTGCATAATTTCTACGACACGGTTGTCATCGATGAAGGGTTTTATATCGTTCTCGTAACACAGAAATCGACGTTCGTCGACCTCGCGGCTTGACTGAGAGAGTGGTGTTGCTTTCAACCCTTTCACAAATAGGTAAGTATTTTTAGGTAGGATGAGAGTCGTCTGGCCATTATGTAATACAGGTGAGGGAATTAATTTATAATAGTTAAAAATTTCATTTCTAATTAGTGGAATACTCATAATGAAATTTATCTGATTTTTTTTCATATAGGCTTTTATCTCGATACATCTTTCTAATTTTACAATATTTTCGTAAGTAACAGGAAACACTAATTTATCAGTTTGTTCTATTTCCTTCAACAATATTATAAGTTCTTCCCTATCAATAATTGATTGATGCAGTATGTTAATTTTACTAGAAGCAATGGCTGTTTCGATTTCATTTAAATGGGAATATAAATTATGAAAGTTATCAAGAAAGATATTATAAAGGTGAATAATTTTGGCAATAGTTTGTCTAAAATTGGATTTGTTTAAAGCTTGATTAATATTTTGAGTACTATCTTCTATTCGTATAAAATTGCTTTTAGTAGAATTTGCCACGTTTGTAAAGGAGCCCACCATTTCGGTAACTATTGTCATTTTATTTTTAATTGCATTTTGTTCCGTATGTAACTTACTTAATAATCTTTCATATTTAAGAGCGTCATAATTATATAAGTTACCTGTGATATAGTTTTTATCAAAGAGCCAATCGGATTGAGGAGACCTCTTTTGATTCGTAATGAAGGAATTAGTTGCTTAAATTTGTCGCAGGTAACATTCAAAGTATAATCGGTTTGATATTGAACGGTTATAAAATCTGAATCAAATGACTTAATATCGGAACAATTTTGAACATGCTTTTTGAGCAACCCATATCTATGCATACTTGACTCCAATTCCTCGTAAAATAAATTTAAATCTAATATCTTAATAACTATCCAATTATCATAATTAACAAGTGCTTGACCTTCGTCCACAGGTAACCGGGTTCTTGTCAATGCGAAGCAGATGAAGAGCCTAGATTCCCACTATTCGGATCACCAATGGAAATAATCTGTGAAGGACGTTTAATGTCTTTAATAGGAACATTTGTGATACGTTTATAAGTTTCAACGGGAACTACATTTCTTTTTATAGCACCGATGACATGAGCCTTTTGGTAACGCGGTCTATCCTTACCTCGTCTTGTAGTATTTGGTCCCTTTGGCGTGTTCTCTTACTAACTGTTGTGTGAACTGCTTATCAAAATCTACGGCGAATATATTATTGGATTCGGTGTGCCCAAATGCTACTTCAAATGGCGTGAGATCTGTTGAAGAATGAATTGAATGGTTGTATGACATAACAGCATATGTCATCACTGATGCAGCGTCTGTAATTTTGTGTTCATATTTCGTGATACGGTAAATTTCAGTAATAGTTGAATGGAGCCTTTCGATAAGTCCCATAGAGTTGGGGTTGTGCGCAGTACCAATATGTAGATATAGTGATTTTGTATAATGTAAGCATTTCCTTTGAAAGTACATTGTTAAATTCCACACCGGGAATTCCGTAAAATGAAAAATACTTTATTAAAGCTCTTATTACTTCCGGGGTAGACCTACTATTAATTTCGATTGCTTGACCCAATTTGCTGAACGCGTCTACTAAGGTTAGAAAATATTTACCTTCTATTAAAAAAGTATCAATGAAAATTTCTTGGAATGGTTTAGACTGGGTTTGAGTCAGTTGAAGTTGAGGTTTTAGGGGTTTACGGTCGTATTTCATTTTTTTACAAACCTCATATGAGTTTATGACTGTTTTTTCCATATTATTTCAATAAAACGTTCGCCTCAAATTTACTAATGTTTCCCTAATTCCCCGATGGAAATTTTTACCTAAATGATATTTAAGGACTACTTCGCGTTGCTCGTTTTCATCTTCTACATAGACTATTCTCTTAGTACATTCATAAAATTTTACAGTATCCTTTTTGAATAATTGCGTTGTGACTTCGGAAAACTGCTTACGGTGTGTGACATCTTCAGAATAATTTTTTTTTTTAATTTTGGGTCTTATATATTCTTTCAGGAAAATTTTAATTAATTCCAAATTATTTAAAGGTAAGTGAACTTTCAATATATTTTGTTTATTCCTGGACAAGTTTTTAACTGAACATTCATTTCTGTTCCACGTATGAACGAGTATTTGGTTTGGTTTCGTATCAATCGCTTCCTGAAAGATTAAGATTCCTGCCATGTCTACATCTTTAGCCTAATGTATTGTATTGTTACTACTATGTCCTTCAGAGGCTGTGATGGTGCTACTAGTAGGAAACGGTATCGAATATGGGGATTGTCTACCGTGTAGGGAGGGAATACTCAAAGTATCCGAGTCCGATGATACTGTTACTGTATCCATTGCCTGATTTGAATGACCTAACTGTACAATTTTAGAGACTACATTACTCAGATGATGTTGAAGTTTTCTTTCGTTTTTATCTATATTTACTTGCATAGAGATATCGTCGTTATCATTTAAGGCGTTTATCCTAATTCTAGATAAAGCATCAGGGTTACAGTTCTGTTTCCCGTTCTTATATACTATTTCGTAATCAAATTCCGATAGAGGTAACTTCCATCTAGTGAGTTTACTATTCAGTTCATTAATGGAATTTAACCAGGCTAAAGGTCGATGGTCTGTGTAGATTGTAAATTTCTTTCCATATAAGTAAGGGCGAAAATGTTTGACTGCCCAAACGATTGCCAAAAGTTCTTTCTCTATCGTGCTGAATTTTGTTTCAGCGTCGTTCAATGTACGAATTGCAAAGGCTATAGGCTTATCACTACCGATAGGTCCCTGAGATAGAACTGCACCGAGGACAAAGTTCGACGTCGTCTGTAGTGAGCACAAACGGTCGTGAGAAATCGGGGTACTGTAAGAGTGGGGCTTAGAAGCTCTTTACATCTTTCAAATGCGTTTATATATTCTTTTGTAATTTCAATTTTGTTTTTCTTTTTCAGGCAAGAAGTGGTTGTGTAAGTTTGACAAAATCTTTAATAAATTTTCTGTAATATCTTACTAATCCGAGAAAACTTTTTATTTCGGTGGCTGTACGCGGTAAGGGATATTTCAGTACTGATTTGATTTTTTAGTCATTAGGTGTTAAATCTTCTTTTGTGATAGTATGGCCAAGATATAGAACTTCTTTTCTCAAAAACTCGCAATTATCTAAGGTTTTAAGTTGGTTTCTCTGAGACGATTAAAAATGTTTCTTAATTTTTCGATATGTTCCTGAAGACTAGACTAGACTAGATGACACAATTATGTCATCGAGGTATACTAAGCAATGGATACCTTGGAGGCCTCTTAAAATATTATCCATTGCCCTCTGGAATGTTGCGGGGGCTGTCTTTAACCCCAAAAGGCATGCGTAAATTCATAGTGGCCTGATTGAGTTGTGAAAGTTGTCTTCGGCCTGTCAGCTTCATTTACTTCTATTTGGTGGTACTTGTAAAGCCACAACCCCAACAACAACCCTTGACCTTGCAAGTAGCCACTTGCAAGGTCAAGGGTACTAAAGTAAACAGATTTACCTAGCTTATCAAAAAGGTCAGTTATATTAGGTAACGGGTATTTATCGTCTACTGTATTCTCATTTAATCGCCGATAATCTACTACCATTCTAAATTTAGGCTGCCCGGATGCATCTAGTGTTTTGGTGACTAAATGAACTGGTGCGCTCAAAGGTGAGTGAGGATTGTGAAATACGTTATTTTGAAGAAGTTGGTCTACTTGTCTTTGTATTTCCTCATTTTGAGAAGGTGGGTGACGATATGGTCTAATGTAAATAGGATCTTCATTAACGGTTCTGATATTATGTTTTACCTGATTTGTAAAGGAAAGTGGAATTTTTTCACTATAAAATATGTCGCGGTATTCATAGCATAGTTTAGTAATAGCTTTCCGTTCCTCTTCGTTTGTATGATTTAATCGTAGCTTGTTTAAATTTTCTTATAAAATTTCATCTATCTCGCAATCGGAATTCATCACATTAATGTCACACTCATTATTTTCAATTACAGTTACATTAAACGGTTCTATAATTTTAATATTAGCTTTCTCGTTTGAAACATTTTGAATAATGGTACGGTGTAAATGCAAAGAAATTTTCACATTTTATAAGGGCACATGGCATACGAACTCCTTCGCTAAATTGTTTAAAATCAATGATTGCGTCCACGTTTTGTAAGTTGGTAGGAATTTTAACCCGTGTTTCCGACCTTGGTTCTAAGTTAATTTCGTAAGGAGGGTTATAGATTATTGGTATTTCAGTATTAGGCGTTAGCAAGACTTGGTGGTACATGTCGATATTAGCTGCCAATTTTTTTAATAAGTCTGACCCAATTTATGTGGAAGAGTACTTTTGAACGCTGTATAAAAATAATTTCGTTATGCATGATTTGCGCATGCGTGCTTACTACGGTAAAAGGTTCATTGTATTTAAATTCGCTAAAATTTTGGTTAGCCTTTGCGGGACTGATAAAAGATCTACTACTACCGGTGTCTATTCAAAACTTGGAATTTATTTCGGTAATAACTATGTGAGGCAATTTTAAAATACTATCGCAATAATTAAGATGGATCATTTCGGGGGTTTTGGAAGGCTACTATCGGAAAATTTTCAGGAACCGCACTATCTTCATTATTAATTTCATTTCAATTTTCGAGATACTGACCCTCAAACGAAGGGTCTTCTACAAAACCATCATAGTGGTCGTAGTAGTCACCGTCATTATTATCTTGAGAGAAATTTTGATATGACGTTGAAGGTTCCTCACTAAAGAACAAGTCATTGGTTGTCATGTTTTGCCTAATTGGTGCGGTGCGCATATATACGTCAGTGACGTAAGCATTTTTAGACGGTTGATTTTGTATGCCGAAACTGATTGGGTTGCTGTTGTATGCCGTATTTAAATTGATTAGGATATTGTTGAAGACCGTATTTAACTGATTTGGTTGTGGTTGATTTTGCATACCGTATCTTTGAACTTGGTGTTGGGGAATGCCAAATTTGAATCCACCACTTTGGAACGGTGCTCGTGGTTGTTGGGTAAATGGATTATTGAAATTTTGTGGTGATGCAAAACGGTAACCTTGTTGAGAGGGCGTGAATTTATTAGAGTATATGAAATTAGGCCTATATCCTATCTGATTATTGGGTACACCAAACCTGAAATTACTATTATTATTATTGTTTGGTGGCGGATTTGAATTTATAAATGTAGATGGTCTCACGAAACTTTGAATGGCTGAACTGGTTTGGCTTTATGGTTTTTGGCGTTATACTGTGCTAAGAAGTTAATTTCCTCCGTGACTATACTTAAAGCAATCTCCAAAGTTGAACAGCCTTTGAGTCGAACAATTCTAATGAGGTCTTCGGGTAAATTGTACAAAAATACGTTTAAGGCGGTATTATTATATATAATCATTTTAGCGGCTTTAATTCCTTCATCGGAAAATCTTTGTAATTTGGCAAGCAGGGAACTTTTTACATTTTGTATTCTACTACAAAACTGAATATATGACTCTCCTTGTTTAATTTTTAGAGACTCTAGCTTGATAGCAATACATTCTTCTGAACGAGGGTCGCCGAAATGTTGGGTTAAAATTTATTTCAAATCTACCCATGTACTTAAACTAGGATTATCACTAAGTAGGGTCGCAGCTCTACCTGAATCGGAGTATTATCGCCTCCTGAATTTAATAAAACATATTCACATTTTGAAATAAATAAATTGAGTAATTTTTCATCTCCGTCGTATCTAGGAATTAAATCTAAAATGTGTGCTGGAATAACAGTTACTGACATTTTATTTAAACTATTTTACTTAATCTAACAAATTAGTAACAAGGATATTTATTAGCCTATTTTTGTGCCAACAAAATCAGATAAATGCAAATAATTTGGCCCGACGATTTTAGTTCGGAAAATGCGGAAAAGAATGGGATAATGTAAACAGGAAGTGAAAAGGTTTACTCACAGTATGTTCAATCCCATGTCCTCCAGTTGATTCTGCCCACTTCGATACTGCCGATGTGTCCTGTGCGCGTAATCGATTGATTTGGAAACGATTGAGCGCGCGTCGCGGGAGTTATTTGTTTGGTTCGAGGATATCCGATCCTGACTGCTATACCGACGCTTAAACCAATTTTGGGGTCCGAAAGGGCGTTAATACAACAGCGGAATATATACGGATATCCTACCGGCTGCGCCACTTAAATTGCGACGGACCTCGACAGTCTTTTTAAAAACACAATTTAAAATATAAAATGATTTAATGTTCTTCCGAAGGTGGTTAGTTACAGAATGAATTAAATTTAATGTTAGTAAAATAAGTCTAAACTATTATCATATCGTCACGGGATATGTGTGGGAGTTGTTTGTCTTACAATACACAGAAATCTAGCTTGGCTTCTTATAAAAATGCTGATGTGGTTGTTTGGAATATTGAGCCAGGGACGGATTGAGGCGATATAACTACCTATTACCAACTTTTGTTTATACAAGAACACAATACCAGGTCAGAGTGTATTTTGATAAAACGTAGTTTAGTTTATCTATTATTACAATCATTAGTAATCATTAGTTATAATATCTAAGTTACGTTAATTTATTACAAAATTTGACTTGCAAACAAAAGATCCTGAGGTGAAGGGATACCCTTCCCATCTTTTGTTTTGTATTAAACGGTAGTTAAATATAAGTCATACTTTCATGAAAATGATCTACACAGAAGAATAGCCTGGTTTTTGTAGAAAATATATTCGGGTATCTTCTTGCCAGTTTTAACCAAGTATTTAAATACTTGGCACTTGAATCAATAACTTTTCCGGCGTTCTTATGCTCGTATTTTTACATTCGGGCACAATACATTAATTATTTTGATGATAAATCATTATTAAACACTAAAAAGTATGTTATTCTTTTGCAAAATCGGCAAAATCGAGGACAATGACGTCACGAGTAGAACAGCATGGCGGCTAGCGTTTTCACTTGAAAATTTAAAACGATAGATTAAAAGTAATTTTTATGGCACTATTCGGTTTAAAAAATATATATATATAAAAATTGTAGTGATTCATTATCACTCTAGGATTCATTTAAAACAATTTTTGAAAATGGGTGTATTACCCTATTCCCCTGGTGTTGCGGTTGTTCATGGGCGGCGGTAGTCACTTACCATAAGATGAGCCGCATGCTCGTTTGCCCTAAAAAAAAACAACTCATAATATTAAAAAGCTGGTGTTGCCATCCCGCATGCCAAGCTGAGCAGATATGTCAGTATATCCCTATGGGGCAATATATGGGCGAGGCCTATGTTCAGCAAGGACTTTTAGAGGCTGTAATGAATGAATGAATAAGAAATTGCTTGTTGTAAATAATACATATAATTCCTTCAAGAATTAAACCGTCGATTAGACTATTTGTTTAAGGAACAATAAGCTCGCCATGTGATAGGGGTGTAAAAGAAACCATCGTTTCATTTTATCGTGTAGGTTTAATAAAAGGCAATTACAGGATATGCCAGAAATATTTTATGGCTTCCGATAGGTGGCGTTATAACCATCCCGCCTTCGTCAGACGTAAAATGCGTATGTAAAACGTAAAAAGTACATGTAAATTATGGAGCGTATTTTTAACGACTACTTCATAGTATACCTAGAACAGAATGACGTATTTACCGACCGCCAGTTCGGTTTTTGCACGCTGGCCTTTTAAGCAAGCTTCTATCTGGCCTCATTGACTGATTGAGGGACTTTCTGAGTGAACGGTCTGTCCGAACCATCATTGAGAGCTGCTCGACCGCTCATATGACAACTGATATCGTAGTTCCTCTGAGGTCCGTTCTCTCCACAACTCTCTTTATAATGCATATTAAAAATCTGCTTATGCTTCCTATCAATGGGTATGTAGACGACAGCACATGCACATGTCATGTAGAGGTGCTAGTCAAATGTCTGACTAGTCGGGATCGGGATCATACCCAGTCCGAAAGAAAATCTATCTATAGTTGTGCGTGCAAATCTCTCATTGCAGTCAGTCTCGGAATGGGGTGATGCCAACTTTGTGAGATTCAACGCCTCCTAAACACAAGCGTTTCTATTCAACGCTAAAAGAAGCTTGCTCACCGCGGCTCCCCCTTTTAGCGATTACTATCTTTGGAGTACACTGAATTATTTCATTTGTAAGAGGTTCGTATACCATCGAAACTAAGCTATAGATGGTGAATTGAGTGCAGATTCAAAACAGCCGCATGAAAACTAGATGTCCTTGGGGCAGTACTTTACGCTGGAGCAGCTTTTTACCATCAAGCAAGTACAGTTGTGCATGGAGTTCAACTGGGCTTGTGCTTTAATATGTACTACTACTGTCACATATGAGCTAGTGGTACAAGATGCCTCCAAGCAGCGTCGAGGAAGTAAGAGGCTTATTACTAACCTTGACTGGTCTAGATAAATTAATCTTGTCAGCCTCGAGCACAGGCGCAGAGTAGCCAGTCTCGTGGTATTTTATAGGAAGTATTAGGGAGAGTTAATCCCTCTCTCTCTCTCCTGTCCAACATCGTACAACCAGGTAGTTCGGCTTTTTACACTTATTTTGCTTTGTCTTTTGTAATGCGTTAACTAAAGGAGTAGAATAATCTGCGGGCGGGTCTTTCCATTTGATCATAATCTAGGCATTTTTAAGACAAGAGTTAATAGGCTTTTTTTATTAACTATCTAGGACGTCATCACCTCTTACATATATTAGTCAAGCACGTTCTTATAGTATATAATATAAAAAAATGAATTTTAAATTACAACTAGGCTAAATACTGTAAATCTAACTATAACACGCGTACTGAGGTCACATAACTAGAACAAATACAGACTCGGGACACTGAGAGCTGGAGAAACTTTGTTAGCTTCATAGCAGCATATGAAAGTTTGCTCCGTTGCGAGAACACAAATTAGTTTGGTCAAATTAACAAGCGTTATAGGTTTTTAACACAAACAAACCTAAACAAGTTGAGAAACAAGTTTAAGCTTTGACTTGAAATGTTTTGTTGTATATATTATGTTGCTTGGGCAAGGTAAACAAAGATCCAGCCTTTCGGTTCTTGAATTCAATCGACTAAAAAAACATCACTTGGCAGTCTTTGTGTACAAAAATATAAATTATACACATATTTTATTAAATATGTTCAAGTTTCGTCCATTTGCAATTATTAAATCTCTGTTATTAATATCATCACCACCATCATCGTCGTTACCATCATTACAGTTTGTCACAACTCCTGAGCTGAACATATATACGTGGTAGAGTCAGGCTGCATCTATATTATAGTTATAGCACGCAAGGGTTGGCTTGACCAGGGTAAGACCAAACTCGCACAAAACACCAGCGTAGAATGACAGCTCAATACTACTCAGTTAGTTCAGATCGTACATATCCTGGAGGCGCCAGATTGTTACAATCTCTGCTCCACCAGCGGTCATACCTGCTGTTCCCCAAGGATCCCATTTAGGGCCGTTGTTTTTCACTATTTTAATAAATGATTTAGTTGATGTAATCCAGAGTCACTGCCTACATTATGCTGACCATATGAAGATCGATCGTGTGATAAGTGGCGTGAATGACTGCATTGCATTATAACAAGACACAGATGCAGTTTACGATTGGTGTTCTGCTAATTTTATGTCCTTAAATATCAGTAAGTGCTTAGTTATTATCTTCACTACCAAACTCAACCACCTGGATTTTAAATATAATATCAATAGCCACCTTCTGACAAGGAGATTGTTAAAGAGTTGGGCGTAGACACGTATTTCAATTTAAAATTCTTGTTCCATCCGCATTATAAGTATATGACGCGGTTATATAACGACGGGTTTATAATTCGTGTAACGAAAAAGTTATCCAAACGGCTCGCATCATTTCGATTATTTTATAATTTGGTTCGTTATGTACTAGAATATGCATTCTTTACTTTATTCCACTGTATTGTCACCTTTTTATAGGGTACATTCTGACAGCATCGAGAGGGTGCAGAGCCTCAAACATTGCGAAGGAAACAATTCCTTCGCAATGTTTGAGGCAAATATGGTCACTCGTGTCATCTACCATAGTACGACTCTCGAAGTTAAGTTTTTTTATGTCCAAAGATTATCTTCGAGGATACAATTTGCCGACCAAGTTTTTTTGCACAAGATTGTGCATTCTCATATAGATTGCCCAGAGTTATTAAGACTAATTAACTTCAATTCTTGTTTACTACAACGTGGTCAAAGATTTTATAGGCTATACATACTCTGGATTAACGCTTCCATTTTCAATCCTGTTGTTAAAATATGCCTTGATTAAGACGAGACTAAGCGTAGTAACGTACATCTAGACATATGCGATAGTGAGCTTGTTAGATATAAAAGAAATTTACGTATTTCTCGCAATATTTTTAACATATTTTTATCTATTTTCGCTACAAAAGAACGGATATTTCACTTTTAAGCCGGTATTTACAGCAATAGTGTCAAAATACAAACATTTTACCTTATCGCTAAATTCCATGAAAGTAAACGAAAGTAAGACGAAAGTGATGGTTTATGAAAGAAAAGAAAGTAAAACGTTATGTGAAATAAGAATAGAAGGAGAGTTGATTGAGCAAGTGAATGAGTTCATGTATTTGGGATGCATATTTAGCAGGGACGTTTAATATGATAAGGATATAGAACGACGACTGAATGCAGGTCATAGAGTGAATAGGGCTCTACACAAATGTGTCACAATAGGTACGTATGGTAATTCATAATGCTGTGTTAATCTCTACTTTAATGTATGGTAATGAAAGTTGGGTGTGGCAGAAGAAGCATGAAAGTAGAATAAATGTTGTAGATATACGGTCTTTAAGGAGCATGCTAGGGCTGAATCTGAATGACAGTGTGAGAAATTGCGTGATAAGAGAAAAAGTTGGTGTGCAAGATAATGTTGTGAATAGGATTAAGAAAGAAATGCTTCGGTGGGTTGGTCATGTAGAAAGAATGAACGAAGAGAAGGCAGAGACGCGAAGGGATGCCCTAGACGAAGGTTTTATCGACCAAATTGGTGATATTTTGAAAATGTGGCACACATTAGGAGTACCCTTAACTGACGAGCGTGTATGCGTAGATATATGGATGTAAAGGAAGCGACAGAGGTACGTCTGGATCGTGCCAAATGGAAGTCCGTAGTCTCTGCTTACCCCTCTGGCTGACAGGCATGAGTGCTTATGTATGTATGTGCGTATGTTATGTATTCCTTGAATTTATAGCTTCGTAGTCAGCTGACGAACGTGCATTGTTTATTCCACGTTCTAATTTTGGAACTGCGAGTAGCTGATCAACTCCATGTCCTGATACCAAAATTTTCAGCCGATCTACAGTTTCATGTCCAGTAATATCTTCTATAAGTTTACATTCCCAATGGATTATTAATGACGAATAAGGTTTAAACTCGCTTTTGAGAGATTCTGCAATAGCTTTGCGATTTTTCACACGCTACCGACGAATAGAAGATCTATTGACATTAAATTCTGATGAATCACAGCCTGCACTTTTCAAAATAGATGCGTTCACGGCCATAGTTACTCGTCTGTCACTTAATTTAGGGACGTCAAGACTGAAAGCTAATTGGCTGTTAACAATATCTTTTTGAGCTCGCTTCTGTTTGCACTTCAGACAATTCTGATATGCATTTGGAGTCAGATGAAGTTGCTTCTTTATTGGTGGATGGAACTGGACTGGAGTCTAAGTGAGTGGACCAGACTAGAGAGTAGAGAAGGAGTCTTGACTGGATGGCGAAAGAAATGATAATGTAGAAGAAGACCACTTTTCTGGTAAAACCGAGAAATCTTTGTTTTCACGCTCGCGCAATTTAAAAGGCGTTTTTCTTTCCCTCTTATTTTCTTAAATTTGCTTAAACATTTTCCGTCCACTGAACGAATTAAAAATTGGCGTCGATTTTGTCACACTGCTAATAAAAACAGCTTGTCTTCTTCTGAAGTCATAATATTTAAAGCATCACGATGAGCAATATCAAATAAATCTTCCAACTTTTGTTGCCAGTTTTGTTCTTTTTTCTTTAATGCTTCTGAACTTCATTTCTTGTTTTCTTTATTTTTTTTTAGATTCTTCCATTCTGTGAATAGTCTTTCACTTTTATCGATGACATGTTTTTCAAAAGCCGTCAAAGTCGCAGATTCATGTATGCTTTTCTTTTCTTCATTTTTGTTATAAACCACACAAACCTGTTATGATGTTAGTGCACACGCATGCGTCTTAAATTGTACGTCGTTATGTTTTTGATAGTGTGAACGGTCTAAATCTTCTGTACGTGTCGGTACAGAAGAGCGGTCAAGGGTAGAAAGAGATAAGAAGCGATTGTGTATGCGATGGTTTCTTTTTTGTTTGAATAGAATCATTATTTTCTCTCTTTTTTCAGGCACTATAAATGATAGCCCAGAATCACTATTTCCTGTAGCCTTCATGAGCACTGCAATGAGTAATAGCAATTTTTTTTTCTATTTTTCTTCAGTTACTGTTTATGCTAGTTCGGAATCACTACTTCCTGTAGTTATATCATTGGACCGGCATAAGCCCTGCAATGATAATAAGAATCACATTTTTCTTACTCATTATCTTTTTCAATTCCGTATAGAGCAATTACAGTTCGACCATACCGTAATATGTCCCCGTCACAATTACACAGTAGTGTAACGTGAGGGACGTCTCACAATTTATTTATATTTATTTATTTATATTTTAAACGACAATATAAGACCAAAGTTTGCAAACCAACAGTAACACTACACATCTCAGTGTAACATAGAGCAGCCTCTCAGCAACACCACCTTCCTCTCCTGCACTAGAATAATTACTCCGCTATAGTTATGCAACCTCTGTATTTAATAGACGCGCCGATATGGCCACTTCTGACTATCGCACGTTCTCGTACAGTTGGCAGTAAACCGTCAGCATACGGTCTATCGGTCGCCCTACACTTCGTCTACCGGTACGACGCTGCCACTTTTGAATAATTACTCCGCTATAGTTATGCAACCTCTGTATTTAATAGACGCGCCGATATGGCCACTTCTGACTATCGCACGTTCTCGTACAGTTGGCAGTAAACCGTCAGCATACGGTCTATCGGTCGCCCTACACTTCGTCTACCGGTACGACGCTGCCACTTTTGATATAATTACTCCGCTATAGTGATGCAATCTCTGTATTTAATAGACGCGCCGATATGGCCACTTCTGACTATCGCACGTTCTCGTATAGTTGGCAGTAAACCGTCAGCATACGGTCTATCGGTCGCCCTACACTTCGTCTACCGGTACGACGGTGCCACTTTTGAATAATTACTCTGCTATAGTGATGCAACCTCCGTATTTAATAGACGCGCCGATATGGCCACTTCTGACTATCGCACGTTCTCGTACAGTTGGCAGTAAACCGTCAGCATACGGTCTATCGGTCGCCCTACACTTCGTCTACCGGTACGACGCTGCCACTTTTGATATAATCCTGCTATATGATTATAATTAAATATGTTCTATGCGCAGAAATATTTTACTTCTAGAATCAAACAATAGCTTGTTTATAGAATTCGTTAATGGGTGTAAATAAAGTTTGTTTAATCTATCTTTGAAGGATGATCAATTTGTAAACAAAGTTTTATTTACTGATATCTGATATTTAATTAAAATGTTAGATAACTGTTTGTTTAGTTTAGTTTGTTAAGTTAGGGGAGAGGGCCTTTCTTTGTGTGTTTTATATATTCCACGGTAAATTTTTTTCATAAAGCGGTAACATAAGTTAAGAAACTAAAATCTCACCTGTTATTACTTTGAATCCTCAAAAAATGACCGAATTTTATTTCACCTTATCAGAACATAATCCATTTCTGCACCATTTTCTACTATTGTATATGAACTGATGTTGGTTTCTATTCTAAAACAAAAGTTTTTACCACAGCCATGCTGTTGCCTCTAGTAGTAAATACTCTCCTTCGTTGTTTTGGTTTACGAAGCCCCACCCCCCATGAACTCTTTCATATCTTTCATTCATTTTTCTTTAAACCATCACTTCCAACTTGCGGTACATACGCACTTACTACATTAACAACTAAATCGCTCGTCATTAATCCCTAAGTCCTTTTCCAAAAATCGTTTGACCAGCTATCTAATACCACACCTACACGTTTATTCTTCCCATAGTTTCCTCTCTATAGATCCAATATCATATAGATTTCGAACCTTTTCACTTTGTTTCTTACAGACTAGCTACATTCGCCCTTCTCCTATCCACAACATACCGGGCGTGATGCTATTTTACCAAATTTTTATAAAATTATTTAAGCCAGGGGTAAGATGCAAAAAACGACCACATCCTATCCCAATCGGCCGACCTATAGTATCAGACTCGGCGGCAGCCTGAAGAATGCAACCGCGATTTCAGCGTGAGTGGCACCACACTCCGGACAAGATAATGGGCCAACGAGCCTAAAGGGGCGTCGACGGAAACCTGATATCCGTCCGGATGAGAGGTCAGCAGAAGGTCCAACAGGGAAGGTGTACGATCTTCCACATCTGGAATCCACGTAAGCGCAGTAACAAGTTGTGTCAGATCATATGCCAAAGCAAAGTCATAAACAGATCTCCCCGCATGATCGACTAAACGTAAACCCAGCCATTCGGCGTGGTGGGCGTTAAAATTGCCAAGGATCACGATCTCTGCGAATGGGATCTGTTGTAGCATGGAATCTGTAGCCATTTGGAAGTTGTCAAGGAGTCAGTCTGTTTCGGTATTACCGCTATGGGACCTATAGAGGTATCCGTAGACGCGGGGATGGTCATTGCTGTCTACGTGCAGCCATAGGATGGACAGGTCCGCACCTTCAAGACTGCCGAGGCGTAGGGAACAGATGTCCTCTGTGACGTATACGAAAACCCCAGCCCAGGACATAAATAAATGTTCTTATTTGTACCCCGGTTAGGAGAGATATGAAGTATCAGCCGGAGGGGACACCTGAGTCTCGTTTAAAAAAAGCAAGGCCGGCTTCGCCGTCTTCAGGTGGCAGTGGATAGCGTTAAGGTTGGAATGAAGTCCTTCGATGTTGCAAAAAATCACGGATAGCGTGTCAGGGGTCGCCTTGGTGTTGTTGCTCCGTTTGCCTCGACTATTTTTTGTCGCGAGTGCAATTGCACCCCCTTTAGAATACGCGGGGCAGCCTGAGCACCCACGCTCAGGAAGAGTAAGATAACTTGGTCGTGAATGTTCAGCAAGGGATTTTTCGTCACCAGGAGTGCTGGTACTCTCCTGTTCTTTATTTGATTCCGCTACCACGTTAAGAGGGGGGGGGGAATTGGGCCTCCGACCATCTGGACTCACCAAGCGAAACGCAGAGGTAACTCGCTACTTCGCGCTGGTATTCTGTGAGGTCGTAGTACCACCACCGTTCGAGCCGGCCCATCCGTGCGGCAGAAAAATCTGCCGCGTGGCTCTACTACTGTAACTTGTCTCCGATATTGAAAAACAAATATAATGTAAACTATATAATCAAATGATAAATAAATCTATACAATGTATCTGTTTATAATGTTATAATACTCACATACTTATCCAAAAAAAAAAAAAAAGATTTTTAAAACTTATGTCTGTACCCACTCAGTACCTTACTGAAGGGCTCCGAGAGAGGATTTAAGCTTCGGAAAGGAGGGACAAAAGTGACCCACCTTTTCTAAATGTATGATATCAAGTTATTCGCCTCCAGTCATTCTCATCTTATGGAATTGCTAAACATCACTTGTGAGTTTAGCGATTCTACTAGAGTGAAGCTGCAGACAGATAATGTGCGTTCCTCTATGTCGAAAGGGTAAGGTTACTAATTTTTAAGGCATAGACTTACCTATGCCTATCAATATAAGGACCCTTTCCTCGGCTGAAACACATCGGTACCTAGGTAAGTCACAGAACATCAGTATTGATGAAGCAGGTATGAAACATTTTTTTTTTTTTTTTTTTTTGAAGACACAGACCAGCCAATGCGCCCAAATGGGAGAAGTTCAGTTTGCGATATGTTTTATGTACGCTTGACCAATGTGATTAACAGCCTCTTGTTCAGTGTGAATAAGACACACGCATAAAATGGTTGAGTCATGCCTGTTCTTATTTGTCTCTCAGGTGGACTCAAATTGAATTTAATGAACGCCCTGGATAGAAAATTTCGCACTACTTGACGTCATATAGGATGCATCAACAGAGACCGTCGATAATGAACGCTGAAACATTGTAGACGCGGTTTTTTAACCGTGGTTACTATGCATAACCGCGAAGTGTGCAATCTTTGTAATTACTTCCCGATGAGATCGGATAATCTATTCACGGCGTCATTTCTTGTGATAAAAGGCTTACTCCTCTATCCTTAGTCAACGAGCAGCCTTAGAGAACGACAAGACTCGGCGGTACATAACATTTCCTAACGGGAGATCGTATAGAAGGGGAAGGAGCTTCACGGAAGGTTCTACAAGGTTCTTCATAAGCTTTTCGTTGACACAATCACCTCCCTCAACTGGCTACGTTTTGGTGACCTCTTTGGGAAACCAAGGATTTTGTTTGTGCGATACAGAATCATTATTAACAGCAACAACTATCGAAAATACATCTTAAGTGATGGCGCCATCGACATACGTCGAGCTTGTCGCCATCCCCATGAGTCACTTAGGCATTTCATCTTCGGTTGTTCGGCTCTTCCTAACTCTGGGTATTTGCACAGACAAAACCTAGTAGCCAGGATTCTACACCAGGAGCTCGTTCTGAAATACGGTCTCGTGGATCGGACACTTCCTTATTAAAAGTACTTTCCGGAAGCCGTGCTCGAAAAAGACTGCATCAGGTTCTACTGGGACCGGGCTATCATCACAGACAGGAATTTTCTTGCGAAAATCCTGATATTGTGCTGATGGACCGGGCATAGTCAAGGACATTTTTATTCGGAATTACGATTCCATATGACGTGTTCAATGTGGAATCTCGTGGAAGCAGAAACAGATTAGCGAACAAAATATCTGGACCTTGCGCACGAGGTGACTGACATGTGGGGTGGTCTGCCGGTCGAAATTATACCTGTAGTCGTTTCAGTGAACGGGCTAATCCCGGTCAGGCTCTCGGGTCATCACACGTGACTGAGACTCCGTGACGGACCGCTCCGGGTTCAAATGCGGTGGTGATTCCTCCCCATTTCTCCATAATCCCTCCTCGGCCATTTAGTCTTCCCTGCCGAGAGCGTCCATCTAGTTGGACTCTTATTAACGTATGTAGTTTTCATTTAGTTATTTTATTTTACTGATATTTACATATATTTATCATTTTTATTCATATATTTATACAGCTCAGCCAGATTAGAAAACTATATGATTACCCCAATAATAGTAATAATTTATTTCATACCCATGTATAGTCCATAACTATGTTAGTAATTAGCTTAATCCATGTAAGTCTTAAATTATTACACACAATTAGCCTGGTTAATTGTGTGTAACATTCATTGGCATAGACATCCAATGCCCAGGATGGGACAGAAAAATTTGGCTCTCTGCGTATACTTAATCCATAGACTAGGCACATGTAAAATGACTGACAAGGTTGAAGAAGAACGTTATCTTAACTTCTTTTTTTACAGCGTGCAAAGTGACGGGACAACATGTTACAACGAACTGCCAATGCCCTTCTTTCTCTTTTTAAGTCCGCATTATCAGTCATATCCTCACTTAACGAGACCAACATACCTGAACTGGAACACCCTATTTAACTGAACGTTCCTCAACTTAAAAGGAGGAATCGTTTCACTTTTTGATCTAGTGCGAAATACCAATAATTCAGATAATTGATAGAATCAGGCATTACTTTGCGGAAATTCATTACAATAAATATTAATTAATTTGCAACCATCCGCTAACTAAATACAATGACGTGTCTTATCTGGATTGAAGAGCACCTCCCCCCTTCCTCAATTGCGTACACCAATCCCGTCACCACCAATCCCAGCACCACTACTCCCAGCACCACTATTCCCAACATCACTATTCCAGCAAAGACACGCCATCGACGATAATACATTTATCGTCGAAATTCCCACTAAATGAGCAGCCGAGACCAGCGTTGCCACGCTCAACGATCAACTGACTTGATTTAATTGGCCATACCAGCTTTTAAAAATTTCGATCAACTCGCTTGGTAAGGCTACGTCACGCAGTTCCAAGAAAGCAGAGTATATTTGCGTTTTCCTATTGGTATACATAGTACCTAAAATTATGCTTGTAATGAGCGTTAAGGAGATATAGTAACTCAGCTCAAATTCTTATTTCGCCCCCACTTCCCTGTGCGTCGTATGCAATGTACCGACATGTTTGTAATCACTAATATTGTAAGTAGATAGGTCGTTAGATACTTATTTCATTAGGTTCATCATATTTATGCCCGTTTCTTTACGCCAACCCAGTAGCTTCTTATTTTTATTACGGTTATTTCCCATTTTAATTTTACGTCGTCCTGTTGCGTAAATTCTGATCGTAAGTGACAGCTTCCCCTTTCAAAAGCCGAAGCGAGACTAACCGGGCGGCAGGAAACAATTTTCAAGACGCCGATAGTTGAGGTATTTTATTTTTACAGTGAAAATAATGGAAATTGAAAAAAAAAAACATAAGCCCTGCTTTATAGTTATTTCAGTTAGTATGCAAAGTTTCATGATCTAATTTAAAGTATTTTATGAATAACAGCGGTTTATTGTTCAGTTTGGAGGTAGCTTTGGATTTTTTTGCTATCAAGAAAATTTTACGGAATCGTGTTTTCGTCTAACATAGTACTTAACATTTATTCTCAACTTTACGATATATTTATTTCAAAATTAATGCTGCAATATTTTCGGCATAACGGAGGACTTTTCTAAGCCATTTGAGGTAGTATTTTTAATATTTCCCCTTAATATTGCACTAGAGAGACTGTTATCGTGTTCGACTGAAGCCGAACTGAGCAATTTAGATATCCACTGAGATGTTGCTCAAGCAGACTGTCAAGTACCTTAGCCATAATTGTAGCTAATGAGAGGCATAATGATTGCATCAGGGAGGAAATACTTTATCTGAGATATCTTCAGTTTTATTTGTTATTATAGGCACAACTATAGTTCTCATCAGCTGCTGAATGTCTAACACAAAGGGTGTGGAAAATATCTAGAAGCCCGCAGGGATGCGGCCCTGGGTGCAGAAGATGGTGAATGCTGAGGCCGTTGAGTTCTAGCGATATGCCCCTCGACATGTTTGTAATAACATCAAAAACATCATTCGGCATAAAGCTAATTGGCACACTCGTCTAGTAGTTCTAAACATCTGACATTATCCGAGACAATAATTTTCGGTGATGTTACCCTAAAATGCTCATTAAAAAAATTTGCTATCTCTCTTGGCTCATTAACTCCATTTCTAAAAATGTTTAAAGTCTTTGTTTTTATACTTTTCAACTAACATGTCCGTTTTAAATAGGTATTTATTATTTTGAAAAAACCTTTATTCTTGTTTTTTATTTTTATATTATATTTTGTAGTATACAACTTCCCAACAATAGGTTTCCTACGACACACCTAATTTATGAATTTCAGCATGACATCCCGGTGCACATACTTGACATGTCTATTCCTGCCAACAATACGAACGCCCTTCCTACAATTCTCCTCATAATAACGAGATACAGCAGTCGAAACTATCCCGATGATATCCCGGACGTCAGTTTGGGCGAGATTAGAATGGTTCTCCAGCATCTTAAAAACGGGAAGGCCCCAGGCGAGGATGGAATTACAGCTTCTACAGAAGCTCTACAATCTGTCCTCCATGGTGGCACTACTCCGGAGGCGTGAAGCAGAAGTGCGGTGTTCTTGTTCTTCAAGAAAGGCGACACTGCTGGACATACGAGGACGCTCAAGGTCACTCAGCAAGCTATGGAGAGAGCTATGCTCGGGGTTACACTGCGTGATAAATTTAGAAATGAGGATATCCGTAGCAGAACCAGAGTGACCGACATAGCCCAACTGATTAGTAAGCCGAAGTGCCAATGGGTCGACCCACCGACCTCGAACAACCGACAACCGATTGGGAAAAAGATTCTCGAGTGGCAGGCTCGTACCGGTAGGCGTAGTGTAGGGCGACCCCCCACTAGATGGAGTGATGAACTGGTAAAACATACCTACAGGAAGTCGATGCATATAGGTGGCTCAGGACCGGGCTTTATGGCATTCTTTGGGGGAGGCCCATATTCAGCAGTGGACTTGTGAAGGGCTGTAATGATGATGATGATGACCTACATATATATCTGTGATACAGGAAGGCAACACACCAAGTCTTATGGGAAAGCTACCAACTGACTATGGTGATTTATCAAGTATTCTTTACTTAGATTAAGCCCATAAGTTATAAGTGTATAATTTATGTAACTAAATTACTTATTATGCATTTAATAATATTATAAGTCTTATTTTGATCGCGTGTAAAGGTTACAGGCACTCATATTTCCTTTTAATTAAAATACCTACTCTAATTTTAACATGTCAGTTCCTACCTTATGACTAAATAAGCCAATAAAATTTATTAATTACGTGTACAGTATAATGATCCACCAATTTGGCGGCTACGAATAATGATGCAGAGAAAAGTTATTTTATATACACGTATATTAATCGCGTTTTTATGTTAGCCTTACTAATTAAAAAAATCCTGCTGGTCGTAACGCTTAGTTTTTAAAGCTTAGATTACCTAAAATATAAGTCAAAGATGTTTTATAGGTCTAAAACATCTTTGCAATACGTGCATAAACAGTCACGTCTGTTACCCCGAGGTGTAGGCAGAGGCAACAGTCTTTCATTGGGCACAATCTTCATACATTCCACTCGTTTGTTTAAAAAAATTATATAAATAAATTAAAAATATTATTACTGATAAAATATTGCCTATAAGCCATGATTGTAATCTGATAGTAAAACATATTAGAGAAAGAAGATCAGCGATATATATAACATTATACCGACTCATGACATAATATTGTTGCGCGCCTAAGTTGACGTCTCGCACTAGCGCCATCTGTGTCGGGTAACGGAGCGAGGAGAGCCTTCCAGAAAATGACATTACTAATCTTTCTACCGACAGCGCCATCTAGTATCGAAAGGAAGAACTAAGCTTCTAGAAGCCCGACACTCGAACTTTCGGCGCCTAGTCGATTGGCGCGCGTATTTACTTGAATTGTTGATGTTTCGGTGATAATGTGTATTTAAAGGCGCTGCAAGATGCGAGCGGGGGACTATTGAATTTGGCGAGACAAGCGAAGCTTCGGAGCGAAATAAAGTGAATCAGTGTGATTAATTATTAGTGTTTTCTAAGTTTTAATTAGTGTAAAGTGAATTAAAGAGTTAATTTTGGTAATTCTATCGGCAATTTTTATTGTCACGAACCTCAAGCTCGTAACAATATAATATTTTGTTACCCCAACAACATGTCTTGTGCAAACATTTGCAGATTTTCTCGTACGAATGGAAGTATTTGCTTAACAAATTATATTCTAATATAGTCGACCTTACTTGAAGAGTAAACTGTTTACACTGTCAATGAAATAAATTTATATATGAAATGTGAGACGTTAACATAAACAAGTCTGATGTGTGTACCAATTACCGTTTTACGAGGTAGAGCCATGCTACAGCTAGTATTATATTGGTAGTATAGCTGTAGCACGATTGGGATGGCTCGACCGGGGCAGGACCACGCTCTCACAGAACGTAAACGTAAATTTTTGTATATATAATATGTTTCTCAAAAAAAATTATTATTTTAAACGTTGTTTTTTGAAATTAAATCGATTTTATAATTGAAAGTAAACATAAATTTAATCAATATGTATTAATTGTAAAAAATATATCGAGTATAGTACCTTGACGAGTGGTGTTTAATGACAAAGAAAATGCTTCATCCCAAAATTTACGCAATACGTAACGTAAAAAGCAGGCTGTGTTTCTTATGGTGAGTGTAGAGAACCGGAGACCCATTTTACTGGAAACAAACCATTCCATCTTAGTCCTCACGGGTGACAACGCATCTGCATTTTGATTCGTAATCGAGGATAGATATAGATGTCTATGGGCCATAGCAATCACCTATCAACAGGTGGACTGTGTGCTCGTTTGTCACCCTTATACTGTAAATAAAAGATGGACACATCACTTGGATATAACTATTATAATTCAAAATAAAGGGCTCCAATAAATCTAAACCTTAAGCATAAAATTAAAAAAGATTAAGAAAACTTATAGAAAATGTTCATAAATGTTAAAGACCTTAAAATAAGTTGCTTGGCGGCAGTATTATTATTATTATTTTTGTTGCATTGTATGGCATGGCGTTTCAATTGCAGTAGTTTGGACACGTCGCTGTCCTCAATGTTACCCTCTGCATCTTTGCTGGTCTTCCGTCTGAATTTATTGCCTGAGTTACATCCTTTGATGATGGGAGTGTAGGCCTATAAGTTCTATAGTAGGTCTCGTAAAAGACAATTATGGGAAATATCAGAATAAGCTTAAGGTCTCGGTCAATTGCCATTCTATCTCGTGTGTATCAAATGTAAGTCACCGACATTAACAACATGACAGAAGGTCCATGTCCAGTATTAATTGCTGATAAAGAAGAACTTGCTTTAACTATTCTATTTGTATATTATTGTCATCGTCAACATAGTTATAGCTCCTTCACAAGTCTATTGCTGAACATAGGTTGAACTAAGGAATACCACAAAATAGGGTCCTGAGTCACCTGCACCCATCGACTTCCTGTATGTTTTACCTGGACGACAGTCCATCTATACAGTGATAAGTTGCCCTACACTTCGCTTACCTGTACGAGACTGCCACTCGAAAACCTTGTCTCGCCCAAAGTTGTGGGTTCCTCAAGCTACATAACTGGCCAAAAGCCATTAAGGTTACTAATCCGTTAAGCTATCTTGATTATTCTACTTTTGTGGATATAATCGGCTATTTGGATATCTTCATTTCAAATTCTATCTCGCACAGAAACTTTAAGCATAGCCCTCTCCATAGCTCCTGGAGTAAACTTAGCTTTCTAACGATTGTGGGTTCCTCGAGCAATATAGCCAGCCCAAAGCCATGTAAGCTTACTAATGCGTTAGGCCGTGTCGGTTACTCTGCTTCTGTGGTTATATTTGGATATTTAGATTTATCTTCATTTTAAATTCTATCTCGAACAGAAACTCCAAGCATACCTCTCTCCATAGCTACCTAAGTAACCTTGAACTTGCTCATATGACTAGTATTTTAGAATCACGACTCAAATCCATGTCGTCATTACAGCTTGCATGCAACATTCACTGCTTTTTTAAAGTATTAAATAGCACGTGACGATAAGATGTGTCGTAATCTCTCGTACACTGCGCGTCCTAGTTGCATCCGTCGATTGACCTCTCGGTAAAGTTGGACAAATTCCCTAGTTAAACTAACTCGTCAATCACTTTAAGTGTAGTGTTCTCAACAATTACCAGCATGAGTGTGATATGGATGTTATACACAACCTTTGTCATATCGACATATTTAAGACCTACCCGCAAGAAGACACTGTTAAAATCATTAAGTATAGTACTGAGATCCACCAAAGATTTTGCTATGATGACCATCTTATCGGCAATTCAAAGGCAAGTGTAATAGAAGAAAAGTACTTGCCATTGAAGCTGATAACGTATCCTTTTCAGTCTAGTAGTTTTAATTTAATTTAATTATGCGTTAAAGCAGCCGTGCGTTAAAGCAGCCCTATCTTACATCTTTCTAGAGATGGTTAGGTTTCATACTCTGGTTCTTTACTTAGATAGCCATCGTAGCTTAACTGTAGAAACACTTAGGCATTTCGATATATTGATGGTCAACCAGGCACCTCTGGAAGCACTGCCGCATTACGCTAAATTTGAATGATATGATAAAATTGAAAACAAAAACATTTTCGTACTCCACATACACAATAGTTAGTGACAAATTGAACTCTTTGTTCATTTGAAAAATTTACCGAAAGGTATGTATATAAAATGAAAATGTATATAAATTCAAATTTAATAAAAATAAATAAGTCTTTACAAATAATGCCACAAACGAAATCGAGAGGCTTCGAACGATTTTAATTTTTGTTCCTGCAATGAACATGAAATGAAATGGAAAATTTACTTTCAAGTGTCAAAAATTTTTTAATAAAGCGTTAAAATTATTATAAAAATATAAGATTCGTGTATTTATTGATTAAAACTAACTAATTTTACGGATTTCATCGCGTTTAATTTTAAATGTTTTTTAATTCCTGACGTTTCGGGTGCTTTCCAGCACCCATGGTCACGGGGGATATATACAACATTATACAGCGTTGTGGCGTGTTTTGTGGCGAAATAAACATTTCCTTTCTTTCTTTCTATCCATGGACTAAGTAGTAGCCACCTACCGTCAAGTGCGTGTTTCTGTTTTTTTACAAAAAAAAAACTGTAAATTAAAAAGGATTTTTAAAAGGTTTTTGGCCTTTCCCTACTACATTAATGCGGGACAATTTCTTAATATACTTTTAATTAAAAAATAAGTTAATTGCTCGCTACTGCTTGTTTAAATCAATTGCGTTATATTATATAAACAGAATATTTAATTTTGTTAATGGTCGTCGATAAAGTAAGTGGATGTAACTTAGAGTAGCCGGTCTCCCGCCGGTAGATGAGTCGATTTATCAACGGGAGCTTCATTTACCTGAAAAAGATATTTGATCAAAACTCTGAATGCCTGTTACCAGTTTTTTTAACACCTTAATAACCCTTTTTTGCTTCATAAACAAAATTTGCTTATGATTTTAAGTTGTAAAACATGCTTAGTGAAATGTATTTCTTATAACGTGGAATTTTACGTAAAATACAGTTTAAACTATTTTATTTTTTATTTTTGATTCCACTAACATTAATTTATTTCAAATAATTTACCACTTCAATTTAAAATGCTACGATTCCGCTAAAGAACCTACCATGGTCAGCATTTCGAAAAATATATGCATATTTATTATAATTCGACAATATATTAATTCGACAATTTAATTCGCTTGACTATGTACTAGTTATTACTTTGTATTTAAGATGTAATTTTAATTATGGACATATATTGTAATTAGCTTTTATTGACATTACATTATAAATTAATATGACAAAATATCTCATAGCCTGACATTGTGTGATTGTGACCTTTTTCTTCTAATACTCATATTTTAATATTTTATTTTCATATTTTAATTTCTCAACACGCGCTGATAAAGGCTTAGAAATTTTAAAACACTAATATTGCACAATTGTTTAATTTATGATTTTTATTTTTAATTATTAATTCATAAGTGATACCTGTTAATTCGTTTGTTATAATTGGATGATTTTTTTGTAATATTTTTTGCATGTAAAATTAAACCTTGTGCGTGTAGGATTTTCTGTAAGCCACAAGAGTTTTGGAATTAAATAAATAAATAAATAAGTAAATATGTGAAGTCGGTAATCCCTACGTCGGGGTCAGCACAGCGAGCCTTTATGTCATTCTGGTTCTCAAAAAATGATGAAAGAAATTAAAAGTTAAACGTTGTATCGTAGACCTTATTACACGTCTTCATATATCGACTGCAATGGTTAAAAGTTTGGCTATGGCGCCGCAGCTTTGCATACGATATAAAATCTGGGTTTTTATCCACGTTACAGAAAGTAGTAAGTAAGTAAAATTATGTACAAAGGTAACCGTAAAAACCACGTAATGGCGATGTAAGGATATCCACTTCCCCTATATTGTCCCGTAGGTGTCACAAAAGGCAACAGCAAGAAATCGCTACGGGAGAAGTGCAGCAGCATCTTCCAAATAAAAACTCAAAATTATAAACCATCCAATAAACCAACTATAAAACATAGAAAGAGTTAAAACTAAATATAAATTTCTTTTAGGTTTTGAAGTTTTACGTTATAACTTGTCCCTTAAACTTCAGCTGCAACAACTGTTACTATACATATATTTTAAAACAAACTACTACAGATATTTTCAAGAAAAGAAAAATATAACGATCGTATTGCAATTTGTTCATGCGAATAATGGGATGAAAGCGGAAATGTAAAGGACTGAATCAGATTTCATATTCCTACTGACAAAACTCACACTAACATAAGTACCTACGCAAATTCACTGGAAATCTTAAACTTGTAAGACCGTTCTAGACTTGTTAGAATGATATTTTTGTTGTTTTTTTGTTTCTATAACACAAAACTTTTGTCAAATACCTTAAGCTTAAGTTAAAGATAATTCTGTTTTTAATGTATGGTATTATTACAGCCTCTCAAAAAATGCGTTTAATAGAAAGAAAGACAGAAAAGAAAAAAGGACAAAATAACGAATAAAGAAAATAAGAAACTTTATTCCATAGCCACAAAATAATACAGACTTATATAAAAGAGTAACATAAACAAGTATCTATCTATTAAAACCAATGGGTGCGTTTGGCAGAAAAAAGCGCTAGCAAGCGCTTGTAAGCAAAATGGCGATCGTAAGCGGTAAGCGCTGTCAAATCGTAAGTAGCTATTTTCCTCTAGGACACGATGTTAGTTTTAACCGGGGAACCTAACCTAATTTAAATATATGTTTGTGAAGTATTCATATTACAAACTTACCAATCATGAAATTTTAATAACATGTATATGTCTATTCATGTTATTATATTACTTAAAACTAATATTGCATAAAAACAACTTATAAACTCTACTTCAAAACAAACAATTTAAATAAGCAAAATTGCGGATGTGTCAGCGCTACTGAAGTAGCAATCGTGTCCTGGCCGAAAACTACTTTAGCGCTAGTAAGCGGTTGCTAGCGCTTTTTTCTGCCAAACGCACCCAATGTGACATGTCACCAATGTCACCTTGTGTCACGTCACGTATTTATTTACATATCTTTCTTAAATATAAAAATCAATTGTTGTCCGTTAGTCTCGCAAAAACTCGAAAATGGCTCGACCGAATAATATGAAATATTTGTGTGTTTTTGAGTGGGTGGATGGTTCAAAAACTCGATTGGACTCGGGGTGGCGCTGTTGTCGAGATCCAGAAATCACCCGTGCGAAGCCGGGCGGATCACTAGTTTCTAATAAATATATATTTATATTACCTTACGAAGAGTTGAACCAGACCTAAAAGAACTAAAAACTAACTAACAATAATTTTATATTCTATTGTAGGTGCTAAGACATAGTAATATAATAATATAATCAGCAATTATAGGCCCGACTACAGATCGGAAATTATTTTAATCTTTTTAGTTCTCTGAAATCTGGGTTTATTTCCCATTAAAAATTAATTTTATTTTTTATTAGTAAAATTTATTTTTAATGTCTCTTAAAAGTTATTTTAAGTTATTTTTTTACCCTTTAAAGCGGACTAAAAATTATTACAATATCTATGTCGTCGAAATAGTTTAGTTAAAAAATTTATTCATATGCAGCATCAAATCATAGGCATTCAAAAATTCATGCTGAAGTTTTACTAGGTTCCGAAGTTAAAAATAGTTTCACCTAGTAGCGCTAGTGCAAGTCTTAGGCTGAGGTCAATAAACCGTACTTTGACAATGTTCAGACTTTACTTATGAAAAACTTAGCTAAGTATATGCTTAGCTTAATCTTTGATTCAGAATTTATAGTTGGATCGGGTTATGATCAAGCTAATTTAAAAAAAAACACTTCTGAAGTTTTAACCTATTTAATGACATAAGAATCATCAAAATCGTTTAATTATTGACAAAGATGTCACACTACACATACGAAAACACATTCAGTCCTCTTTTTGAAGTCGGCT
>CAJQZP010000213.1:0-69858 GCA_907164705.1 Parnassius apollo
CTTTACGAAATTTCTTTTTACTATATTGTACAAATTTTTCCGTATAGATTAAAATATTTGAATTCTATCATACGTAGATTTAGTGCTAGATCTTAAATTAAATAAATGGAATCCGGAACGGATCTCCGCTCCGCGATAAGTAACGACACGTATTTAATCTGCTTCTCAATTTCTTATTCAAAGTCAGTGTAAGAATTAAACTTTTAAATAAATAAATAAATAAATAAACTTTCAAACGAACACACGAACGCACATTTAACTCCCCAACAATAGATGAAGTTGCCATCCTGATTGTTGGTGAAAACTTGGAAACACGCGATATTATTGTTACGCGCTCAAGTCGACGATACCTTAGCGCCATCTAGTGTCAGGAACGAGAGTGAGGGGAGCATTGAGAAAATGACATCACAAATCACTCAACCGACAGCGCCATCCGAAGAACTAAATTTCTAGAAAATCTACACTCGCGCACTCGTCCCTTTGCGCGCATTTACTTGAATATTCCGGATGCTTCTTTGCTAATTTATATAAATAGGCGCTGCAAGATGCGATCGGAGTAGTGTTGATTTGGCGAGACAAGCGAAGCTTCGGAGCGGAATAAAGTGAATTAGTGTGTTTAATTATTAGTGTTTTAAGTTTTAATTTGTGTAAAGTAAATTAAAGTGTTAATTTAGGTAATTTTATCGGCAATTTTTATTGTCACGAACCTCAAGCTCGTAACATTATGTTTACACGTCACATTTCACGAAACTTGTTTTTACTGTGTACAAATTGTTCCATGTTGATTGAAATCTTTGAATTCTGTCATAGTTAGAATTAGTGCCAAACCTTAAATCAAATTATTTACAAAATCACGAAAATACAAAAAAGTTGACTAAACCCGAACCCTATGATGTTATCACACTCTTCAAAGTAAGCTAAAATATCTTTCGTAACAATAGAGCTTGTAATATTGGCGTGCCAATTAAAATAATCTACAAAGTTTGTACTAACAAACTTTGAAGTTATATTAATTGGCATTGGTAATTAACGCATAATTGTTAAACATTAATCTAGAAACTACTGTGAAAATTTATTAATATTCAGAGAGTAGTCGTGAAATCAAATTGTTTACTTATTCACTTGTCATGATTGCATTGCGATGCTCTAAATGCTATAATCTCAGGCCAGAATAGAAAGATAAACGAAGCGCTTCGTACCTTCCAAGTGATGCGAAAACTACGCTAAACTTGACACCCGCACGCACGCATCTTTATACTTTTTTCTTTGTCTGCCTGAAAAAGTTCAATACTGGAGGCACTTATGTACGTTTTAAATACATTTTTGTACGTGATTTCGTGTTCTTACAATAGGATGAGGATGGTTTTTTTTTGGTTTTTGCATCATTTGAAATGTACACAGCGTACATTTCTTTGTTGGTTGGAAACTTTCTTTGTTGGTCTAAGACAAAAATATAGCGTGTGGAAACGAATGTGTTATTTGGCATGTAGGTGTTCAGTTTTGACAAGCCTATGTTTGAAATACTAATTTAATAACTAAATTCAATATAAGGGAGCGTCAAAAATAATCTTGAAAGAAATAACTTTATTTCGTTTTCCATTAAGTAAAATTATTTTTACGGATGTATTACATGGTTAATATAACATTACATCAACTTCATTGCAAAAATTTATATCATTGACAAATCAATATGCAGACTTATAAAATGAAATTTTATAGCTGGTTGAAAGATTAAACATGGTTTTATGTGTGGGAATGTATTACACTATCAAAAAATGTATTCACACCTTAAATTAACCTTAATACTTGAATTTCCTCTACAATTGCCGTCAACCATTTCTTCAGTATTAGCAAGCTGTAAGTGCATGTAACCATCGGCAGATACAAGCAAACCTTTATATTCATGGCCCCACTTAAGTTTTACAAGAACTGCCTTTCCTGTGAGGCTGTAAAGGAATGTCTTGGGGTTAATTGGCATAGCCGCCGCCATTTTTACTGTTTGTTTTTCCTTGAAATTTTAATATAACCTAAAACCTTCAACTAATTATAAATTAAGTAAAAAAAATTAATAATATAAATTAAAGGCTAAATATTGTCTTTAAAAATAAATAAATTTAATGAAAACTTGTAAAAATATTTAAAACATGATAAATAATAGTAATACAAGTCAAAAATATTATAAAAATTAAGATAGATAACGTTTATAAGATAATTGGAAAATTGTTAAAAAAAATTATCTGTCCTACGAGTATGAGGAAATCGTGTATAAAATAAAATGTTCCTAAGTTATGGAGGGTGTTCTTGTATAGATGGCTTGCATAGAGGAGCTGTCGGAGACGCATACCCAAGGTCGTAAATATATATGGGGTGGTCGGGTGCCCGACTGCTTGAAGTACTGTAGCACAATGACTAGTCCTATTAGGGACTTATGATACTAAGCTCTATTATACTAAAGCATTATTTTAATAATAATAAAAAATACGTGTGGAACTCGGTGACTGCCACGGTAAAGCTATTGCATAGCATTTTTTATCAACTTATGCAATTATAATTATTTATTTATTTTATTTATGCAGTTAAGTCTTTGATATTAAATCAAGTTACACTTTTTGAGCGTGGTGACCGATAAGAAAACAATTTTTTTCTCCTATTGAATAAATGAGAAGTTAATATTGTTTAAAATATTTTTTAAAAACTTACAATACATGTAGGTTATTCAGGAATTTTTATCATTGAGTTAGCTGCTAGTGTACACGCATACGTCTAGTCGCACGCACACAAACACCGTGCCAAAGTCTTAGACGATGCACGGCGTTCAACGCCACACCTCCGTGCCCGTCGGAGTGGGGAGCGTGAGGTTTTTTTTCGTTACGGAATTTCTGGATTCGGTCCCCGCGCTCAAGGCCCGCGATAGAAGGTATGCAATAGCTTAAAAATATATCGCCTGGAGTTACTGTGACCGACGCTAGGTGGTTAAGAGTTAAGGATACTAAGATTACATAAATAATAATTTTTCCATTTTATGATAGTTTTTTAAGTTTGAACTGTTTTTGTGTATATAAGGTAATGTAACATAAAATATTATACAGATGCGTAGATATTAGGTAAGAGCTGTACATTTTTTAAAGAAATTAGTTCACGTTTAATGTTTGACATTATGTAGAACTACTTAAACTTATTAAGTATAACAATGTCTGCTCCGCTTACAATCATAATATGGTAATATTTTGAGAAGTTAATTGCAATAAATTAAAACTGTATTCTTTGGAGTAAACAAGTAAAATAATATTTTTTATAGCGCCATCTACTGCATTTTATACGTAAAATGATTTTATCGAAAAAACATTGATTAACTCTCAAGGTAGTACGCATAAAATATGCTAGACGGCATAAACAGGAAACGATTTAATTTAATGTTCTATTTCATTTTCTCGCAGGCTAAATTCTATTGATATATACTTATATATCACTTCTTACGAGTATATTATGAGATTTTGAGGATACTTAGATTACATAAACAATTATTTCTTCGTCTTATGATAGGTTTTTAAGTTTGAACTGTTTTTGTGTATAAAAAGTAATGTAACAAAAAATATTATATAGATGCGTAGATATTAGGTAGATACTGTACATTTTTTAAAGAAATTAATTCAAGTTTAGTGTTTGACCTTGTGTAGAACTAATTAAACCTATTAAGTATAACAATGTCTCGTTCGATTACAAGCATAATATGGGACTATTTTGCGAAGTTAAGTGTATATATAGTTTTATATGTTGTAGAGCCATGCTCCAGTTATATTAGTAGTATAGTCGTAGCGCTAATGGGCAGGCTCGACCGAGGAAGGACCACGCTCTCATAAAATACCAGCGTGAAATAGTACAGAATGGACATTGTGTAGAACTAATTAAACCTATTAAGTATAACAATGTCTCGTACGCTTACAAGCATAATATAAGACTATTTTGAGAAGTTAAGTGTAATAAATTAAAACTGTATTCTTTGGAGTAAACAGTAAAATAATAATTCATTATATCGCCATCTACTGCATTTTATACGTAAAATGATTTTATCGAACAAACATTGATTAACTTTCAAGGTGGTATGCAAAAATACGCTAGATGGCGTAAACACGACATGATTTCATTCTCTCGGTGGCTAAATTCAATTGATATATAATTATATATAACTTGTTGTACATTTTTTTAAGAAATTAGTTCACGTTTAATGTTTGACATTATGTAGAACTACTTAAACTTATTAAGTACAACAAAGTCTGGTCCGCTTACAAGCATAATATTTTGAGAAGTTAAGTGTAATAAATCAAAACTGTATTCTTTGGGGTAAACAAGTATAATAATAATTTGTTATAGCGCCATCTACTGCATTTCATACGTAAAACGATTTTATCGAACAAACATTGAATAACTTTCAAGGTGGTACGCACAAAATACGCTAGATGGCGCAAACACAACACGATTTCATTTTCTCGCAGGCTAAATCCTATTGATATATACTTGTATGTAACTTGTTATGTATGTTGTCGGATTTTAAGGATGGCATAATACACATTTATGGATATAGGCATTTATATTCTATTGATATAGACTTATATGTCACTTCTTATATTATGAGATTTTATGGATACTTAGTTTACATAAATATAATTTTATTAGTTTTATGATAGTTTTTTTAAGTTTGAACTGTTTTTGTGTATAAAAAGTAATGTAACATAAAATATTACTTAGATGCTTAGATATTAGGTAGGTAGGTACTGTACATTTTTTTAAAGAAATTAGTTCAAATTTAGGGACATTGTGTAGAACTAATTATACCTATTAAGTATAACAATGTCTTGTCCGCTTACAAGCATAATATGGGAGAATTTTGAGAATTTAAGTGTAATAAATTAAAACTGTATTCTTTGGAGTACACAAGTAAAATAATAAGTTGTTATATCGCCATCTACTGCATTTTATACATAAGATGATTTTATCGAACAAACATTAATTAACTTTCAAGGTGGTATGCTAAAAATACGCTAGATGGCGTAAACACGACATGATTTCATTTTCTCGCTGGCTAAATCCAATTGATATATAATTATATATAACTTGTTGTACATTTTTTAAAGAAATTAGTTCACGTTTAAGGTTTGACATTATGTAGAACTAATTAAACTTATTAAGTATAACAATGTCTCGTCCACTTACAAGCAAAATATGAGACTATTTTGAGTAGTTAAGTGTATATAGTTTATACATGGTAGATCCATGCTGCAGTTATATTAGTAGTATAGTTATAGCACTAATGGGCAGGCTCGACCGAGGAAGGAACACGCTCTCACAGAATACCAGTGTGAAATAGTGTCTTAATGCTGCTGTGTTTCGTATGGTGAGTGTAGAGAACCGAAGACCCCTTTTTACTGGAAATGAGGCATTCAATCTTAGTCCTCACGGGTGACAACGCATTTGCATTTTGATTTGTAATCGAGGATAGATGTAGATGTCGATGGGCTGCAGCAACCACTTACCATCAGGTGGACTGTGTGCTCGTTTGCCAATCTATCCAATAAAAAAAATTAAAACTGTATTCTTTGGAGTAAACAGGATACTTAGATTTCATAAATAATTATTGAATAAATGAAAAGTTAATATTGTTTAAAATATTTTTAATATCTTACAATACATGTAGGTTATTCAGGAATTTTTATCATTGAGTTAGCAGCTAGTGTACACGCATACGTCTAGTCGCACGCACACAAACACCGTGCCGAAGTCTGCCGAGTGCCGAAGTCTGTCGAACTGAAACGACGTTAGACGATACACGGCCTTCAAGCCACACCTCCGTGCCCGTTGGAGTGGGGAGCGTGAGGTTTTTTCGTTACGTAATGAATTTCTGTATTCGGTCGCCGCGCTCAAGGCCCGCGATAGAAGCTATGCAATAGCTTAATAATAATAATTCTTTATTGACATACATAGTTCACAATTTGAAATGGGTAGAAACCTGAGTCTCCTAGCTAGGTTACTGAGTAACCTGTATTTAGGAGATACAGTGCCATCCCCCCTGGTGGAGCCACGTGTTTAAGGCTGCCGAAAATCTAGTTCCCCGGTCAAACCTCAAACCTATTACGCGAGATATTAACTAAAGTGGACTGTATATGCGATTGCTTCTACGCTTACGTAAAAGCGACTACTATAGCATGCGGTACAATGCACTCGCTCTTCCCTAAACTAAACTATTACTTGTCGAATCGATGAAAGGAATCCTGCTTGACTAGGAAAAAAAACACAGATTGGAGCGGGTTAAACTATTAGCAAGCAGGTATAATTAAGGAATATTGACTCACCGGGGTTTCTTCTTCCTGTCGATCACTATAGCGGCGACTTCCGGAACCTCCTCTGGACAGACACTTCTGGGGCCCAAGTGGTGCGTCAGGAGAGAAGCGTTGGTTCAACGACGACTGCGGCGGGAGAAGAGGCTCGCGCATCGGTCGCGCGTGTCTTATATATCCTCGGCTCGGGTGATTACGCGATGTTCTAGAATCGTCTTCTTTCCCCTCCCCCCCCCCCACCCCCGATGTGTCGATAGGAGGGTACGAATGATATTGTTTGGAAAGGAATAATGATTCTACAAGTTCCTACCGTCAAATAAAAAACGCGAATGGTTTTCCGCGCAACCATCTCCCCCGCCCATGAAGGATTTCCTTCAAAAAAAAAAAATAACTAAACAACTAGAGCTAAGATCGACTAACAAATAACTAACTAACGCTAAGATTACCTAAATTAAACTACAATTTCAATCTAGAAAGCTAATTTAAATTATGGAAGAGGCAAGGGGCACAAACGGATAACAGGACGTAGGTAAGACCCAACCGTGGTCTTAACGCGAGCTATCCTAATTACTCCGTCGGAACCGGGAAAGACCTCCTCGACGATTCCTAACGGCCAGTGGAGAGGCGGCGTATTCTCCTTAGTGAGCACAACTACGGTTCCTACAGCTAAAGGCTCTGTCGCTGTGTTCCATTTTTGCCGAGACTGCAAAGTATGCAAGTATTCCATCCTCCATCGTTTCCAAAACGATTGCACTAACCGATCTAATAATTTGTGGCGTGTGGAAATGCTAAGTCTGTTCTCATCCATATCCGCGGCGGGCAGATACCTTAGAGGGGTTAAAGTCAAAAAATGTGCTGGAGTTAGAGCCAGCGGTTCCGAGGGGTCACTAGATAACGTCCGACAAAGTGGGCGGCTATTCATTACACATTCAATTTGAGCGAGCACCGTACTTAGCTCTTCGAAGGACAAAATTTGATCTCCTATTACTCGGTATAAGTGGCTCTTTAGACTTTTAATATTAGTCTCCCAATTGCCCCCAAAATGACTCGCGGCTGGGACGTTCAGAGACCACTCAATGCGGTTCTCGGCTAGAATGTGAGCGAACTCCGAATTATAATACTTGCTAGCTAAGAGCTCATGTAGTTCCGATAGAATACGTTTTGCACCGACGTAGTTCGTACCGTTATCCGAATATAATTTACTTACAGGGCCTCTGCGCGATAGAAATCTTTTAAATGCACCCATAAAGCCTGCTGTGCTTAGATCACCAACGAGTTCTATATGCACTGCTCGAGTAGTTAGACATACGAAAATGCAGACGTAAGCCTTTGTGGATCTTATACCACGCCCGCGAGTGAGCGTGACCTTAAACGGACCAGCAAAATCAGACCCGGTGTGCGTGAAGGGCTTTACCGATTGTATCACTCTACAAGATCTAAGTTCCGCCATTTCCGGAAATGACGGCTTGGGGCGTGCCCGAAAGCAAGCTATACATCTGTGCACCCGATTGCGTATTAAACTACGTGCAGAAAGAATCCAATAATTCTGACGCAAGATCGACATCAATAAATCGGGGCCAGCGTGCGAGTTCAATTTATGATGATAATCGACTAATAAGTTCATGATATGGTCTTTACGCGGTAAAACTATAGGGTGCCGTTGGTCGAAACTCAATTGCGAGTTGGACAAGCGTCCACCTACCCTTACAATCCCATCCTGTAAAAATGGCTTAAGGCGTTGAAAGGCGCGACTACAAGCTCTATTCGATTGTAATCTTGTAATTTCTTCAGAGAAGTGCGCACGTTGAAGTTCACGTAATACTAGCGACTCGGCATAGTTGTAATCGGATGCTAAGACATACGGACGTCGCGGTAAAAGCTTCGCGAATCGACAAACGTAAATTACGCTACGCAATAATTTCGACCAAGAGGACAAGCGGTTCGCCAGAGCAATGATTGGAGAAACCTCGCTCGAAACGTTCGCCACTAGAGCGTGTCTCTTCTCTTCCGGCGGTTGTGACACTGACGAAGGTTCGAAATCGGTTATTGGCCATTGTGAGGGATCCAAGTAAACTCAAGAAGGTCCATGGAACCAAAGCGGGTGGTCCATTATTTGCATCGGGGGTGAGTCCCCGGGATAGACAATCGGCAGGGTTTTCCTTACCGGACACGTGATAAAAGTTCCGCGTTTCTAACTCGTCTTGGATCTTGGCCACTCGGTTCGCGACAAACGTATCCCAACGGTGGGGTGAAGAATGAACCCAACATAAGGCGACGGTGGAGTCGGAAAAGGCAAATATTCTTTCTATGTGAACTCTATCCCTACATGCGCCGATAACTGTGGTAATAAGCTTGGTGAGTACTAATATTGCGCAAAGCTCTAAGCGCGCCAGAGAGACAACCTTACGGGGGGAGACTCTCGACTTAGAACTAATGAGGCTAATCGAATTTCTACCATTATTCTGGACATGGAAATATACAACGCCCCCGTAAGCCTTCTCGCTGGCGTCTGCAAATCCAACAACCGTTATGCTGCTATTTCTATCGACATTTATATGACGCGGTATTTTAATTTCTCTTAGTAAAGGAAGTTCCTCTCTAAAGCGCTGCCACAATCGAACAATGCTGTCAGGCGGCGAGTCATCCCAATCGCATTCAAATAACCAAAGTTGTTTAATCAAAAAGCTTAGCGTATAATACCACCGGAGCTACGAAACCCATGACGTCCCATAATCTAGCAACGCATGACAGTATTGTGCGCTTTGTGCATTTCTCTACGGGCGGGTTTACCTTAAGGCTAAACACGTCGGACTCTGGTGACCAACACAGACCGAGCACCTTGTGTGTATCGGAATCGTCGAATTCCTTTATCGCCGAAAGACGGTGTGATAGTGGGATTGTATCTAAAACCGGACGCGAATTACTAGTCCACTTCACAAGATCGAATTGACCTGATTTCATGAGCCTTATAACCTCGGCGGTGGTTAGGGTGGCCTCCTCCACGCTATCGACCGAATACACAAAATCATCCATATATAATCCGCTCTCAATTGCCCTCTTAGCTTTAGGATAAGAGGGACCTTCATCGTGAGCGAGCTGTCTCACCGTGCGTAACGCATGAAATGGGCTCGACTTTAAACCAAAACAAACGCGGTTAAATTCTAACACCATTAGAGGTTCCTTTGGGTGGAAACGATATAAAATGCGCTGGAATCTACGGTCGCATTCACGGACCCCTATGCAAAGAAACATTTGGCGAATATCGGCGGATAGTGCTATACTAAACAAACGAAAATTGACTATTATATCAAATAAACTGCCCTGTAAATTTTTCCCACTATAGAGGATATCGTTAAGCGACAGGTGAGTGCTAGTTTTAGCACTAGCGTCGAGCACTACACGTAATTTAGATGTAAGTTTGTCCTCTCTAATGACTCCGTGGTGTGGTATAAAATACGACGGTGTGTCTTCGTAGTTATCTAATTTCGAAGCCACAAGTGATATGTAACCTTCTCTTATATATTCGTTAATGACGCCGTCGTAAGCTTCCTTTAACTGGGGCGAAGCGAGCATCCTACGCTCCAAGCTGTAGAAACGTTTTTCCGCCATTTGACGCGAATCGCCGAGAGATAAAACATCTCCCTTAAAGGGTAGCGCTACACTATATCTACCGTCGCGATCACGAACGGTCGTGCGGACGTAAATTTCCTCGCATATCCTGTCATCTGAACTAGCTATGGGTGGGACGTTCACCTCCTCCATCTCCCAAAATTTGCGGACTAACGACTCGAGCGGTTCGACAGCCATACCACAATAAGAGGCTGCCGAAATACTATCTAGGATGGGGGCGGAGCCAAGGATCACATAGCCCAATACGGTTTCCAGTGCGTAAGGCGCGGTATGCGAGGAGTTGCCCCTGACCTTATTGTTTAACAAAAGATGAGGGAAAAGCGATGCCCCAATGAGCATGTCTATGTTTCCAGGAACGGCGTAAGTGTCGTCTGCTAGAGTCAAATTTTTAAATTCAATCATTGCCGAGGTGTCAACCGAAACGGTTGGCAACCGTTCAGTGACCCTATCTACTACTAGTGCATTTATATCAAAGTTAACGTTACGATCTATCCGAGAATAAAATTTTAAATTTATATATCCCTGTGTCGCTTTACTAGTACCTCCGATGCCTTTAACTACAGGACATGAAAGTGACCTATTTATTACTAAGCCTAAGCGCTGACAAAATTGTCGTGTTATAAAGCTATTTTGGGCTCCGCTGTCCAGCAGTGCACGGACGCTTTGTTTGTTTCCACGCGAATCTCTAACCAAAATACGCGCCGTACCCAGTAACACGGTTGAAGGAGGTTGTGCTCCCATATTTGCCAATGAGCACAGAGCGACATCACCAGGTCGACCGCTAGAATCGTTGACCTTAGTAGGGGTGAATTCCTTATTCGCCTTACTTGACGCCGCTATGTTGCTATTTTCAAAATGTAATAGCGTGTGATGTTTCCTGGCGCACTTGCTACATACGGAACTCGAATTGCATTTTGCAACTAAATGCTTATCGCTTAAGCAGTTCAAACATAGGTTGTTTGTTTTTACTAACTTATAACGTTCGCTTGGTGAATATTTACGAAAAGTCGCACAGTTATATAAATTACCGTGTTTATCTTTACATACTATACAAGTATGCTGGAGCGATGTCGGCGTAGCGGTTACGTAAGTTAACGACCCTGCTATTTTAGATGGTTGAGTCTGTCTACGGTCGACGTACCTTTTAATCTCCTGTTTAACGTTCGGGGGAGCGCTGCATCACCTTTATTTGATCTCGCACGAACGATGCTAATGAATGAAAGGAAGGCATCTCCGAGCTACGATGCTCCATTTCAAACGCACGCACGGTGTCGGAGTCTAATTTCTTTAATGCTATATGGAGAAACACCACGTCCATGAGGTCATTAAACTTCAAATTCTTAAGTGCAGCCACCGATGCCACAAATTTATCGAGAAACTGCTCTAAGCCGTTGATGTTCGCGGATGATATAGGTTTAAGATCGAATATCTGGTTCAAATATTCGGAAGCTAACATTCTCCTATCTTCATATTTAGTTTTAAGCGTTTCAAATATTAATACGTAATTGTTTGCTGTAGGTGTAAAACCCGAGCAGATCGACTGTGCTCTGCCACTAAGTTTGCTAATTAAGTAATATAATTTTTCAGCGTCCGATAACGATGGGTTGTTGTGTATATTGTTTTGAAAACTACTGAAGAAGAAGGGCCACGTCTTAATATCACCATTGAATACCGGAATATCTATTGGCGGTAACCTAATTGAGTCACGAGGGCGTACCTGCATTTCAGGCTTCGCTTCACCTTGAGATTGTAGCAATTTTGCGGTTCTCTTCACGCGACACAACATATCTTCGAATGCCAGCAGCGGTTGGTAGTTCACTATGTATTTCGGGTCGGTTTGTAGTTCCGAATGATTAATTTGATCTAATATTCTTTCGTAATCTGTCCGCAAATTATCTATCGTTTCGATTTCATTTAAAAAGGCCTCCCGTACTGCCTCTATATGAATGTTCTTTATATAATCACATATTCTGCACACGCGAAAAGAGTATGTCCCTCTTGGCATAAAGCGTTTTAATTTTGATTTCACTTCCACTAACTGCCATTTTAAATTATTATAATAAAGTTATATTAATCACAATTAATCTCACACGCATAAACGACGTAGGATGAATACTCGGCGTGCCGTATTACGTAATCAGATCGAGCGCCCGATGCAGTCAAGGCTACGCGTCGTTTGCTAAACCTAATAATTTTATAAAAATTGTGGGGTAAGCGTATCAAACGGTTGCTATCACGCCGTTTCAATTATTTAATAAGCTTTAAATTTAACCAAATACGAGCGCTATTAAATGAATAATTCTGTTTGCGAGTAACAAATCAAAATTTTAATTTAAACGAACACTATTTAAGTCTATTCTATAAATTAGAGTGCGTTATCTAAACAATTAATTTAATAATTCGACCAGAAAATGGTTGGATAACCACTAAACACCAATCCAGATCCGGCTCGAAGGACCATAAAATGGTGGAGCCACGTGTTTAAGGCTGCCGAAAATCTAGTTCCCCGGTCAAACCTCAAACCTATTACGCGAGATATTAACTAAAGTGGACTGTATATGCGATTGCTTCTACGCTTACGTAAAAGCGACTACTATAGCATGCGGTACAATGCACTCGCTCTTCCCCTAAACTAAACTATTACTTGTCGAATCGATGAAAGGAATCCTGCTTGACTAGGAAAAAAAAACACAGATTGGAGCGGGTTAAACTATTAGCAAGCAGGTATAATTAAGGAATATTGACTCACCGGGGTTTCTTCTTCCTGTCGATCACTATAGCGGCGACTTCCGGAACCTCCTCTGGACAGACACTTCTGGGGCCCAAGTGGTGCGTCAGGAGAGAAGCGTTGGTTCAACGACGACTGCGGCGGGAGAAGAGGCTCGCGCATCGGTCGCGCGTGTCTTATATATCCTCGGCTCGGGTGATTACGCGATGTTCTAGAATCGTCTTCTTTCCCCTCCCACCCCACCACCCCGATGTGTCGATAGGAGGGTACGAATGATATTGTTTGGAAAGGAATAATGATTCTACAAGTTCCTACCGTCAAATAAAAAACGCGAATGGTTTTCCGCGCAACCACCCCCTGTTGATTAGGAATACATAGTGGTATTGTTTAAAATTATTATAATTTTTTTAAATAGAAATAATATTTATACAATTTTAGAGACATAATAAAAATGATCTCTCTCTCTCTCTGTGTGTGTGTGTGTGTGTGTGTGTGTGTGTGTGTGTGTGTGTGTGTGTGTGTGTGGGTGTGGGTGTGGGTGTGGGTGTGTGTCAGTGAATATATATGTAATACTTAAAAAAAATGGAATAAATATATAACAATGCGACGTAATTTTATAACAATGTTAACAAGAACAGCTCTGTATCATCATATGACTTACTTAGCAGGAAAGAGCGGACAGAAGTTTTTATTTTGTTGTAAAGTAGAGGACCTAGATAATAAAAAAATCTTTTTACAAATGAAAAATTGGCTAGCGGAAGTGTGTATACTTTGTCTTTACGCCGTTTAGAAATTACAATGAAAGGAGTCTTATAATGCTGAAGTAATACTGTGTGCATTATAATGAGCTGCCTCACACTAAGAACAGCGCAGTTTTGATATAGATGAGTAGTTGGAAATAGCATTTGTTTGAAAGTAGCAACCTTTAAAATAGCTCTTTGCGCAACTTCAAGTGGCTTTAATATTGTTTTTGCAACACCACCCCAGCAAGAAATGCAATATGTGACGATAGACTGGCATAAAGCATAATAAACGTTGCGTATAATTATGGAATTTGCAACATATTGTAGTGTTTTAAATATATTGCGAACTTTACTCGTTAAAAGATTTATATGCATTTTAAAATTAAGGTGTTTATCAAGTACAATACCTAGATACTTTATATTGTCTACAGAATTTATCTGTGGAGACAGACAAGACGAAGACTGTAGGGAACAAGAGTGAGCTTTCAACTTAATGGGAATATTTGGTTGCGAGGTGGGACTGATAGAGAAAGTTATAAATTTAGTTTTGGAAGTATTAAGAGTAAGAGTCTGAGATAAAAGCCAATTATATATTTGATTAAAACTACGTTGTGATATATTTTCAAGATCTTTCCAAGATGATGCATAGAAAGTAATAGCTGTATCATCTGCAAAAGAGACTATTTTTGCGTTATCAATGTGAAGATTGCACAAGTCATTAATAAAAACAAGAAATAGGGTTGGGCCAAGAATACTTCCCTGGGGGACACCATAGGTAACAGGGAATTCGTCACCGACGCAGTCCGATATTTTAACCATTTGAGTGCGATTTGTAAGGTAACTTCTGAAAAAGTCTAACTGTAAACTTCTGACATCAATTTTCTCTAACTTAGCTAAAAGAGTAGAAACAGGAATTGAGTCAAAGGCTTTTGCTAGATCTAGAAATATCGTTAGGACCTTTTTATGACTATTTAGATTAGTGACTATGAAATTTATTAATTCATGAACTGCGTCAGAAGTTGATTTATTTCTACGAAATCCGAATTGTTGAGGTGAGATTAATTTAAAGTTTTCAAGATAATGGACCAGTCTATTATTCACTAAACGTTCTAAAACTTTAGATAAAGCTGGTAGTACGGTAATAGGGCGATAATTAGTAACTAAAGTCCCATCACCACCCTTAAAGATAAGATGAATTATAGACTTTTTTGAAAGAGTTAGGAAAAAAAGCATTTTCGAAACAGAGATTGAATATATGGCTTAGCACAGGTGCTAGCGTAGCAGAGTATCTTTTTAATATTGCGGAAGATATAGCATCCCAACCGGTAGCTACATTTGACTTTAAACTCTTTATGATTGATATTATTTTATCATTATTGGGTTTTTCAAGAACAAAAGAAGAAATACATGTAAAAGATTGTGAAGAAGTAAACTGAGGTAAAATTGTTAGACTTGATTATATTGTCCGCAAGCTCCTTTCCTACATCAACGAAAAATTTGTTAACATAATGATTTCTTATATTTACGCGAACACTACACATTGAAATAATACTAATTGTTACGGAATTTATCGCGTATATTTAACTTTTTTTACCCGACGTTTCGAGAGCTTTACAGCACCCATGGTCACGGGAAGGACTGAGATGTTCAACGTCCAGCTGTCATAGTTAACCGCGGTTACCATAGATTAAAATTTAACTTTTGTTCCGATCTACACAGTATGAACTTATGGTATCATGGAGTCTTGCAGTTGTATGCTTGGGTTGGGATTTAATTTTATTTATTATAGGATCCCAAGCAGATGGTAGCACCCAGCCATCTTCTCTATTGAAATTAGGATGTTTTTTGATTTCAATAGCCTCGCGAATCATCCTTGGAAGGAATCGGTGTTCTTTAGCGAGGATTTGTGGTCTATCAAATCTGATGTAGTGACGGGGGCGATCCTGTACATGTTCACAGACTGCAGACTTCCCGGAGCGTCGATTCTTCACATCAGCTATATGTTCGTTGACGCGAGTTTTAATTGATCTTTTAGTTTGTCCTATGTAGGAGAGACCACATTCACAATCAAGCTTGTACACTCCTGCATCTTGCAGAGGGACGTTACACTTGACTGATGGTAAAAACTGACCAATCTTCTTCGGCGGCTTGAAGTATGTTTTGATGGAAGCGCGCTTCAAGATGTAGCCAATCTTGTCAGTGACTCCTCTAACATATGGCAGTACAGCAGGTACACGCTCGACTGTGGCCGGCTTCACTCGTTCTCTGTGACGTAGGCGCGGGACCCGAAGCTTGTTGTCACAAGTTAAATATACGCGATAAATTCCGTAAAAATTAGTATTATTTCAATGTGTAGTGTTCGCGTAAATATAAGAAATCATTATGTAAACCAGTACGGACTGGTAATTGCAAATAAAATACGCCGATTAGAAGATCTAAAGACTAAGCGCGCAAGATATCTAACAGCCTTAAATTTCTTGAAGAGATGCCGAGACCATAATCTCATTCCTACGTGTGTCAAAATATCCACCAAAAAGGACATTCGAGGAAGCGCTAAGATCTTAAATCGGGCAAGTAAAAAGTTGTTACGGGCGGTAATCCAACAAAAACGCTCCGATCTATATGACATAAATAAATCCATAGACATATCATCCAGTGAACTAAAGAAAGTTTTAACGACGTTTGATTATAAATTTTGCATGGAAACATTAAATAAACGCGAAATTAGTAAATATAACGAATGCAAAAACAAACACAGAAAAATATCAAAAATTAACGGCCAAATCAAATGTCAAACATCCGAATCAATGCCAGAACCAAAAGCAACCATTGACAAACACAGATCATAGATTAATCGCGTTCTATAATCTGTCAAAACAAACACTGGATGATGCAACAATAAAGGTGTTATCCAAAGGACTAAATTACGCTATAACTCCAAGCAGATTACCGTACGAAGAAATTATCTGTAGTGTCGAGGACTGTTTATTTAAAAACAATATGCGGAAAGAAGATTTGGAGGCGATACGTCAAGACATTTCGTCTATGTTACGTCGATGTTCAGTGCCTAAACCGAATCTTCCCAGAGACGAATTTATAGCGTTAAAGAACCTACGCAATAAACCAGAACTTACGATTCTCCGCGCAGATAAGGGAAACGCCACGGTGGTCATGGATACGTCAGATTATAATTCTAAAATACAAGAAATTTTTTCGGATGTAAGTACTTATAAAAAGGTTAAAAACGACCCAACAAACAGCACACTAAAAACAACTAGACCTCATAAAGAAACACTCCGAAAAATTAAATCTGGACGTAAAATGGATAATACCTACGTGCGCCAAATCACCAAAGTTGTATGGGTTACCAAAAAATACACAAGCCCAATGCTCCATTACGCCCCATAGTGAGCCAAATCGATTCACCAACTTACAGATTGGCTCAACACTTAGCGAAAATACTCTCACCGCTCAGGGGACATACAAGAGCACACATAAAGGATTCCTACCATTTTGTCAGCGAGATTAAAGACCTACGTCTGGCAGACAATGAAACTATGGTCAGTTTTGATGTGCAGTCATTGTTTACATGCTTACCTGTTGAAGACTGCATCTCAATTGTAACTAGAAGGCTGGAAGAAAACAACATGCCCGTAGAATATGCAGTATTACTCAGACACTGCCTTACATCTGGCTACCTATTGTGGAAGGAGGAGTTCTACAAGCAAGTAGATGGTGTGGCGATGGGCTCACCTGTATCTCCCATTGTCGCCGACATATTCATGGAAGACTTTGAGGAGAAAGCCCTGCTTACTTCTCCCATAAATCCAAGATTCTACAAGCGGTACGTAGACGACACTTTCACAATTCTACCTTTAGATAAAGTAACTGCATTTTTAGACCATCTTAACTCTATAAATACTAAAATTCAGTTCACAATGGAGTTAGAGGCAAACAATTCCTTAGCTTTTCTAGATGTGTTAGTAATTCGGAATCCTGATAACACCTTGAGCCATACTGTGTATAGAAAAAAGACCCATACAGATAGATATTTAAACGGTGATTCTCACCACCATCCTTCACAGTTAGCTACCGTGAGTAAATCTTTGTTTCAGAGAGCACGAGGGATCTGTGACAGTAAACACCTGGCTGCCGAGCTCCAACATGTCAAGCAAGTTTTGCATGACAACAAGCTTCGGGTCCCGCGCCTACGTCACAGAGAACGAGTGAAGCCGGCCACAGTCGAGCGTGTACCTGCTGTACTGCCATATGTTAGAGGAGTCACTGACAAGATTGGCTACATCTTGAAGCGCGCTTCCATCAAAACATACTTCAAGCCGCCGAAGAAGATTGGTCAGTTTTTACCATCAGTCAAGTGTAACGTCCCTCTGCAAGATGCAGAAGTGTACAAGCTTGATTGTGAATGTGGTCTCTCCTACATAGGACAAACTAAAAGATCAATTAAAACTCGCGTCAAAGAACATATAGCTGATGTGAAGAATCGACGTTCCGGGAAGTCTGCAGTCTGTGAACATGTACAGGATCGCCCCCGTCACTACATCAGATTTAATAGACCACAAATCCTCGCTAAAGAACACCGATTCCTTCCAAGGATGATTCGCGAGGCTATTGAAATCAAAAAACATCCTAATTTCAATAGAGAAGATGGCTGGGTGCTACCATCTGCTTGGGATCCTATAATAAATAAAATTAAATCCCAACCCAAGCATACAACTGCAAGACTCCATGATACCATAAGTTCATACTGTGTAGATCGGAACAAAAGTTAAATTTTAATCTATGGTAACCGCGGTTAACTATGACAGCTGGACGTTGAACATCTCAGTCCTTCCCGTGACCATGGGTGCTGTAAAGCTCTCGAAACGTCGGGTAAAAAAAGTTAAATATACGCGATAAATTCCGTAAAAATTAGTATTATTTCAATTTGTTAACATTATTGCATGATCGTTTTAGAGACCTTGCCTGTGTAACTAACTGAAAGTTGCTTGTTTATTGTGGAATGTATTTGTGATTTTTTGATAGTATCCCAAAGTGCTTTAGGGTTTTTTTCCTGCTTTACTTATTTCTTGGGCATCATAATCTCTCTTTGCTTTCTTTAAAATTTTTGTGCAGAAGTTTCTATACCGCTTATAAGTGATAGACAGTGTTAAATTATTAGGAGACTTTTTAACTTTTCTATGCATTGAATCTCTATTTTTTATACACCTTAACAATCCCGGTGTCATCCACGGTTTAAGATTTCTGTTTCTGGACGAAATTTTTTTAACTAATGAATTTTCAGCTATTGCATCCGATAATAGTTTAATAAGAGCTTCAGTTTCTGTATTAGGATCTAACATGGAATAAATTGGTGCTAAGTCAAGTTTTTTGACTGCTTTATCAAGATTGTCTAAGTTAACTTTTGAAATAGTGGAAATTACATTATTTTTTGTTTCGTTTTCGATACACAAAACAGAGCAGTAATGGTCAGTGATAGTGGTGTCGAAAACCAAAACTACAGCCATGTATTTGGTACGCAACATAAAGTGATCAATACAGTTGTCTCTTCTGGTTGGAAGGATGTGAGCAGGAAGAAGACTATGGTATGCAAGACAATTGAGTTATTCATGGCTGCGGGTATCCAAGGCAGAAGATTTTATATCTAGATTTATATCTCCAGTTATTATGACTGTCTTACATTTTAAATGCGGTGTAAGTGTAGCGTTGAGTGTCGGAAGAAACTCCTTTATGTTTTCATTTGATGGTGATCGATAAATGCAAATAAGCACTGTATTTGAATCAATCGTAGCAATTAGTCCAGACGCTGTGTTATTAAAATTTATTTCTTCAATATTTACCAAATAACATGATTTAATGTAAATAATTACCCCATCACTTTGATTTTGGTGTATACAAGTTTTGCACATAGTATAGTGCTGTATATAAGGAATATTTTGATTACTTGAGCATGGCAACCAGCATTCTGTTAAAACCAACACATCACAATCAAATGAGATTCGGTCGAGTAAGGTTTGTAAACTAAGAAAGTTGCAATTTATCGATCTTATATTTTGATTTAGTATCTTTAGGAATTTGTTTGGTTGTTTAATATAATGTTTAGCCTCTTCCGGAGTACAATTATAGGATTCACTTAATGTACACTGATCTATATTGTCGATGTATGAGTTAATATTATTCGCCATTTTTATTATAAAAATTTAAGACGTATAATTTGTATATGTAAGAGAATAGTGGTGATAGAGATGTGCAAGCGGGTTTTAGAAAGGGAATGGGGTGCACAGATCAAGTCTTTTCCATGCGCATGATTGCGGAGAAGTTTTTGGCCAAAAACCAGAAAGTTTTTTGTGCGTTCATGGACTTGGAAAAGGCTTACGACAGAGTGGACAGGAATGTGTTATGGCAAACACTGAACTCATATGGGTTGAGCGCTGGTTTGATACAGGCATTAGGGTCTCTTTATAGGGACTCTAGTGCTTGTGTCAGGATCAATGGGGTCTACTCGGACTGGTTTGGCATCCAAAAAGGTGTCAGACAGGGCTGTGTAGCTTCCCCCTTGGCTGTTCAACCTATTTATGGACCGGTGTTTGCAAACTTTGAAAGATGAAGAATGTGGTTTAAGAATGGGCGAGTTAACCGTCAAATGCCTTTTGTATGCCGATGATCAAGTCATATTTGCGTCATCAGCGGCTGAGTTGCAAATGATGGTTACATTAATGAACTGGGAATTAAAAGAAAGGGGAATGAAAGTGAACGCAAGTAAAACGAAAGTGATGGTTTTTGAAAGAGAAGAAAGCAAAACGGTATGTGAAATAAGAATAGAAGGAGAGTTAATTGAGCAAGTGGATGAGTTTGTGTATTTGGGATGTGTATTTAGCAGGGATTGTAAATATGATAGGGATATAGAACGACGAGTAAATGCAGGGAATAGAGTGAATGGGGCACTACACTCTATTATGAAGAACCAGAATGTGTCAAAACAGGCACGTATGGTAATTCATAATGCTGTGTTAGTCCCTATGTTAATGTATGGTAGTGAAAGCTGGGTGTGGCAGAAGAAGCACGAAAGTAGAATAAATGCTGTAGAAATGCGTTCTTTAAGAAATATGCTAGGGTTTAATCTGAATGACAGAGTGAGAAATTGCGTGATAAGAGATAAATGTGGTATGCAAGATGATGTTGTGACCAGGATTAAGAAAGGGAATGCTTCGGTGGTTTGGTCACGTAGAAAGAATGAATGATGAAAGAGTGACAAAGCAAATTTATATGGCAGATGTGAACGGCCGAGTCGGGAAGGGACGCCCTAGAAAAAAGTTTGTCGACCAAATTGGCGATATTTTGAAAATGGGCCACGTTAGAAGTACCCTTAACCGACGAGCATGTATGCGTAGATATATGGATGTAAAGGAGGCGAAAGAGGTATGTCAGGATCGTGCCAAATGGAAGTCCGTAATCTCTGCCTATCCCTCTGGGTGACAGGCGTGAGTGTTTATGTATGTATGTATTATATATGTAAGAGAATAAAATTTTATTGTTTATTTGAACAATAGACTGTACTGAATAGGTGTAGTTAATTACACAAGAAAAAATGTAATAAATGAGGTATTTTTAAGTTGTAATTTACGGGCATAGGTTTTGTAATGGTTAGTACAGCGTTCAACGTACAATAACGTATATAATTTACAGCAAGATGTATCATGTTGATTATGGCGAGTGATTATCATTTCGATAGAGTTCCTCAACTTTTTCTTCCAGAGAAATAATGTATTTATGATTCTTTCTGATGATCTTTACATTGTTTTTCAAGCGTTATTATTTTGTTTTGTATATCCTCATATTTCTGAGATATAAATTCCAGTGTGTTTTCTATGTCTGTATTTATCTTCTTTATATTTGTAAGACTATTTTCCATGTTAGATAGTCACGCACGAATTTTTAGTATATTTTTGAAGAATTATTTTATTTATGAAAACAACACAATCACGGAGGACACGTTGTTCGCTTTCGCGGTCCAGAGGGATTATTATAAAAGGTATCCATGACGCATAAGCATTAAGATACTAGAGTTATGGGTTGAAGTCCCATATATTAAAGACATATAATAGTAAGATCTATGATACAAAAGCATTACTGTAGAAGGTCGTCACATGTCAATGTTATTTACATGTATCTTGTTGCATGTGAAGAACTCAATTTACTAAAAAATAATACCCATTGGGATAAAACAATCGTTGAAGCAATTATCTCTGCATCTCCAAATCAGATACACACATTATTTCCTATCATTATTTCTATGTGCTTTCAAACAAAACCCAACTAAACTGTGGAACAAATACAAGGACAATAATGTCAGAAGAATTTTTACGTCAAATTCGTGTCAGTTCAAGAAATCTCGATCTTCAGATGAATGAAGAAATACATGACCTGGTTTTGCTCTCGATTGAAGACATGTGTTACCTCATGTGCTGTAGTTTATTAGTCAGGTTAGGAATGCCTACACCAAATCGTGAAATGTATGACGCATTTAATTGAGAATTGGGACTGAAACGTGAATATGATCATCAGAGTTAGTAGTTCTAATGAATGTACCCCTGTTAAATCACCAACAAAAGTAAGTTTATGATACACAAATGAAGGCAATTGATGATGCAAATGGTGTTTTATATTTCCTGGACACCTCTGTTAGAACTGGTAAGGCATTCTTCATGTCAGTAGTTTTAGCCACTGTCCGTGCGAGATCCAACAATGCGGTTGCAGTTGCTTCTTCCGGAATAGCAGCCACATTATTAGAAGGATGCCGTATAGTTCATTCAGATTTTAAAACTACCGTTAAATCTTCAAACTAATTGAAGAGCCGACATGTAATATTGCAAAACACTCTGCAATGGATTAAATTTTATCCGCATGAAAACCATCATCTGGGACGAATGCACAATGATGCATAAACGTGCATTAGAAGTACTTAACCGAACATTGAAAGATCTACGCAATGACTCGAGTTGTTTTGGAGGCGCAATGATTTTTTTGTCTGGCGATTTTCGTCAAATACTGTCAGTAATTTCAAGATCAACTGCTGCTGACAAAATAAACGCTTGCCCCAAATCATCGAATTTATGGCGCCATGTGAAAAAAACTTCAGCTGACAAAAATATGGGAGTTTCGTTGCTGAACGATACATTTGCTAAAGATTTCTCTAAGGCATTATTGACTTTCGGTAATGGTTGAGTACCTGTCGATGAATCCTGAGAATTGATTTTATTTCATTCGAATTTCAGTGACTTTGTCTTATCATAAGACGAAGTCATCAACAAAGTATTCCCAAATATCATTATAAACTACAAAAATAATGAGTAGTTAAGAGAGCGAGCAATTTTGTTTGCTAGGAATAAAGATGTAGATGATTTAAACCATAAAACTTAAAACTCGTGCCTGGTTTAAAACCGCACAATTTATGACTAAATGTTAACTCCGTAGTAATCATGCTTCGAAAGAGAAACCAACCAAATTTGTGCAACGGAAAGCGTGTGCTGTTAAGTAAATTGATGAACAATGTGATTTACGCCACGATACATAAAGGAAAATTCGAAGGTGACGAAGTTCTCATTCCGAGGATCCCAATGATGATGATAGAATGAGTTTAAACGACTTCCATTTCCGATCTGTTTTGCATTCGCCATTACCATTAACAAATCACAAGGTCAATCTTTAAAAGTTTGTGGTCTGAATCTAGAAAATCCATGTTTTTCCCATGGTCAATTATATATGTGGAACGTTCACGGATCGGAAGACCGTTATTGGAAGCGTTATGAATTTGTTCTTGCGACTAAAACGAAAAATGTCGTATATCACAAGGTGCCTTACTGAAGAGTGCACCCATGCACCAAACTACATGGTCAATAAAGAATCATTAAAAAACTTGATTTTTTATTTATTATCCCAAGACTTATCACTCGAATAGCGGGTTCGAATCCACGACCACAAGTGAATAACATATTATGCTAGATAAATCGTGATCGTACGAAGGGAGACATGGATGGCAGAAGTTTACTTGTACAGCCTTGGCAAGAGATCAAAATGCACGTGTTCCCAAAGGAATACGAACTAGTTTCTCGCAATTCTGCCGATGTGCTCTGACTTTGCTTGACACTTTTGAAAGACCTGGAAGAAAAATTATACTTCTTTTTAAGAGCGCTGAAATTTGCACCCCGAAACGTCGATGCGCGAGCCCGAGCCAGATAGCACTCTTGCTTGTGACAAAATTCAAGTTGGCAGGAGCGACCAAATTAAGGCTGGATCTGCCTCCGATAGGTACCAGAGATGATGGAATAAAAAAGTTTCGTTCTTTGTAGCAGCACCACATCAGCAACAGAATCGGCAACAACGCTGAGATCATCCGACGGGAAGAAAATCTGCCTCAAGAGTAGGATGCATAAAAAGATCGCATCCTGTCCCAATCGGCTGACAACCTGCAGTACGCAACCGCGATGGGAGCGTGAGTGGCACCGTACTTCGTATCAGACAGTAGTCCGAGGAACCAGGAGGGGCATCAACGGAGACCTGATATCCGTCCGAACGAGAGGTTAGCAAAAGGTACAACAGGTGCATGATCTTCCACATCTAAGATCCGCGTAAGCGAGGTAACCAGTTATGTCAGACCATATACCAAAGCAAAGTCATAAACAGATCTACACGCATGGTCGGTTAAACGTGAACCAAGCCATTCAGCGTGGTTAGCGTTAAAATCTCCAAGTATCACGATCTCTGCGGGTGGAACCCATATATAGGCACCCATAGACGCGGGGATGGTCGTCGCTCTCTACGTTCAGCCATAAGATGGACAGGTCCGTAACTTTAAGGCTACTGAGGCGTCAAAAACAAACATCCTCTCTGACGTACACGCCAACTCCAGCCCTGGGCACAAAGGAGTGTTCTAATTTGTACCCCGGGTAGGGAGAGATATGAAGTATCAGCAGGAGTGGAGATCTGTGTCTCGGTAAGAAAGAGTGAGGCTGGCTTTGTCGTTTCCATATGGTAGTGGACGGCATTAAAGTTTGAATAAAGTCCCCTGATGTTGCAGAAATTCACGGATAATGATTTCTTATATTTACGCGAACACTACACATTGAAATAATACTAGTTTTTACGGAACTTATCGCGTATATTTAACTTTTTAAATACCCGACGTTTTTAACGCTTTACAGCACTCATGGTCACGGGCGGGACTGAGATGTTCAACGTCCATATGTCATAGTTAACCGCGGTTACCATAGATTAAAATTTAACTTTTGTTCCGATCTATGCAGTATGAACTTATGGTATCTTGAAGTCTTGCAGTTGTGTGCTTGGGTTGGGATTTAATTTTATTTATTATAGGATCTCAAGCAGATGGTAGCACCCAGCCATCTTCTCTATTGAAATTAGGATGTTTTTTGATTTCAATAGCCTCGCGAATCGTCCTTGGAAGGAATCGGTGTTCTTTAGCGAGGATTTGCGGTCTATCAAATCTGATGTAGTGACGGGGGCGATCCTGTACGTGTTCACAGACTGCAGACTTCCCGGAGCGTCGATTCTTCATGTCAGCTATATGTTCTTTAACGCGGGTTTTTATTGATCTTTTAGTTTATCCTATGTAGGAGAGATCACATTCACAATCAAGCTTGTACACTCCTGCATCTTGCAGAGGGACATTACACTTGACTGATGGTAAAAACTGACCAATCTTCTTCAGCGGCTTGAAGTATGTTTTGATGGAAGCGCGCTTCAAGATGTACCAACCAGACTCCTCTACATAGCAGTACAGCACCGGCTTACTCGTTAACTGTGACTTAGGTAAATCAGGCGAGTAAAAAGTTGTTACGGACGGTAATCCAACAAAAACGCTCCGATCTATATGACAAATAAATCCATAGACACATCATCCAGTGAATTAAAGAAAGTTTTAACGAAGTTTGACTATAATTTTTGCATGGAAACATTAAATAAACGCGAAATTAGTAAATATAACGAATGCAAAAACAAACATATAGAAAAATATCAAAAATTAACGAACAAGTCAAATGTCAAACATCTGAATCAATGCCAGAAACAAAAGCAACCATTGACAAACACAGATCATAGATTAATCGCGCTCTATAATCTGTCAAAACAAACACTGGATGATGCAACAATTAGGGTTTTATCCAAAGGGCTCAACTTTGCTATTACACCACGAAAATTACCGTACGAAGAAATTATCTGTAGTGTCGAGGACTGTTTATTTAAAAACAATATGCGGAAAGAAGATTTGGAGGCGATACGTCAAGACATTTCGTCTATGTTACGTCGATGTTCAGTGCCTAAACCGAATCTTCCCAAAGACGAATTTATTGCGTTAAAGAACCTACGCAATAAACCAGAACTTACGATTCTCCGCGCAGATAAGGGAAACGCCACGGTAGTCATGGATACGTCAAATTATAATTCTAAAATACAAGAATTTTTGTCGGATGTAAATACTTATAAAAAGGTTAAAAACGACCCAACAAATAGCACACTAAAAACAACTAGTGACCTAATAAAGAAACACTCCGAAAAATTAAATCTGGACGTAAAATGGATAATACCTACGTGCGCCAAATACAATCACCAAAATTGTATGGGTTACCAAAAATACACAAGCCCAATGCTCCATTACGTCCCATAGCGAGCCGAATCGATTCACCAACTTACAGATTGGCTCAACACTTAGCGAAAATACTCTCACCGCTCAGGGGACATACAAGAGCACACATAAAGGATTCCTACCATTTTGTCAGCGAGATTAAAGACCCATCTGGCAGACAATGAAACTATGGTCAGTTTTGATGTGCAGTCATTGTTTACATGCTTACCTGTTGAAGACTGCATCTCAATTGTAACTAGTAGGCTGGAAGAAAACAACATACCCGTAGAATATGCAGTATTACTCAGACACTGCCTTACATCTGGCTACCTATTGTGGAAGGAGGAGTTCTACAAGCAAGTAGATGGTGTGGCGATGGGCTCACCTGTATCTCCCATTGTCGCCGACATATTCATGGAAGACTTTGAGGAGAAAGCCCTGCTTAGTTCTCCCATAAATCCAAGATTTTACAAGCGGTACGTTGACGACACTTTGATAATTCTTCCTTTAGACAAAGTAACTGCATTTTTTAGACCATCTTAACTCTATAAATTCTAAAATTCAGTTCACCATGGAGTTAGAGGCAAACAATTCCTTAGCTTTTCTAGATGTGTTAGTAATGCGGAATCCTGATAACACCTAGAGCCATACTGTGTATAGAAAAAACACCCATACAGATAGATATTTAAACGGTGATTCTCACCACCATCCTTCACAGTTAGCTACCGTGGGTAAATCTTTGTTTCAGAGAGCACGAGGGATCTGTGACAGTAAACACCTGGCTGCAGAGCTCCACCATGTCAAGCAAGTTTTGCATGACAACAAGCTTCGAGTCCCGCGCCTAGGTCACAGTGAACGAGTGAAGCCGGCCACAGTCGAGCGTGTACCTGCTGTACTGCCATATGTTAGAGGAGTCACTGACAAGATTGGCTACATCTTGAAGCGCGCTTCCATCAAAACATACTTCAAGCCGCTGAAGAAGATTGGTCAGTTTTTACCATCAGTCAAGTGTAATGTCCCTCTGCAAGATGCAGGAGTGTACAAGCTTGATTGTGAATGTGGTCTCTCCTACATAGGATAAACTAAAAGATCAATAAAAACCCGCGTTATAGCTGACATGAAGAATCGACGCTCCGGGAAGTCTGCAGTCTGTGAACACGTACAGGATCGCCCCCGTCACTACATCAGATTTGATAGACCGCAAATCCTCGCTAAAGAACACCGATTCCTTCCAAGGACGATTCGCGAGGCTATTGAAATCAAAAAACATCCTAATTTCAATAGAGAAGATGGCTGGGTGCTACCATCTGCTTGGGATCCTATAATAAATAAAATTAAATCCCAACCCAAGCATACAACTGCAAGACTTCAAGATACCATAAGTTCATACTGCATAGATCGGAACAAAAGTTAAATTTTAATCTATGGTAACCGCGGTTAACTATGACATATGGACGTTGAACATCTCAGTCCCGCCCGTGACCATGAGTGCTGTAAAGCGTTCGAAACGTCGGGTATTTAAAAAGTTAAATATACGCGATAAATTCCGTAAAAACTAGTATTATTTCAATGTGTAGTGTTCGCGTAAATATAAGAAATCATTATCCGTGAATTTCTGCAACATCAGGGGACTTTATTCAAACCTTAATGCCGTCCACTACCATATGGAAACGACAAAGCCAGCCTCACTCTTTCTTACCGAGACACAGATCCCCACTCCTGCTGATACTTCATATCTCTCCTACCCGGGGGTACAATTTAGAACACTCCTTTGTGCCCAGGGCTGGAGTTGGCGTGTACGTGATAGAGGATATTTGTTTTTGACGCCTCAGTAGCCTTGAAGATACGGACCTATCCATCTGATGGCTGAACGTAGAGAGCGACGACCATCCCCGCGTCTATGGGTGCCTATATATGGGTTCCACCCGCAGAGATCGTGATACTTGGAGATTTTAACGCTAACCACGCTGAATGGCTTTGTTGTCGTTTAACCGATCATGCGGGTAGATCTGTTTATGACTTTGCTTTGGTCTGACATAACTGGTTACCTCACTTACGCGGATCCTATATGTGGAAGATCATGCACCTGTTGTACCTTTTGCTAACCTCTCTTTCGGACGGATATCAGGTCTCCGTTGATGCCCCTCCTGGTTCCTCGGACTACTGTCTGATATGAAGTACGGTGCCACTCACGCTCCGATCGCGGTTGCGTACTGCAGGTTGTCAGCCGATTGGGACCGGATGCGATCTTTTTATGTATCCTACTTTTGGAGGCAGATTTTCTTCCCGTCGGATGATCTCAGCGTTGTTGCCGATTCTGTTGCTGATGTGATGCTGCTACAAAGAACGAAACTTTTTATTCCATCATCTCTGGTACCTATCGGAGGCAGATCCAGCCTTAATTTGGTCGCTCCTGCAAACTTGAATTTTGTCACAAGCAAGAGTGCTATCTGGCCCGGGCTCGCGCATCGACGTTTCGGGATGCAAATTTCAGCGCTCTTAAAAAGAAGTATAATTTTGCTTCCAGGTCTTTCAAAAGTGTCAAGCAAATTCAGAGCACATCGGCAGAATTGCGAGAAACTAGTTCGTATTCCTTTGGGAACACGTGCATTTTGATCTCTTGCCAAGGCTGTACAAGTAAACTTCTGCCATCCATGTCTCCCTTCGTACGATCACGATTTATATAGCATAATATGTTATTCACTTGCGGTCGTGGATTCGAACCCGCTTTTCGAGTGATAAGTCTTGGGATAATAAATAAAAAATCAAGTATTTTAATGATTCTTTATTGGCCATGTAGTTTGGTGCATGGGTGCACTCTTCAGTAAGGCACCTTGTGATATACGACATTTTTCGTTTTAGTCGCAAGAACAAATTCGTAACGCTTCCAATAACGGTCTTCCGATCCGTGAACGTTCCACATATATAATTGACCATGGGAAATACATGGATTTTCTAGATTCAGACCACAAACTTTTAAAGATTGACCTTGTGATTTGTTAATGGTTATGGCGAATGCAAAACAGATCGGAAATGGAAGTCGTTTAAACTCATTCTATCATCATCATTCTGATCCTCGGAATGAGAACTTCGTCACCTTCGAATTTTCCTTTATGTATCGTGGCGTAAATCACATTGATCATCAATTTACTTAACAGCACACGCTTTCCGTTGCGCAAATTTGGTTGGTTTCTATTTCGAAGCATGATTACTACGGAGTTAACATTTAGTCGTAAATTATGCGGTTTTAAACCAGGCACATCCAAGGAGTTTTAAGTTTTATGATTTAAATCATCTACATCTTTATTCCTAGCAAACGAAATTGCTCGCTCTCTTAACTACTCATTATTTTTTGTAGTTTATAATGATATTTGGGAATACTTTGTTAATGACTTTGTCTTACGATGAGACAAAGTCACTGAAATTCAAATGAAATGAAATCAATTCTCAGGATTCATCGACAGGTACTCAACCATAACCGAAAGTCAATAATGACTTAGAGAAATCTTCAGCAAATGTATCGTTCAGCAACGAAACTCCCATATTTTTGTCAGCTCAAGTTTTTCACATAGCATCTTTCATATTTATAGTTCCAATTTCAGATTCACATCATGTGCGGTGTTGAAGAAAAATTGTTGGCGACGCGCCTATAAGAATATTTCAGTTTATTAAGTCAACCGATGACGAATAACGTCTCAAAGGCATATTGTCCAATAGCAATGTTCTAATAAGAAAATGCTTAGTTAAATCTTGAAGAAATGTCGAATTAATGATATGAAGGTCTTGGGTTCGACTCCCAGGCCGGACTAGTTTATTGTTTTCCTAAGTAATATCGCTTAATAAATTCATAAGGAATTAAAGATATAAATTATGTTACCGGATTTGTTCCCCGGTTGAAATCATCTTTCCAATGATGTAAATTTAAAAGAATAATTAAATAAAGTTAAAGATCGGATTTGTTCCCCGGTCGAGATGATCACTCTGTGCATAAATAGAATTAACGGAAATTAATTGCATAAGTATTGTCTTATATAAGTTTGATATGTTTTGTACGAAAACAAATGCCTATTTGCCATGATTGATTTATGAGAACATTCACTTATATTGTTATCTGATAAGAAACATGATAACTGATAAGAATCTGATTAGAAATAGTTTCCTACAGTTTGAAAATTGTGTAGATGCATTTATTCAACCAATATTGTTAAAATTGGTGTATATCAGACTTTCATTTTTTCTGATAGCCGAGAGCCGTGCAAAAGTTAGTTGTTCAAATAGTGTGAGTTCACGGAAGCACGCTGGCCACGCCCTTAGGAGGCCGAATATGTAAAAATTTAAAATGTTTGTAATTTCAGCAATTTATGTAAAAATGACTTATAAAACATTTTAGGTTGATTGTACGTGCTAAAAAGGTGAATTCTGTGTTATTTTTATGTGAAAATTCCTGTGTATAAGTGAAATAATGATAGTTTTGTATAAGAAATTTAGAAGTGTTTTAATAGTGAAATAAATAGAGAAAATGTAAATTAAACTATTGTATTAGTTAACTTATGTATAATTTCAAGTGGAAAACATTGTTTTAACTTTCTGTGTTAAATATTTAAGAAATTTCGACTTCGAACTTGTGAGTAAAATAGGCATATTTCATTTAATAAATAAAAGGTTTTTCGTGATACGAAAATGTAATGTATATCGTAGTGTAGATATTGTTTTGTGCTATCTATACAGATAAATTGTATTGATGTAAGACTTATGCAAATAAAGAAATTAAGTAAAACGTGAGAGAGTAATAGTACAAATTCATGTAATTGAGTTGCGCAAGCGCGCGAATGGCGCGGCTCACTTTCGCGTATAGCTCTGGGGTAGCTTAGTGAACGGGTTTTATTGCAATTCGTTCGGGAATCCTTCGAGATAGTTCGGGGAAAAAGTTCGGAAATCATACCAGCAGTCAATAAGAAGAAAGAAAAAGTGTAGGGAAGTGATAGGGAAAAGTGATTACTCTCTCACGGAATGGTTTGAAGATAATTGCTGTTTTATTCCCAAGAAATTCATCCCTCAAAATTATACAGTCCACATCGAAGAATTAAGGCGTTGGGACCGGGACGACTTCGGAAGACCCGTAGTCCCCGTCTGAACCTACTTGCTGAAAAGGAAAAGGTTATCGCCTTTGTGTGTTACTCCGTTGCGGAGATCACATACATTGTTCCCGAACCCAACGTAGGCGTTATAGGAGGCCGGATCGAGAGAAGCCTCGATTCCTCCCTTCTGTTTCTTAGTTGAACGTTTGAATAAGCTGGGTTCCTTTTCAATTGGTCCTTCGCGGCCGGATTGAGAGGACGCCCGAACCTGGGTTCCATGATATCATGGTTCATGATAATGGCGTGCAATCTTTTACAGTAAACAAAAAAAATATTAATAAAATTTAGTGAAGTAACTTATTGAAGAAAATGAATTATGTACCTATTGTAAGAATTATGTACATTTTACTGTATCTGCCCAACATGCTGTTGAGCCTACCCATGTAAAAACGTGCGATGCGAGTAACCTTCTTGATATGGGGCTCGAAAGTGAGCCTTGAATCAAGGGTGACGCCTAGGTATTTGGCTTTAGTTTGCCATGGGACAGGGGTTCCTAACTGATTGGTGGAGTGGTGGTGAGACGACGTCGTTTATATTCGAAGCAAACGGCGGAGCTTTTCTCCGGGTTTACGTCGATACGCCATTTTTGGAACCAAGCTCCTAGGTCGCTTACTGACTTTTGGATCTTGTTCCGAATCTGTGGTAGTGAGTTGCCTTTGGAGTAAAGGGCTGTGTCATCTGCAAAGAGGGCTAGTTTGACACCATTCGACGGGATAGGGATGTCGTTGGTGAATAGTATGTATAGGAGGGGAGCAAGCACAGAGACTTGAGGGACACCGGCTTTTATTTGACGGGTAGAGGATAGCGTGCCTTCGCGTCTAAAACGAAAGGTACGATCCTTCAGATAGGAGGCTACAAGGCGAACGAGACGGTCTGGGAGGCCTAAGTCGTACAGTTTGTAGATAAGGCCCTCGTGCCAGACTCTGTCGAATGCCTTGGCAATGTCTGTGGACTGCGGGTTATGCTCGCATGGGGCACGTATCGCAGCCAGGCGCAAGTGCCTTGTGAAGGCGCTCGTCGTGGCCAAGCAGGGCTTGGCATTTTTCCTGTCGGGCAAGCGTGCTCGGCATTTCCTGTCGGACGACCGTGTCTGGCATTTCCTGTCGGACGACCGTGTCCGGCATTTCCTGTCGGGTCATCAGGGTGCAAGAAGAAGCATCCACCGCTGCTGCTGCCAGGGGAGGGCGCGCGTGGGCACCTGACTGTATCGCGGCCGGAGGAGGGCGCTTGGACGAGGCGTCACCGGCAACTGGGCGGCGAGCACAGTATACATCCCGACCACCTAACGGTTCCAAACGGTCGGGCTCTGGCACAACACCTTCGGGTGGAGCAGTTCTCTCGAGCGAGACTGCGCTTGCACTACCGCTCGACTGTTTCGTCATATTCCTTGGCGGGACAGTTCCTAAACCTTTCCTCCATTCCATTCCTGCACGACTCCATCCCTGGACGGCTCACCTCGGTAGGCCTCGTTCAGGATTGATAGGGCTGATAGGGCTGTTAGGGTGGTAGTAGGGTTGTAGGGTTGGGAGATAAGGGGGGGAGGGGTAGTGGTGTTAGGTTGGGGTGTAGAAGGGTTGTAGGTAAGGGGTTGTAGGGACCGTAGGGACAGTTAGGGACCGTAGGCCAACAATCACCTTCCTGCAACATGAAGAAGGCACAAGACCAGACAGAGAGGAGCGAAGGGAGCAGGACAAGGACAGGGCTCTCAAGAAAAGCTAAAGAGGCGGAATCATCTGGAGCGACCACAGCTACTGCGTCGAATGGGGCAACTCCTTCAAGTGGAGCCACCACCGACACGTCCACATGCACGTGGGACTCAGGGACGTCCATGGCAACGACAAGCAACAGGACGGACACCAGTGGTACGCAGGCCAGCACCGCACAACAATCCGTTATATCCAGGAGTGAAACGGTGGTCGAAAAAGTAGGTCAAAGGACCGAAGAAGCGGCATCGTCAAGGACAGTAATCGGGCACACTAGTGACAAAAGGTCACAGAGAGGTAGTAGGTCATCGCGATCGGCGAGGCTGAAAGCCGAATTAGAGGCGCGGATTAAATTCGAACGCTCAGAGCTCGAACGAGCACAGGCAGCTGCTGCCTTAGCCAAGTCTCAATTGGAGTTGGCACGACTCAACCGAGAAGAGGAGATCGACTCGAGTGAGGATGATGAGGAGCGGAATACTCAGGTGGAACCTTTCGTAAGGAGTTGGGTTCAACAGACCATAATGAGCGCGCCAGTTAGTGTGACGCAACCCGATATTACTGACAAGGAAGCGTGTAAAGGATCACGCCGCAAAGGGGCGGAGATCGAGCGCAACCAAGGAAATACACAGAAAACACACGCAAGTGAGGTGTCAGAATTGACCGAAGCGGTTGTGAGTGCAATAAAAATAGCGGGTAAAGATAAGTCTTCCCAGCTTCATTTCCTCCAGGAATTACCGGTGTTCGATGGAGACCCGGGTGAATGGATAACTTTCAAAACGGTATTTGAAGACACAAGAAGCCAATTTTCAGGGGTGCAGAATGTAATGTTTGTTAGAAAAGTATGTTTCCAATGTTTGTCACCTAACCATAGGAGGTTAGAGTGCAAAGCGAAAAAATGTGGTGTAGAGGGATGTAGAATGTCACATCATCGGATGCTACACCAATACCCCAATGAAAATACCTCGCCTGAATGCACTGGCATGTGCATACTTAAAGATTATACCGGTCGAGTTGTATGGACCTAGAGGAAAGGTCAAGACAACAACTCTTCTGGATGAGGGATCGACCATGACACTCATAGAGGAGTGGATGGCTCAGAAGTTAGCGCCTCGCGGACGTAAAGAAGAATTACGTATCGAAGCTGTGGGAGGTAAGCGAATTAACGACGACAGTTCGTATCGCTTAAACGTTAAGATAAAAAGGCATTTACTCGAATGGCTTGGAAGAGATAAGTGTACAAACAATTAAGTCACTAACCTTTCTCCTCAGTCAGTAAGTCGAGAATTATTGCAACGGTGTTCTCATTTGACACCGATTAAGGATGAGTTGATGTATGAGAAGTCCAGACCTACCATATTAATTGGCCAGGACAATTGGCATCTTATAGTTACTCGTGAATTAATTTCAGGAGGTAAGAACCTACCTGTAGCATCGCTCACCAAACTTGGATGGGGTTTGCAGGGTCACATACCGGGTGGTATTAAACCAATCAAGATTGTTAACCACATTTCCACCAAGAAGGAGGACGATATGGATAAGTTGATCAAAGATTATTTTAGTTTGGAATCTCTGGGAGTGTCTGCGCGAAAGCTCGCGAACGACCCGGAGGAACGAGCTTTAAATATTTTGAACAAAACGGTACGTCGTATACCTAATAATAGGTACGAGACTGCTTTGTTATGGCGCACAGACAATGAGTGCATGCCGTCGAATAGAGCGCAGGTTGAAAGTCGCCTGCTTAATATCGAAAAGAAGCTCGACAAAAATAGCGAGTTGAAAAAGAAATATGAGAAGCAAATTGAAAAATCGCCGAAGGGCGTAAATGCGCTGAGAAAGCAAGAACCGTTAAGTCTACCCGACTACGGACGATTTAGCAGCTTTAAGAAATTCCTTGGGGCAACTACGCGCACCTTACAAGCGGTAAAAATTCAAGAGTTTAAGAAAGTCGGTTAAAGGACCCGACGACGCAGCCGAAAAGTCGGTTATGTGTTCCAACAAAGTTTTAGCAAAGTCGGTTAAAGGACCCGATGGCGCGTTGGACATAGCGCTCTTGAAAAAAGCGGAATTGTTAATTTGGAAGTTCGTTCAAGACGAGTGTTTTCATTCGGAAATAAAATGCTTGAAAGCAGGCAAAAGCGTTGAAAGAAGTTCACGTTTAAGTAAATTATCTATGGAAATAGGAGAAGATAACTTACTCCGTTTAAATGGACGTTTACCTTTCAAGTCTAATTTGACCGAGGAAAGTAGAAAACCTGTCATATTAGACGGTAAACACGAAATCGTTAAAATGATGATTAGAGAAGTTCATCATCATTTTGGACATGGCAATCACCAGACGGTGATGAATGAGGTGACCAGAAATTTTATGTCTTGAACTTACGTAATGTAGTACGTAGTGTGTCACATCACTGTCAGTGGTGCAGGACATACAGGTCAAAACCGCAGAACGTGCCACAAGGAAATATTCCTCTGGAGAGAATAACTCACCATGAACCACCTTTTACATGCTCAGCTGTGGATTATTTCGGTCCTATGAGTGTGACTATAGGAAGGCGACACGAAAAACGTTGGGGTGTTTTATTCACGTGTCTGACCACCAGAGCAGTACAACTGGAATTAGCAGACTCATTGACACCAGCGTCAATGATAATGGCATTGAGGCGATTTATCGCCAGAAGAGGAAAACCAGCCGTTATATACAGCGATAACGGGACGAATTTCAAAGCTGCGAATAAAGAATTATTGAAAGCATGCGAAGAATGCCATGAGGGCATGAAAAATGAGTCATTTAAGAAATATATTAAATGGAAATTTATACCTCCGGGAGCACTGCACATGGGTGGCGCCTGGGAAAGGTTAGTAAGATCGATTAAAATTGCGTTGACCGCTACGCTCAAAGAAAGGAGCCCACGAGAGGAGGTTCTACATACGCTGCTTTTAGAAGCGGAGCATACGGTAAATTCCAGGCCTCTGGTAACATTCAGTATGGATAGTCCTGAAGAGGGTTTGACACCCAAGCATTTTCTTCTGGGACGCTCATGTGGTGATCGACCACCTGGATTATTTTTAGAGCAACATCTGACGGGTCAACTCAATTGGAAAGCTGCACAGAGGTTAGCCGACCATTTATGGACAAGATGGCTGAAAGAATACATGCCTACTTTAATACCTCGAACAGGTAATAACGGAAAATTCATGGAACCTAAAGAAGGTGATATTGTTTTGATAATAGATCATTCGTTGCCACGAAATACGTGGCCGAAAGGCAAAATTAGTAGAACGCTACCGGGACCAGACGGTCACACCAGAGTGGTTGACGTCATTACTAGCACAGGTATCTTGAGGAGACCTACATCCAGAATAATAGTCCTGGTACCCGCGACGCCTCCCAAATGATGATGCTAACGCACGGGGGGGGAGATTGATGGCGACGCGCCTATAAGAATATTTCAGTTTATTAAGTCAACCGATGACGAATAACGTCTCAAAGGCATATTGTCCAATAGCAATGTTCTAATAAGAAAATGCTTAGTTAAATCTTGAAGAAATGTCGAATTAATGATATGAAGGTCTTGGGTTCGACTCCCAGGCCGGACTAGTTTATTGTTTTCCTAAGTAATATCGCTTAATAAATTCATAAGGAATTAAAGATATAAATTATGTTACCGGATTTGTTCCCCGGTTGAAATCATCTTTCCAATGATGTAAATTTAAAAGAATAATTAAATAAAGTTAAAGATCGGATTTGTTCCCCGGTCGAGATGATCACTCTGTACATAAATAGAATTAACGGAAATTAATTGCATAAGTATTGTCTTATATAAGTTTGATATGTTTTGTACGAAAACAAATGCCTATTTGCCATGATTGATTTATGAGAACATTCACTTATATTGTTATCTGATAAGAAACATGATAACTGATAAGAATCTGATTAGAAATAGTTTCCTACAGTTTGAAAATTGTGTAGATGCATTTATTCAACCAATATTGTTAAAATTGGTGTATATCAGACTTTCATTTTTTCTGATAGCCGAGAGCCGTGCAAAAGTTAGTTGTTCAAATAGTGTGAGTTCACGGAAGCACGCTGGCCACGCCCTTAGGAGGCCGAATATGTAAAAATTTAAAATGTTTGTAATTTCAGCAATTTATGTAAAAATGACTTATAAAACATTTTAAGGTTGATTGTACGTGCTAAAAAGGTGAATTCTGTGTTATTTTTATGTGAAAATTCCTGTGTATAAGTGAAATAATGATAGTTTTGTATAAGAAATTTAAAAGTGTTTTAATAGTGAAATAAATAGAGAAAATGTAAATTAAACTATTGTATTAGTTAACTTATGTATAATTTCAAGTGGAAAACATTGTTTTAACTTTCTGTGTTAAATATTTAAGAAATTTCGACTTCGAACTTGTGAGTAAAATAGGCATATTTCATTTAATAAATAAAAGGTTTTTCGTGATACGAAAATGTAATGTATATCGTAGTGTAGATATTGTTTTGTGCTATCTATACAGATAAATTGTATTGATGTAAGACTTATGCAAATAAAGAAATTAAGTAAAACGTGAGAGAGTAATAGTACAAATTCATGTAATTGAGTTGCGCAAGCGCGCGATGGCGCGGCTCACTTTCGCGTATAGCTCTGGGGTAGCTTAGTGAACGGGTTTTATTGCAATTCGTTCGGGAATCCTTCGAGATAGTTCGGGGAAAAAGTTCGGAAATCATACCAGCAGTCAATAAGAAGAAAGAAAAAGTGTAGGGAAGTGATAGGGAAAAGTGATTACTCTCTCACGGAATGGTTTGAAGATAATTGCTGTTTTATTCCCAAGAAATTCATCCCTCAAAATTATACAGTCCACATCGAAGAATTAAGGCGTTGGGACCGGGACGACTTCGGAAGACCCGTAGTCCCCGTCTGAACCTACTTGCTGAAAAGGAAAAGGTTATCGCCCTTGTGTGTTACTCCGTTGCGGAGATCACATACATTGTTCCCGAACCCAACGTAGGCGTTATAGGAGGCCGGATCGAGAGAAGCCTCGATTCCTCCCTTCTGTTTCTTAGTTGAACGTTTGAATAAGCTGGGTTCCTTTTCAATTGGTCCTTCGCGGCCGGATTGAGAGGACGCCCGAACCTGGGTTCCTTTTCAAAAATGTTCACGAATATAAATCTGTTGGATGAAAATACTGAATTATACGAGTAGGTACCGTCATGTTATAATGACATAATATGACGTAATATATACATCATATTATATAACTCTGATTTTCTACACATATCAATGAAAAGTGATTTCATTTCGATACTCCTATATACTCGTACGTCCCAAATTCAAATTCAAATTTATTTGTTGCTGGAATGTAGTACATAGTAATATGATGTTTTAGTTATTAACGAGACCATACATTCTACCTTGATAATGGCGTGCAATCTTTTTACAGTAAACAAAAAAATATTAATACAATTTAGTGAAGTAACTTATTGAAGAAAATGAATTATGTACCTATTTAAAAATAATTTAGCGTCAAATTTTTAGATTACAATAAATATTACATGTCAATGTTTTTTATCAAATTTTTTTTTTTGCGCCCGAAGCAAATATGGGCATACCACGCAGCCGGCTGCGTGGTTATGTGGAGACTTTTACCCACTAAACTCAACCTTTTTAGGAATTGGCTTAACGATCTGACTAGAGATCTCTAAGCCGTATACGAACGCGACCCTCCTTGGCTTAGAAGAGTGCCTTACTAAGGCAGATTAAGGGATGTGTTATGTAGGCTCAGCCTGAGCCGCCAGGAGGCAGTTCAGGTCAGTCGAAAGCTTGTTGGGGGCTCCGAGAGAGAGTTTCTCGGTCTGCGCACACTATAGCGAGTGTGGATAGGGGCTGCATAGGCAGCTGTCTCACGAATGAGATGATTTGGGTGGGACTCTGAGGCTTTGAAAAATCTCTCAGAGAGTGATTTAAGGAACTGCTGGATTGTTGGGAGCTCTAAGTCTCGATGTAGGTCGGCATTACGGACATAATAGGGCGAGTTAGTGGCCCTACGACAGAATAGATTTTGAACTATTTGAAGTTCATTTATAGCTTTGGGCTTAGCATGTGCGAAAATGGGGGCCGCGTATGTCATGACAGGTCGTATGCAGACCTTATATAGGGTTCGCTTGTTGCAGAGGGACATTTTACTGTATCTGCCCAACATGCTGTTGAGCCTACCCATGTAAAAACGTGCGATGCGAGTAACCTTCTTGATATGGGGCTCGAAAGTGAGCCTTGCATCAAGGGTGACGCCTAGGTATTTGGCTTTAGTTTGCCATGGGACAGGGGTTCCTAACATCCTGATTGGTGGAGTGGTGGTGAGACGACGTCGTTTATATTCGAAGCAAACGGCGGAGCTTTTCTCCGGGTTTACGTCGATACGCCATTTTTTGGAACCAAGCTCCTAGGTCGCTTACTGACTTTTGGATCTTGTTCCGAATCTGTGGTAGTGAGTTGCCTTTGGAGTAAAGGGCTGTGTCATCTGCAAAGAGGGCTAGTTTGACACCATTCGACGGGATAGGGATGTCGTTGGTGAATAGTATGTATAGAAGGGGAGCAAGCACAGAGACTTGAGGGACACCGGCTTTTATTTGACGGGTAGAGGATAGCGTGCCTTCGTGTCTAAAACGAAAGGTACGATCCTTCAGATAGGAGGCTACAACGCGAACGAGACGGTCTGGGAGGCCTAAGTCGTACAGTTTGTAGATAAGGCCCTCGTGCCAGACTCTGTCGAATGCCTTGGCAATGTCAAAGAAGACCGCGATGGTTTTTTGACGGCGAGGGTAAAAACCGCTGAGGATGTATTCCACTATGCGGTGAACTTGTTGGGGGCACGAGTGTTTGGCTCGAAACCCGAATTTTTGTGGGATGATAAGAGGGTCGCCGTCTGTGGGAAACAAATGGCGCATCAAGCGCACGAGAATGACTCGTTCGAAAAGTTTGCCCATGGCCTTGAGGAGGCTGATGGGACGGTGATTGGAGGGGAGGTGGAGAGGTTTGCCTGGCTTGGGAATGCCAATGACAGTTGCCTCTTTCCAAGTGGTGGGAAAGTAACTGAATTCGAAGCAGGCGTTAAAGATAATGGCCAGTAAGGCGATTACCTGCTCCGGGAAGTATTTGAGGGCTTGGTTGGAGATACCATCCGCACCCGGTGCTTTTTGGGCTTAAGTCCTTTGATGGTAGATGAAATCTCATCTTTGGACACAGTGATAGGGTCAGAGGCGGTAGGGGGAGAGTTCCTGCGTCGGATCTCGTCCTCCACTAGTTGGATGTGTAGGGGGGTCAGTGGGTTGTGAGCTAGGAGAGCATTGAGCGGCGACGCTGTCCGCGAAGCACTCAGCCTTTTCTTCGTCTTCGAAGGCAATGGAGCCGTCGGGACGAGACAGAGGGGGAGTATGGGTTATAACGTCTATCCGGAGGGCTCTCGCCATCCGGTAGTACGCTGTGTGAGAGGGAGAGATTTTCTCCATGAGATTGCCCTTTTCGTGGTCTCTGTAGTCTTGGAGGCGGTAACGCAGTTTGCGTTGAAGGCGGTGGGCCGCGAGTCTATATTCGGGAGTGGGATAGCGTGCAGCTCTACGGAGGGCAGCTTTTTTGGCTTTTTAACAGGTTGCTAATATCTAGGGGAAGACTAGTTTTAGCAACCGGGACAACTTTTTCATTCTCTTTAAGAGTGGATGTTATAAGTGAGGTGAGATTTCCGACCGCGGTGTCTATTTTTCCCGCACTGTCGAGGGCGTAGGAACAAAGGGTATGGGAGGGTCCGGAGAGTGTATAGCCGAGGCTAGAGACTTCTTGAAGCCCTTCCAGTTGGTGTAGGTTTTGGAAGTGGGAGTTGGAGATGGCTGATGGCCAAGAAGGAGGGATACAGGACGGTGTTCGGATCCTAGATCGTCGAGAGGCTCGATTGCTCTAAGGTTAAGGGAAACTCCTTTAACTAGAGCAAAATCTAGCACATCAGGAGCGTAGGTAACAATGTCGGGATAGTGGATGGCAGTGAGGGGGCTGTAGACAGTCAGGTCGAGAGACTGAGTGATATTGAGCAGCACCCTGCCACTACTGGTAGTAGTGCGGCAGGTCCATTCAGTATGCTTGGAGTTAAAATCTCCAAACATAATGACTGAGTCGCCTAATGCAAGGATGGCTTCGAAATCACTCTTGACGGGGGAGGGTTCCGCTAGGGATATAGCAAGAGGCTATAATGATTGACTGGTGTCCAGTCATAGCTAGTCTAGTGATAGTGGCTTCCATACTGATGAGCGACGGAGTAGATATGTGGGAGCAATGAAGGGACTTTTTGTGATAGATGGCAGTACCGCCGCCTTTGCGGTCGGGTCTATCGTTACGTAGAAGTGAATAATTTTTAATAGTAAGGCCTTTAGAGACCTTGGGGCTGAGATGGGTCTCCTGTAGGAGGAAGAGATCGGCTTCGCGATCTCGTAGAAAAAGCCTAAGCTCTGGGAGGTTATTTCGCAGACCGCGGATATTGAATGAAACAAGCGACAAACCCTTTGGTTTGATACGACCGTGAGATATTGCGGGAGCAGAGGGCTCCGGCATAGTTTAATTACAAAGACCTTAGAAGGTTGATGTGCTCAGTAAGAGCAAGGAGACGGTCCTGAGGGGACTGAGCTGAGCGCAGTTTACCCGCAAGGATAAGGATTTCATCTAAATTGATCCTATTGAGAGTGTTATACACTAGGTTTAGAGATTCTACTAAAGAGTCTGTCTGTTTTTTGGGTCGGCGGAGGGCCGGGGGATATTTGATTCCTTTTGGAACCAGGGGTTTATTGGAAGCGGCGCTGGCTGAGAGAGCGGAAGGCTCATAAGGGGCCGAGGAGGGCCCTGAGGTGGCCGATAGGGGCTCTGTGGGGGCCGGTGGATGCCCTGTGTGGGCTGAGATGAGCCATGAGGGGGGCTGAGGTAGGGGCTGGCCCTGGCTGGGCTTGCGGCTTACAAGAGCCGGGAAGATTCGGTCATTGACCTGTGGTGGAGCTTTGCGGCTCGGAGGTGGGCGAGGGGCGCGAGGGCAACCTCTAAAATTGGCCGGATGGCCTGTTTGTCCGCAGAGGACACATGAGGGTGGGGATTCGGCATTTTTTGGCAGTGGGCACTCTTTCGAGTGATGGGATTCTAGGCACTTAATGCACCTGGGTGGAGCTGAGCAGTTGGCCGCCGCGTGTCCATAACGTTGGCAGCGGCGGCACTGCGCTGGGTAACCGCGCCGGTGAGGGGCTTCGTTCTTAACACGCGACAGGCCGCACACAGTGCGTACCTCGCGGAAAATGGCCTTCGCCTCCGGCACATTGGTGAGAACGAGGAGGGCGAGGTTAAACCTTTCGCCCCTGCTGCTGTGCATTTTATGCACACCTTCAATGGGGAAGCCTTGGGATTTAAGGTCTTCCAGAATGTCCTCGTTTGCGAGTTCATAGGGAACTCCGCGGCGGACTGCCTTGACTTTCCCTTCTTCAGCGAGGGCGTATGTGTGGTAGGACACACGCTCGGCCGTGAATAGGCGGGTTATGTTACGGAAGTCTTCTATAGACGCCGGCATAATTTTGATGGCCTCGCCGACATTAGTAGCTTGGTCATATTTGAAGCCCTTATCGTAGAGGGCTTTGGACAACTGAGTGAATTTCGCCTTGTCTCTGAGAAAGACAAGGGGCGTGACTTGGTTTTTAGCCAGTTCGGGAGCGCAGCGGGTTGCTGGCTTGGCGGTATTGTCTTTCGATTGTGAGGCGGCAGCGTTTGGGGCTGCGGAAGTAGGGGCAACGATGGGAGCTGCGGAGATAGAGGCAGCGGCGGAGGGTGTGCGGGCGGCGGCGGCGGCGGCCGCTGAGGCGGGGGGAGTGCGAGAAGTGGCAGCGCGTTTCGGGCCGCGCTTTGATTTCACTAACGTGAATTGGGCTTGGGAGTCGGTTATGGTTCCTTCGGAGTCGGAAGAATCCGAGGAGCCGGTGAAGCTGAGGGTGGTCCTCTTCCGGGAGGATGAGGTAACGGACGTGGTGTCCGAGTGCTCCATATCGGAGTCGGGGGACGCGAGCAAGTCGGACTGCGGGGCAGCCGCTTGGGTCACGAGGAAAGCAGCGACACATGCCTTAGGGGCAGCGAGGGGGGGAAATGGCTTTGGCGAGAAGGGTCTCGTCAATTTGGGCGGTTGTGGGTATTCCTGCGGCTTGGATCATTTGTACGATCGTGGCCGCAACCTGGCTCATGAGTTAGCTTATGTCTATGGAAGACGTGTTGATCTGGAGAGGGGGGGGGGTGACGTTTTATTCTATGAAAACTAGAGGTCCCTGTTCTGAGAAGAACAGGGCTTTGGGGGCAGATGGGGAGGACTGACGATCTATTCCCAGAAGCTGGGGTCCATAGGAATAGAACATAGGTTCTGAAAAGAACAAGGGCTCGCTCTGAGAAGAGCAAGAGACGATCTTCTAAGAACAGTATATACAACAATACAACAAGTAACAGTATAACAAAAACAATAATAATAACAGAAAAATTAAAAATGAAACAAAACAAGCGAAGCGCGCTCAAGCCTCCTCGCCGGAGCAAGGGGGCAAGAACGATGCGAAAAACAAAGTGACTCACCAACGGCGTCTGCTCGGCCGGTGTTAGCCGGGGAGAGCGGGGCGCGCGGGCAAGCGGTTGCGCTACCGAAGGGTCGGAGGCGCAAAAGAACTGTATGCACGACCGCTCGGGGGCGGCGCGCAAAACGGAACTTATCAAAATGTAGGTAAATGTCAAATATCTAAAAGTTCCAAAAATTGTTAAAAAAATTAATAAATGTTAATATCTAAAAGATCAGTTTTTTTTTTCATATTTCACCATTATTAAAATAGGAGATGATTTTTATTTTCGGATGAATACACAGTACAACATGTTACTATATTGTCATAAATTGTATAAAACTATTACCAAAATTTACATAAATTGCAATTTACTTATTAAAAAATATATTACGTTTCGGCTTCAAATTTTTTTTATCAATAGCTAATGGCGTAATAGAAGAAAAATGTCAGATAATTATTAATTATTTTTAAATAGAATAAAATCTCAATGCTCAGTGAAATTACAGTAGTTCATTCATTAAATTTACAATCTAGAAATTGTTTGACGCTATAAAAAGTACTTTCTGCAAGAAAATCATTGAGGCTTTTTTAATTTTCGAGTGAATTGACTTATGTTCAGCAATAAACTGAGGTGATAGAAGATGAAAAATATTCACATTATGATATTTCCAAGACTCATAATTAAAACGTCTCAATTTTCATAACATAAAAAATTAATTGGACTCTGAATATTATCTCTGTTCCGCACGAAGAAATATTTACGAGAATTAACGTTTCATTCGGAAACAAAATTGGCATATCTGTCATTGTGGAATACCTATTACATTTAAGTGCGACTCGGAGCGTGACAGAAACTAGCATGCGCATAATTTAATTTTTCGCTTTCGATGAATTATACAGCGTATTCTGGTACCTACCCTTTGTCCTATTTTGTACAGTGAAGATTGTTCCTGAGTGTGAAATAATTCACTCACAAAAGTCCACAGCTTCATTTTCTGAGTTCTTTGCAAGTTTGTCCTTATATAAAAAATATTTTAAACATTTAGTGGTATGTTTAGACTGACTAATGGAAGTAAAATCCATTTAAAACTTTGAATAAAAATTTTGCACAACGAACTGGAGCATGACTGATGAGAGATAACCATCTTGATCATCATTGCAGCCATCACAAGTTCACTGCCGAACTTAGGTCTCAACAAAGAATACCTCAAAGCACGGTTATGAGCCACCTGCATCCATCGTGCATATACCTGCTCCTCCGTAATATTTGCCACCTTAAATATACTAGAAGTTTTATGATATAACAAAAATGTAGATGATTTTGTTAATGTTACGTATTTGTCAAACGTTGTGATTAGTGTTAGTTTTATTCATTTGAGATGTATTACATTAAATATTATAAAAACTTTATATTTAAAATTGCTGGTATATAAAATCATATTTAAAACACAAACGAAAAAAATTTGTTATATAAATTTAAACTTGATATATGAAACAAATGCTTTAGTAAGCAATAAATTTCAAAGAACATTTTAATAAATATTTATGAAATTAAGCAAATCCTAAGATCTTATAGTACAATTAATAGCAAATACCTCGACACACTGGTTGTAAATTAATTAATATCAAAGTATTTTTCGGTTGGTTGGCTGGTTTAATAGATAACTTGTAACAATAGGAAGCTTATATCCTTTAGGGATTATTTAAATTTAAAATTTGTATATACACTTTAAACACGCTTATGTTGCCAGTTATATTTTGCTTACAGTAACGATAATTTGCATCGAAACACCTCATAAGAGAACTTTGGTAGCTCGGGGAATAAGAACGAACCTGTCGACAAAACCGAGTTCTTTAGAGAACTAACCTATCGGCAAAATCAAGATCTTTGGAGGTACTTAAAATTATCTAACACGTTATACCTTTCAGCAATTAAAGGAAACTTGTGCCTAGTAACGGGGAGTACGTAGGCTCTGGCTTTCTTTAGCTGGTACACTATGAACTTTATTGTAAATATTTATAATATTCCTTTTCTTTACTATCCCGAAAATTTCCACTTCTTCACATAGGCCAGTACCCTTGTAGAGAGGATTTTGACAAACGAACGGTGGTAATTGGATGCTGTGACCCATAGATATCTACATTTATTCTCGATTAAGAATCAAACCACAGATGCGTTGTCACCTCTGGGGACTAAATTGAAATGCCTTGTTTCCAGTGAAAAAGAGTCTCCAGATCTCTACACTCACCATACGAAACAAAGTAGTTGGTTAACGCTCGCTGTAAATATATATATACACACTACATGAACGAAAAACCCTATGGTTACCGTTAAGTGCGTTATTATAATCAGTATTCAGTATCAGAATCAGTATCGAAACGTATAGAAATAACTTTTTAGAAAACTCAACCACAATTTTTTAAAATTGAATTAATATAAATTTTAATAAAACAACGTAAAATTTGCAATTTTTTTTAATAAAATAATAAAAAAAATTAAATGGTTTAGTTTTATGGAAACAATTAGTTATTTTTATACGTTAGAATACCGATTTTGATCTTTATCTTGCCTTATCTTACCACTTGTTTTCTAAGAAAGTAGAAAAGTAGAACCAAATGTTACCAATATTGGCAACATGTTGACGCGCAGGATGGTGTTGGTGGAATTAGCGATGCGCAGCGCTTGCGCATGATTGCAGCGATCCGTCCGTGCATGGTATTGTTAGTTACATCAGAGCACAGCTCAGTGTCTGCACTATTGCTTTGCGACCGAAATAGGTTAGACCTTTTTGATATTAACATTTGTATCGATTTATTTTTTAATATATTTTATTTTTCTTTATAAAATAATAACAAAGTGCCTACGCCTTTATACCCTTTCTCACTCATTATATCCTCTTCCATGTCTGGTAGAGATCTCTTCTTATTTTTAAATTAAATTATATAGGGATACAAACGAGCATGCGGCTCACCTAAATTACTACCGCCGCCCATGAAGGTTCGATTATCTTGTTTCTTAGCGATAACATAATAATAATAATAATAATAATAATAATAGCCTTTATTCAGATCAACTTAACCTAATAACAATATTCTAAAGCAAACATAAAACATAAAAGCAAACATAAAACATAAAACAAACATAAAACTTAATCTAATATTTGCTTCTTTTTTATCTTTTGTAGATCTGTTTGCCAATCGGCAAAGGCCTCCTCCAACCTCTTCCATTCTGATCTTTCTTGAGCCACTCTGTTCCACATCACTCCTGCCACTTCTCTTATATCGTCGTCCCATCTTTTCTGCGGTCTGCCTCTTTTCCTTTTTCCTTCCCTGGGATACCATCTTGTCACCTTCTTACTCCATTGTCCACTCTTATTGTGTGCCCTGCCCACCTCCATTTGAGTCTTTTAATTTTCCGTACTACATCTATGGTTCTTGTTTTATTTCTGATGACACAGTTTTTCAGTCTGTCTGATCTTTTGACATTCAGCATGCTCCTCTCCATAGCATATTGGCAAGTTGCTAGCCTGTTTGTCATTTCACGAGTTAAAGTCCATGATTGGCAGCCATACATAAGGACGGGTAGTACGCAGGTGTTAAATAGTTTGCTTTTGATGTTTATATGAAGTTGTTTGTCTTTCATAGCCTCTCTCAAGCTCCAGTAACGTCCCCAGCTGTTCGTAATTCTTCTCTTCATTTCCTCGCGCATAGGTTCTTTTTGGGTTATGAGCTTTGTTCTATTATCAGCTATTATAAGGTTGTGCTTGACTACGGTAAGTGGTGATGCAACCGAAGATGGTAAAGTGCACTGACTTAACAAAAGGCTATTTCCTTTTGTTAAGTCAGTGCACCTTGAAGACACACAGCTCCATAGCATGTAATATTTTCCGTACTCCGCCTCGGACCAACGACGCTGCTCATAATCAGTTTTGGCATTTTACATCTGATATAATATACAAGATGTTTCTACTACTATCAATCGCGGGCCATAAAATCTTTCTAGTATTTGTAATGACCTTCAATTGATGTTGGTACAAATATCTCGTTAGTCAGAGACTTATTTTTTGAGGCTAACTATAATACCCATTGTTAAAAATGCATTAAAATAAAAAATAAAACATATGTAAATAAGCAACATTTTTAGTTATTTTACTTTAAATGACGCGTTACTTAAATGTTTCGTTTCAATTTTTCCCTAAATCTCATTCGGGGATGTAAAAATTTCTCTTGAGTTGCTCTCTAAGCGGAGAACCCATTTGTATGTAAACTCTCCGTTGCAAAATAGTCTCCGCTTTCAGGAAAAATACTTTGCTTCTTTTATAACCATTTCTACAAAACCTGTTTTTACAGAATTTCTATGTAACACTTGAGTATAAAATTCTGACGAATTTTGCGTGAAAAAATAATGACAAGCTCGACAAATATATTGTTTTGGAATTTCACTTAAAAATAAAAACTGCGCTTATTTCCAATTTTAAGTTTATTTATGATAAAACAAATATTAATTTAGCCCGTTGTAACCTTAATGGTTAATACAATAAAGTTTTTAAATAAATAAATAAGTGATAGTTTTAATCTGGTTGTCGAGTACGTGGACGTCTTTCAAATCACGCTTTTATTTCTAATTTCATAGTTATTTTGGGCAAAATGTTGTAAAATATATTACGGTGCTAATCTAAAGTTCTTATTTAATTAATATATGTATAAATAAATTTATCTTATCAAACCAATCTTATTACTTTACATCTAATTCGATAAAATTCATATAAAAATGTTTGTATATAAAAAAAATTATCATAATCCAAAGTATATAAAAACAATTAAATCATAAAGCTAAAAGAAACTTACGTTACCAACCCGCTCGCCAAACGTGGCAACTATGGAAAACAACCCTCCTCCATGAGCTACGAAGCCCAAGGGGCCAGCAGCTAGCCGATTTTATGGAGAAAGAGGGACTCTTTACGATGTATTCTTTTTTCAAAAGTGGTACCAGAAAGAAGACCTGGTCGAGTTCCGGCGGTTGTACAAAAAATGAGATGAAATTTATTATGACGAGCAGATGACAACTGTTTAGTGATGTCTCAGTGATCGCAAGGGTGAAAATTGGCAGCGATCTCCGAATAATGAGAGGCACACTGAACCTAAAGGTGAAGTTGGAGAGGTCACGTCTAATGAAGTTAACACTCCGTCCCCTAATGCTATAATCTAAAGCCACAAAAACATTCAGCTCGAGTTACAAAATCGTTTTCAATGCCTATAAGACTGCTGTAAAATGGACGATATAAGTAAAAACCTTGTGGAAACTGTCCATGCGGTCTGATTTAAGTTTTTAAGACTCGTCGCATAAGAACACAAATACTTTCCGATCAGACTCCTAATCTCATGGCTGTTGACGGGAGATGAAGCTGCAGTATACAGCCGATGTGTCAGCATACAGGCAACTGAACAGACAGATCTCCAAATACATGCGGCGAGACACGCAACTTCAATACATTTCTTATTGAAATAGCGATCGTGCGGAACCTGGGCTACAAAGTCTTTCCCAGAGATCCGTCTGCCAGAAATAGCCAACAGTTGGAGCTGAAGACCGAATGTGACAGCATCGTTTCTGGAACACCTAAGATTTTGAGGAAGATTGAGAGGTTCTTTGGGCTGAAGTACACGTCATCGTTGGAGCCACACGTAAATTTGAGTAACGATCCAAGAGTAAGTCTTATCCAAAACTATTCCGATGATTTCCCGGACGTCGATCTGAGCGAGATCTGAATATCTCTCCAGCACTTTGAAAACGGTAAGTCCCCGGGCAAGGATAGCGATATCTTATGAAAGCGGATGGAAAACCGATACTTTAAGACTTTCAGACGTTATTCCATACCGTCTTCCATGGTGGCACTACTACGGAGGCATGGAACAGAAACGTGGTGGTCTTGTTTTTTCAGTAAAGACAATAACGCTCTCTTGAATAACTACAGACCGATTTACCTTCTGAGCCGAGTCTACGAGCTGTTTCGGAGAGTCGTTACGAATCTTCTCGCACACAGACTTGATGACTTCTAGCCTCCCGAACAAGCCGGTGGTAGAGCCACGCGGCAGCTTTGCTGTTGCACGTATGGGCCGGCTCAAACCGGGGTGGTAACACGACCTCACAGAATACCGACGTGAAGTGGAAGCTCTGCTTCGCGTTTCATCTAGTGAGTGCAGGAGGACGGAGGCCCAAATTCCCCGCCCCCCATCAACATGGTAGCGGAATTAAATAATGATAGACTACCCCAGGAGGGTACCAGCACCCCTGGAGAATCACTCGCTGAGAATCCACAACCATGTTTCTCCACTTCTGAGCGTGGGTGCTCAGGATTCCCCGCGTATTCCGGGGGGGGGGGGGCAAAATTCCGCTCAAGACTACAACTGCTCGGGGCAAACGGAGAAACAAGACGAAGGCGACCCCTGCCACGCAGTCCGTGAATTTCTGCAATATCAGGGGACTTCACTCTAACCTAAACGCCGGCCACTACCATCTCGAGACGGCAAGGCCGGCTCTGCTCTTCCTGACCGAGACGCAGGTGTCCTCTCTGGCTGATATCTCGTATCTCTCCTACCCGGGGTACAAACTGGAACACTCCTTTGTGCCTCGGGCTGGAGTTTGTGTTTACGTCAGAGAGGACATCTGTTCTCGACGCCTCGCCTCGCCTTGGAATTGAAGGTTCGGACCTGTCCATCCTTTGGCTACGCGTAGACAGCGACGACCATCAACGCGTCTACGGGTGCCTCTAAAGGTCCCATAGCGGTAATGCCGAAACAGACCGACTCTTCGACCACGTCCAAATGGCTACAGATTCGTTGCTACAGCAGATTTTCTCCGCAGAGATCGTGATCCTCGGAGACTTTAAAGCCCATCACGCCGAATGGCTTGGTTCACGTTTAACTGAACATGCTGGGAGATCTGTTCATGATTTTGCCTTGGCATATGGTCTGACACAACTGGTTACTTCGCCTACGCGGATTCCAGATGTGGAGGATCATGCACCTTCCTTGTTGGACCTTCTGCTGACCTCTCACCCGGACGGATATCAGATTTCCGTCGAAGCCCCTTTAGGCTCCTCGGACCATTGTCTTGTCTGGAGTGTGGTGCCACTCACGCTGAAATCGCAGTTGCATTCTGCAGGCTGCCGCCATGTTTGGTACTATAGGTTAGCCGATTGGGATGCGATGCGGTCTTTCTTTGCATCCTACCCTTGGGGGTGGATTTGCTTCTCTCCGGACGATCCCAAAGTTGTTGCTGTGGTTGATGTGGTACTTCAGGGTATGGAACTTTTTATTCCTTCCTCTGTGGTGCCCATTGGAGGCAAATCACAGCCATGGTTTGGTCGCTCCTGTAAAATAGCATCATGCTATAAGCAGGAGTGCTACCGAGCCTGGGCTGACGCATCAGCGTCCCAGGATGTAAACACCAGCGCTATTAAAAAGAAGTATAATTCCGCCTCTAGGTCCTTCAAAAGAGTCATTGCCAAGGCAAAGTCAGAGCACATAGGCAGAATTAGCGAGAAACTAGTTCGCCTTCCTTCTGGAACCCGTGCATTCTGGTCTCTCGCCAAGGCTGTCCAGGGGAATTTCTGTCAGGCATATTTTCCATCTCTGCACAGGGAGGATGACTCACTGGCCCATACCGCAAAGGAGAAAGCCGATCTTCTAGGCTCTTTCTTTGCGTCCAACTCGACTCTCGATGACGGGGGGAGTACGCCGCCGACCATCCCGCGGTGTGAGTGCTCCATGCCGGAAGTGCAGTTCACTCAGCGCTCGGTTCGCAAAGCGAGGAGTGCTTTGCGAACCGAGACATCCACAAGTCGAGTGGGCCTGACGGAATCCCCCCAATTGTGCTGAGGACGTGTGCTCCATAGTTGGCACCGGTTTTTCCGGTACTCTTACTCCCTAGGCGTAGTCTTAAAATCATGGAAGACGGCTTTCGTCCACCTGATCCGTAAAAAAGACGACCGCTCAGACCCGTCCAACTACCGGCCTATTGCCGTCACCTCCTTGTTCTCCAAAACAATGGAGTATATTGTAAACTGCCAGCTCATGAGGTACCTTGAGGATCACCAGCTGATAAGTGACCGCCAATACGGTTTTTGCGTCGGTCAGCTGGCAATCTTCTGGTCTACCTAACTCATAGATGGGCGGAGGCAATAGAGTTCAAGGGGGAGGCATTGGCCATTAGTTTGGACATTGCGAAGGCCTTCGATCGGGTTTGGCACAAAGCACTTCTTTCGAAGCTCCCTTCCTATGGACTACCCGAGAAATTGTGCGATTGGATTCTTGCAACTTTCTTGCAGATCGGAGCATCAAGGTCATTGTGGACGGTGCAAGCTCCGATTGCAAGCCTATTATGCCAACGCTGTTTCTTCTGTATATCAATGATATGTTGCGAACCCGTAACATTCATTGCTATGCAGATGACAGCACTGGTGATGCTCTTTACACCGGCCGAGCCAATATTTCTCGGGAAAACGTCTCCGAGTGCCGGGACAAACTTTTGTCTGAAGTCGAGTCTTTGCTGAACAGAGTCTCGGATTGGGGGCGACTAAATCTAGTCCAGTTTAACCCCCAGAAGACACAAGTTTGCGCGTTAACCGCTAAAAAGAACCCCTTTGTCGTATCTCCTCAGTTTTAAGGCACTCCCCTTGCTGCCTCAGCCAGTATCGCAATCCTCGGCGTTGACATATCGTGTGACGTTCAGTTTCGTGGTCACATGGAAGATAAGGCCAAATTGGTCTCTAAAAAGCTTGGCATGCTCAGCAGAGCGGGACAGTATTTCATGCCGGCATACCGCCTGCGACTTTACAAGGCGCAGGTTCAGCCGCACATGGAATACTGTTCCCATCTCTGGGCTGGGGCTCCCCCAGTACCAGCTCCTTCCACTTGACCGCATCCAGCGCAGAGCGGCTCGAATCGTCGACGACCGAGTGCTTTCCGATCGGCTCGATTCACTGGCACTGCGAAGAGATGTTGCATCTCTTTGCATTTTATTTCGCATATACCATGGAGAGTGCTCTGAGGAATTGTTCGGATTAATCCCAGCCGCTAAATTTCGTGAACGCACTACGCGGCAAACGTCCCGATACCATCCACACCCTCTGGATGCTTGGCGGTCCACCACAGTACGTTTTAAAAGGAGTTTTCTTCCGCGTACAACCTCTCTGTGGAAAAGTTTACCACCGGCGATTTTTCCGGACCGATACGACCTGGGGACCTACAAGAAAAGAGCTTACTCCTTTCTAAAGGGCCAGCAACGCACATGCAATTCCCCCGGTGTTGCGGTTAATCATGGTCGGTGGTAGTCACTTAACATCAGGTGAGCCGCATGCTCGTTTGCCCCCTATTCCATAAAAAAGCCGGTTTCCGAAAAGGTTTAGCGTTCGGGAAATTACGACACATCTTCTCGTCAGGCATACCTCAAAACCTCAAAACTAGATTGAACAACTAATGCATGTTGCCAGTGATGACTTATGGATCTGAGACGTGGTCTTTCACTGCTGGCCGTATGAGGAAGCTCAAAGTTTCTTATCAAGTTACGGAGACCACTATGTATGCAGTTTTCTGCATGATAAACTTATAAATAAGGATATCCGCAGTAGAACCAGAGTGCCAGACATTACCCAGCGGATTATTAAGCTGAAGTGCGATGGGCTGGTCATATAGCTCCAAGAACCAACATCCAATGGGAAAGAAGGTTGTCTAGTAGCAACCTCGTACCGGTGGTGAAGTGTAGGGAGACCCACCAATAGATGTAGTTACGACCTCGTAATATATGCAAGAAGCTGATGGATGCAGGTAGCTCATGACCGTGCTTTGTGCATTCTTTGGGGAAGGCCTATGTTCAGCAGTGGACTTGTGAAGGGCTTTAATGAATCAGAAAACATTAAAAACCACTTTTACCAACGATGAACACTTGCAGACCACTTGTTAATCAATAAAAATATCGACATAGTCTATTCCCCATGTTGTTAACGCATTAAGACAGCGGCATTAGTGTTTAGACACGTGTACAATTTGATGGTATGCGTAAATACAATGATCACATGATGAGATTCAATTTTGAATATGTAGTGAAGTATACAGAAGTGTGTATTCTTTGCCTCAAATTGACAGACTTTTTGTTTGGGAATTAACGTGCACGGCCTCTCTAGTTGATTGAATACTCAGATAATGAAATTCAAGTTTTATATTATATTAATATAAATTTTAGTGATAATAAAAAAATGTATTGAAATAAATTTTGTTTCATTACGTGGCTAGATTGGTTTCTTAATCTGTGGGGATTCCTGCGTATTAGAAATATCACGTAGCCATACAATAATATTATTGCTAGAATAATAATGAACAATCTTGAAATAATGTTTTTATTTCGCTTTTAAACTTCAACACACAGTTATTTGAGCAGTATATATATGATATTATTCTTCATTGTTAAGTTATATTTCATTTGCTACAAATGCAATATAGCTTAAAATTTATTTCTACGGTCTTTTCTTATTGATAACACATTTGCTCGTATCCCAAGAGATATGTGATTATGCCATATTAGATAATAGCATGTTCTTTATGATTATCAAGAGATTTTTAAAGAGGTATAAAATGAAATCAAGACAATAATATCTTTTTAGATGGTTTATTTATAGAAAAAAAGCAAACGAGCATTTGACTCATCTAATGGTAAGTGATCACCAGCGCCCATGAACATTTGCAACTCCTGAGGAATTGCAGGTGCGTTGCCGGCCTGTTAGAAATGCGTAAATTTCGATGTCAGTTATTAACTCTTGAGACTTGACTTTTAACGGAACAACTGTTATACATATAATATGCGGATATATTCACGTCCAGATATTAGGTGACACAAGGCGTTTCACGAACCCAGCGATCTGTCTTTATAGATCGATGAAACGGCATTGCGTTCACCTAGCTATCGAAAATTGAATAATAAAATAATGGTACATTATTGGTTGTCGTTGAATTTGTGGTCAATCCTGATTAGTCTTCTTAACAGTTTAGGCTTTAAACTGTGATTTAAGTATAGCGACGCCACAATCTTTCCAAAATTTTTGACTAGCCTTAGCACTTAGCCTCATACAACTTTACTTGTTGGTTCACATATTTCCACTTTCTGTCGTAAAATAGATTCTAACTTAAATCTAATACAAATTGTAAATTACTTTTTGTAAGACAACGACTTATAAACTTTAAACTATACAAATACCTATTCATTAAGCTATTGCATAGCTTCTATCGCGGGCCTTGAACGCGGGGACCGAATCCAGAAATTCCGTAACAAAAAAAAACCTCACGCTCCCCACTCCGACGGGCACGGAGGTGTGGCTTGAAGGCCGTGCATACACGGTGTATGTGTGCGTGCAACTAACAAACACACGCACGCGTATAGTTTAAATTCTCAATTAAGATTCTCAATATGCAGGGTCATTTTTAATTTACTGAAGACCTTTGGGGAATATATTATTTACACCATAACGACAACATCTGTAAGAAAAAAAAAATATATTTCTTCAATTTTTTATTTTCATACAAAAATAAAAATATTTTAATTGGAGCTTGTAAACGATAATAGTCCTAGTTAGGCAGTTAGCAATAAAAAGCGTGTGGCGAGGGAGGGATGGAGGGGTGTAGGAGGCGACGATACTCATAAACTTGACCTAATTAGTAACATGTGTCGTCAGTCGCCTTTGATGCGCCCGCGACGCTTGTCTTTTCGTTGTGAGATTATTGTGAACGTTACCTTGTTACGATGGCATACCGATACTCGAATGTTGAGTATACCGAAATGGTGCGAATTTTAGCAATTTGCAATGATAACGTTAGTGAAGCCTGCCGTGAATATTCAAGGTGATTTTTCAACTCACGTGCACTGTGCAACGCTACGATGCTAGGCGCTAAACAGCGATTGCGAGATTACGGGCAATTCCAGCCTGTATCAATCGATCGTGGTCGTCCACCGCGGCGCACAGTACGTGAGCAGGAAGATATACTGCATTTTTTTGAAGACAATCCAGCAGCGAGCACTTATGAAGCAGCCCGACAGTTCAATATGTCACAATATTACGCATGGAGTGTCATACACAATGAAGGGAAGTACCCATTTCACCTGCACCGTGTTCATGAACTCAGCGAAGCTGACAAACCTGCGCGAGTTACATTTTGTAATTGGTTACTAGCTGCTGAACGAGCTAACATTTTATGGACTGATGAAGCAACATTTGGCAGAATAGGGCTATTTAATACGCACAATGAACACTTGTGGTGCTATGAAAATCCACATGAACCAAGACCACATAGCTTTCAACACCGGTTTAGTTTCAATGTGTGGGCAGGCCTTATTAATACAACGTTACTGGGCCCCAGTTTTCATAGAAAGATTAAATGGTGAAAGCTATCACAATTTTCTCACCGACACGCTGCCGGAATTGTTAGAGGATATACCACTTGCATCTCTACGCAATATTTATTATCAACTTGACGGGGCACCGGCGCATTATGCTCGTCAAGTTAAGGATTATTTAAACAGAGAATACCCTGGACGCTGGATTGGACGTGGCGGGCCTTGTGCATGGCCTCCCAGGTCGCCAGATATCACACCAATGGATTTTCATTTGTGCATGTAAAGACATTAGTGTATACTGGTAGCACACTCGAAACCCGCGACATGTTGAAAGAAAAAATAATTTGGGCATTCGATCAAATCAAAATGAATACTCAACTTTTATCTCGTGTCTGTGAACAGTTAACTTTTAGGTGTCACCTATGCATAGAATGTGGAAGTGATTATTTTGAACACTATGTGCGCGATACTCACCGCCATCCGCGGACTAGTACCTCTAATTCTAATGTATAAATTTGTATTTTAATATTTTTATTGAACCCTTTTTACCTAAATATTTTTATTCAATTACTGTTGTAAAATGTGTGTTAATATCTGTATTTAATCATTATAACAATTTTGTTGTAATATTTGTAATTATTTTAACCCGCATCCATTTTTTAAATACAACTTGAATTTAATAAATAAAAAATAGCTATTAATACTCGATATTTAATTTGCACGTGCTGCGAACTGAAAAGGACAGGCGGCGCCTTTGATGACGCCTGTATCGACGTCAAAGTATACCTTTGGCTTGGCCTTGGGCAGTGATTGTAACAAACTACCTAATTGTTTATTAAAAATGTCTATAAATTCGTAAACAAATTAATAAAATAATCAAATAGTCAATCAAATTGCTTTATGCAAAAAAGGAGTATATGAAAAGTTAATGTAAATTTGTCATTTGTAGCGGCGCCCTAGTACCATAGGCACAGTGGTGAATAGTTTAGTAGGCAGTATAAAAAAGTACTCTGTGGGCAGTAGGCACTCAGGACAAAATCAGCTGAGCGCGAGCGTCGACCGGCGCGGCGGCGCGTCGAAGAGGTTACTTTATAATTACCTATTGCTCATTTTAATATTTGTGATTTTTTTAATGTTATTTGCCTATCTAATTATATATATTGATTTTTCAACATGATGTGTGATACTGATATCAAGTGTAAAATAAAAAAGGCATTTTATGTGACTATGTATTCTGAAATTGTTTAGGTACTACAAAATACAGGCTTAAAAGGAGTCAGACATGACAATAAAAACATAAAAGTAGCTTTTATGTAAATGTATTACATTCTGTAAAGAGTGATCTCGCTAAAATAGTTTGTAATTATGCCACCATTATATTCCCAAAGGTCATTAAAAATGACCATGTATATATATATATATATATATATATATATATATATATATATATATATATATATATATATATATTTATAGGATAGGGTGACAAACGAGCACACAGTCCACCTTTTTTTTTAACATGGGGAAATGCCTACGCATACCCGCCTCGCGGGGGCAAGGACGGGTTATGTCGGACTCCGATTAAAACCCCATGGTGTTCCACCTTCGTCGCATATTAGCAGGGCTACGGGAACGCTTTCGCACACTTCCGCGGCCCTACCAGCGACTGCCGCCCCATGGTAGTACCTCTTCGGGAGAGGAATATTCCTCCCCGTTCTCCTTCCCAAGTAAGGCGCACCAGAACACATGGCACGCCTTACTCCACGGCCTCCAATTGCATCTGCGCAACAGACGCCCCCACGTCCGATGCGCGAAGACCATGGGGCCAGGAAAAACGAGCACTTAGAAGTACTAGCCTTCCCGACCCCAGCGGCGGATCTGGTCTATGGCTCCACCGCCAACCAAGATTCGGCTGCGGAAGATAGGAGAGCGGCGCCTCGCAATACCGACAATCCTCTCCCCCCGCAGCCCCATCACCACCGCATCAACGGTGCGGCCCCGTTTGAGTCGCGGAGGATAGGGCGAGTGGCGCATCGCCACACCAACACTCCTCTTCCTCCGCGACTCCACCTCGGCTGCAGCGGCAGAGGGTGCGGAGTCCCCACTCGCTGCAGTCCAAAAACACACATCCGAAGTGGGCTCCCCAAGCCCACTCGGAGTGGCCACCTCAGGCCGGCCCTTCACCTCGGGCCAGCCACGTGGGTTCCTCTTTGTTCACCGTGGGAGACCAAGCCACGGCTACTAAGCCCCCCCGCCACGACAAGGCGGGAACCCGTTCGGGGGGGAGCACACAGTCCACCTGATGGTAAGTGGTTGCTGTGGCCCATAGACATCTACATCTATCCTCGATTACGAATCAAAATGCAGATGCGTTGTCCAATGTGAGTGTCCAACCCGTGAGGACTAAGATGGAATGCCTCGTTTCCAGTAAAAGGGTCTCCGGTTCTCTACACTCACCATACGAAATACAGCAGCATTAAGCTACTGTTTCACGCTGGTATTCTGTGAGAGCGTGGTCCTTCCCCGGTCGAGCCGGCCCATTCGTGCTACAACTATACTACTAATATAACTGCAGCATGGCTCTACCACGTATATAAATATATATATAAATAAATTCATTCTTCATTATGTATATAACGGAAGCCATCGAACCAAGCACGTGTACTATTCAGTACCTTTGTTTTTGGTGTATAGATAATGCACATTAATGCCGCGCAGAGAAGGTATATATGATAAATTATATCTATATAAATGTACATCGCGCGAAATTCGATAATCACTTCTTAATATCGTTATTTTTTTTAAATGAATAATTTTGTTTTGGTGTGTCGTTACTATTCACTATTTATACCTAATTATTTATACCTATTATTTATACCTAGATATTTTCGTTTTATAGAGAAGAAAAGCGTAAAGAGCTAAAAAGAAAAAAAACTAATGCACGTCAAAGGGCATATTATCAGCGTCAGAAAGATTTGAAGAAAAATGAAGAAAAAAAAATAAAAAAAAGAAACAGTACCAAAATCAAATGCTGAACGTCAAAGGAAATTTCGTCAACATAATGCAGAAAAATCTTACATGGATATGTAATTTGATTTAATAATAATATTTTTAAGCTATTGCATAGCTTTTATCGCGGGCTTTGAGCGCGGCGACCGAATCAAGAAATTCCGTAACGAAAATAAACCAGTCGTTTAAGTTCGGCAGACTTCTGCACGGTGTTTCCGTGCGTGCTACTAGATGTATGCGTGTAGTCTAGTTGCATCATGCAACTAGTCTACACGCATACTACTTATATTTTATGTACTTATATTTATACTTGCATGTATTGTATGATAACAAAAAATATTTTAAACAATAATATAGTTTATTGCAAGAAGTATATTCTTCGGATTTATATGAGTCGTCGTCATGCTAGCAACTTTCGTGAATTTAGAGTATTTAATAAACACAGACTTTATACTTAAATATATTTTTATATTAATATATTATTTTTGATGGCACGTTTGGCACAGTGGCTGAACCACCCGAATGCAGCGTAGCGGATCTTGGGATCGATTCCTGCATGGAGCAAACATTTTTGCTAACAAAGAAAAAAATACTGCATAAATAAAATAAATAAATAATTATAATTGCATAAGTTGATAAAAATGCTATGCAATAGCTTTACCGCGGCAGTCCCCGAGTGCCACACGTATTTTTTTATTTATTACTTTTTAGATTGTAAATGTGCTGTATAATTAAAAAAGTTCTAACTGGGATCAGGCTCTTTCAAAATATTTATAAATTGTGTGCTCAATTTGTATTGAATTGTAAGGTTTGTCAAGTATAGTAAAGTAGGTAAAATTTTTGTAGACTTTTGTGATAATATTTAAAAATTTAAGACATTTAATAGAATTTTTCCCTTATACAACTTCCTCGCAGAATCGACTACCATCAGAGATTTTTCCGGACCGATACTTCAAGAAAAGTGCTTACTCCTTTTTAAAAGTACATTTGCTATTCCCCTGGTGTTGCAGTTGCTCATATGTGACGGTAGTCACTTACCATCAGGTGAGCCGCATGCTAATTTTAAGTTTTTTCTCCTATATAAAATAAAAACCTTTCAAAAAATTAAACTGCTGTTGTATTTTTTGTAAACTGTAACTTCGTTTTTTATTTTCAAGTAGATTTATATTAGTTCATATTAAAAAGAGAGCGTTTTAACAAATTAACTTTAACTTCATAAATTTGGTATAAAGCTTAAGTGTAAAAAGGCCTATTAAAAGTTTTTCAAATACACAACATGTAACATAATTAACGCACTTTGAGAAAGTAGTTTGTTCATAATCGTTTACTGAATCGATTTCTATCATTTTTACTATAGGTAATTTTTTATTCCAAAAATAATTAAAACTGTGTAAATTACAGTCACACTAAATGTGTACAGTCAAAATGGTTGCGCGGAAAACCATTCGCATTTTTTTTTGTATGACGGTAGGACTTGCCGAATCGTTATTCCTTTCCAAAACGATATCATTCGTACCCTCCTATCGACACATTGGGGTGGTGGGGTGGGAGGGGAAAGAAGATGATTCTAGAACATCGCGTAATCATCGGAGCCGAGGATGATATAAGGCACGCGCGACCGATGCGCGGCCTCTCTCTCTTCCCGCCGCGCTCGCCGTTGAAACCACAGCTCTCTTCCCGCCGCGCTCGTTGTTGGAAACACATAATTAGTAGAAACCGCTTTAACCTGGAAGTAGTCGAGCTCCAGGAAACCCGTCTCACCTCGTGTGAGATATAGTCGCGCACCGCCTCTCTCCAGAGTGTCTGTCCAGAAGAAGTTCCGGAAGTCGCCGCTATAGTGCTCTAAAGGATAGAAGAACCCCGATGAGTCAATATCCATTATTATACCTGCTTGATAATAGTTTTAACCCGCTCCAACTTTGTGTTTTTCTAATCAAGCAGGATTCCTTTCATCGATTTGGCAAGTAATAGTTTTAGTTTAGGGAAGAGCGAGTGCATTGTACCGCATGCTATAGTAGTCGCTTTTACGTAAGCGTAGAAGCAATCGCATATACAGTCCACTTTAGTTAATATCTCGCGTAATAGGTTTAAGGTTCGACCGGGGAACTAGATTTTCGGCAGCCTTAAACACGTGGCTCCACCACAAAATAAACTAAAATGGACCGTAACTTAAGGCAATAAGACTTTTAAGAGTGCAGTTTTATGTGTATTATTACTAATTCTGTCATTCAATAAAAATAAAGAAAAAGAACTTTATTTAAAGCACGTTAAAGTCTTTGCGTTCGTGGATTTGTACTGTGACCACAATATTCTTTCGGAAGTAGTATAACTAATTTGATAAATAATCAGTGCATAAAAATGTTGAACTAAAAATTCAGTGTATGTATTATGATTATAACATAATATACTGATTGGGGTGTCTGAAGGTGTGCGCTAATTACGTTACATATTGTATAATCAAAATTTATTATGAAATGTAATAATTAACCATTCTACAGATTTATTATAACATGAACGTGCTAATCTAGTTATATTTATGTATATAGCTATGTTTCAACAAATTATTTATACCAATTATACTTATACAAATATTTGTTTATGTCTATTTTAAGTAATATTTTTAGTGTTTATTTATATACTATATATTTAAACTTAGAAAAATATCACTATAATCACCAGTATCTTAATTGTTTATTTATTCAGCTTTCTAAACTATTACACTAATGCAAAATTCCCACTACTCCATGAGTTCTCTGTGAGAAGATGTCTAAAGGCATATTTTTTTTCTATTATTAGGTATTTTTATGACTATGAAGAAAATACTTGGAGATAGCTAAGAGCAATTTTTTTTCCAATTTTTGATTTTATTATTTTGTCAAAAATACAGAAAATTAAAATATAGTACTTACTTACTTACTTATCTTCACGCACAATCCCTAACGGGGTAGCCAGAGAGAACAGATCGCCAAGTGTCACGATACTTACATACCTCTTTCGCTTCTTTCAGGTTCATTAACTTCTTCATACATGCACGTCTAGGTATCCGAGTACTCTTGACCTTCTCCTCTTCGAGCAATTTGCTCACATGGTCTTCGAAATTTAGTCTCGGTGTACCTTGACACCTTTTAATATTTACTTGCGCTCTATATATTTTCTTCACCATTCGGTCTTCACTCATTCTCTCAACGTGCCTAAACCATTGGAGTACGCCTCTATAATATATAATATTTTTGTGATAAGGTCATCTTTCAATCCTGCCATATTGCGAATCTCTTCGTTTCGCTTTCGATCGGCTATGGTAACGCCACACATTTTACGAAAAGATCGCATCTCCACTGCATTCAACTTGCTTTTATGCTTCTTCTGGCATACCCAGGTTTCGCTGCCATATAACAAAGCCGGTACCAATACTGCGTTATGTAGTGCAAGGCGTGCACTCTTCACCACGCCTTGCCTTTTGACAAATGCATTCAGGGCACTATTGACTTTGTTTCCGGCAGCGACACGCCTATCTACATCTAAATCGCATCTTCCATCCCGGTTGAAAGCACTCCCCCTAAAATATAGTGGTAACATAATTTCTATTGTACTCTATTAAATGATCTTTAATAAGATTTCCCTGAATGAACGACTTTGGGTAAATCTCGTTGCGAACTTCAGCAGTAGTCAGCAGTAATCTAGTCCAGTAGTAGTATATGCGAGTCCCGCCGCCACTGATAACGCTCTTCCATTGTTCGAACATCCTGGTGGACTCTTTCACCCTGCTCCTCACTAAAGTCTACCATATTTTGTGGAAATCGGTTTAAATGGGAGTGCAAGAAGTGAATTTTATGCTCATGTTACACCCTAACTCTTGCAAGTTCGATAGCATGGACTCAACAAGCTCGATGTGGTCGTCAGATTTCTTTTTGCCTAAGAAATTACTTATAACCAAAATAAATGAATTCCAAGTTTTGAATTTGACATCAGTGAGTGACTTTTTTCACTGCAAAACTAGGCATTCCATTTTAGTCCACTGGTGTGAAAATGCATCTGCATTTAGATTCTTAATCGAGAATAAATGTAGATGTCTACAGGTCACAGCATCTACCTACAAATATTTCTAAGAGTAATCGTTACTGTTTATAGAAATCAAAGGCTATTAAAGGCATGCCCCTGTCGTTTATTTTTTCTCCAAAAAATTATTACAAAAATAAATATGACTATCCAAAAACCTAAAAAATGCCCGGTTTTTACCCCGTAATGAGAAGACTACCAAAGAAATTCAAAAACGTGTTAACATAACAATAATATGAGCACAGGTCCATTCTTCCTTTAAATTTTGATACCAAATATTATAATTTAATCGACTTAGTTTTCGTGGAGAAAACAGGGAATACGAAACCTCGACCGATCGTATTTTTGTAGGTAAAATCGTTCTAAGCTGCACTTGTCCCTATCGCACAATAAGGGAGGAAACGAGAGGTTCTGACTGATGATCATGAGATATCCCGTATCGTACCCCGGTTCGAGTCCAAATGTCTACGATGCGACTTTTTTTTCAACTTCCCTTCTTTTGTGAGAAAATCTATCTAATGATGAAAATCTAATGTGCTAATCAATATTTGAATACCACAATTCACTAAGAAAAGTTTTTAAATTTTATAATGAATTTAAAAAAATGTCAAAAGTTTTCAATGACAAAAAATTGATTTTCTGCGCACCAGTAAAGCGTGAAAAATCTTGGCGCCCATTTCACCTTAACAATATAATTGTACAATATTAACACTTAAATACTTTTTAACAACGTACAGTGTAAGATAGACAGTAAATAACCTATACATATACGTATTTTATAAATCAAGCGCGGCAATTAATAAATTAAATTGCATGCGCTAAAATAAAAATAAAACATTGCTGAACACAACATATCCTATACATTTAAATGAGCAATTCTTATATATATATATATATATATATATATATATATATATATATATATATATATATATATATATATATGCATACAATATTTTTTTAAATAATTACACCAACCCAGAAACAGGTAAAAGTACAAAATGTTACTTTTTGTACCCGGTCTCTCCTATCACATTTGTAGACACCTCCAAGGAGTATAGTATAATATTTAGAAGGGGCCCCATAGAACCAAAGAGTATGTAATCACTACGTTTACTCCGAATCATGGATGGATAAGCAATAATGTGTCAACCCACAAAAACTCAATTTCGGAGATATTGCGTTTTGATAATGCGTCACTCAACGAAAATTATGCAAAAGAGTTTTAAGTCACTTACTGCTTATTTCAAATATGTGTGGAAAAAATTTATTTATATAATAAAACAAATGGGAAATCACGTTTACATTATTTCTCAATACACCGTCAAGTTCCTTAACAAGGTCGATATTCAAAATAGCTTTATCTGTCGTCACTATAAAGATGTTATGAGACTTGATACTCTTTCGCTAAATGGCATTCAGTTCTAAGACCCAGCACCAAACAATGAAGTCCACGTAAAAAATTCAAAAATAACTAATATTCCCATTGTACTTACTTGATAAGTTTTATAAACCGTTGTTGTGGTGAATTGTATGCAATACACGCTAAATTTTTCAAGGTCAACAGGAATTATTACATTCTATTAAAATTTTCATAGGTATTTTTTGTAAGTAAAACTAACAAATTAAATAATAGCACGGTTATATTTAAAAGGTAAAGCTTTTTCTTATATTAAAATAATGTAAATTGGTCCCTATTAGATTACCTTATATTACTATTGTAATAAATAGCTATGATAATCGAATTGATAGATTATTATTAAATACAATAGAAAACTGTCCATCGTACTATGAGGCATAACGTATTCTTGCTAAATCGATAAGGACTTTTAAGTAAAACGTATAGCACACTTTACGGTGCTTAAGATATTATTGCTGAATGTGTTAGTTTTATACTAGAGATATTTTATATTTAAAGTACCTTGAAATTATATTTGAAAGATCACTATTATTCAAGGATCTAATATTTTTCATACAAAAAAGTGTCATGCTTGAGTTGAATCGCGTTGTTTAGGTATTATTTTATAGGCCTTATCCACTACAACTAACTTTTTCCTTATTTTGTTTTAGAAAGATGTTATTGCCAAAATGGAATTTTTTGTTTTAGGGTTTTTAAATGACCTACCATTTCTTATGACAAACCCTAAAATTTTGGAACATCTATTTATAACGCTATCAATATTAGATAAAAAAGTAAGTTTTTTGTCAAAATATACCAAGATGCCTTATCACTTCTACTTCTTGTATTTTGTTATTTCCTATGAAGTAATGATTATTGATCAACTTAGTATTTCTTGTAAATTTAACATGTGAACATTTAGAATTATTAAGATTCATACCGATAAGATTACATCAATTTACAAGTCTATTTAAATCTGTCTGTAACAGTACTGAGTCTTCTATAGATTCGATTATTCTTCCAAATTTTAAATCATCCGCATATATTATGTAGGGTTCCGAAAAATGTAGCCGTGGAAGGAAAAGGGGAGATCTTCTCATCTCCATGTGATAGTTCGGAGATGTTCTATATATACTGTTTATGATTCGGTATGTTGATAGCGTGATTTAAGCTTCGGTGTATTTCGCTTGTGGCGCGACGACAGCGCCGCTACATAAAGCAACTAGTAATGTCATTTATACACAGGTTAAATAATATTGGTACTAAAGTTGGGCCCTGTGGCATACCATGATATGAAAATTCATACAGCCAAAACACAGTAATGGATAATTTCTCAAAAACATTTTGTTTCGAATACTTCTTGCGATCGTCGTATTTCTAGCGCTCACTTGACCTTCATATAAATAATTCGCTATTTAAATTTTCAGTTGTTTTTTTCTTAATTATTAATCAGTTAATTTTCAATTTACATTTGATCTGGTTTCTTATGTTGTGCTTTGGAGAAAGATAGAGGACAGGGGTGTTCCTGTGAAGGTGCTATATCTCATTCGGTATTGGTACACAAAGCAAGTAAATTATGTTACATGGACTGACCAATTGTCCAAGTCGTACAGGTTGGAGTGCGGAGTAAGGCAAGGTGGGCTGTCATCTCCAAATCTGTTTAAGCTGTGCGTAAATGCCCTCATAGTGGATCTCAGCAGCATGCGAGTCGGATGCAAGGTAAGTGATGTTAATGTAAACAATATTAGTTACACGGACGACATGGTGCTGCTGGGCCTCACTACGAGTGCTATCGGAGAAATGTTGAACGTATGTGAGAGCTATGCTTAGTCGCATGGTCTGACCTACAATGTCAGAAAAACCGAATTTATGGTCTTTAAGGCCGTTGGCAAGTGTTCCGAATTTACACCTCCAATTTGCCTCGGTGAAGTGGAGCTGAACAGAGTTTTCCAATTTGAGGGCCACTTACTTACTGACGACATTAGAGACGATTTAGAGAGAACGAGAGCGTAAGGCTTTGGTGGTCCGTGGTAACATGCTGGCCGTGGATTCATCCGTACAATGGATGAATCCACGGCCAATTTTAACAGAGGTAGAGCCATGCGGCAGCTTTGCTGTTGCACGTATGGGCCGGCTCAAACCGGGGTGGTACCACGATCTCACAGAATACCGGCGTGAAGTGGAAGCTCTGCTTCCGCGTTTCGTCTGGTGAGTGCAGGTGGCCGGAGGCCCAAATCCCCCCCCCCATCAACATGGTAGCGGAATTAAATAATGATCGACTACACCAGGAGGGTACCAGCACCCCTGGAGAATCCCTCGCTGAGCATCCACGACCATGTTTCTCCACTTCTGAGCGTGGGTGCTCAGGCTGCCCCGCGTATACTGGGGGGGGGGGGCAAAATTCCGCTCAAGACTACAACTGCTCGGGGCAAACGGAGCAACAAGACGAAGGCGACCCCCTGCCACGCTGTCCGTGAATTTCTGCAATATCAGGGGACTTCACTCTAACCTAAACGCCGTCCACTACCATCTCGAGACGGCGAAGCCGGCTCTGCTCTTTCTGACCGAGACGCAGGTGTCCTCTCCGGCTGATGTCTCGTATCTCTCCCTACCCGGGGTACAAACTGGAACACTCCTTTGTGCCTCGGGCTGGAGTTTGCGTTTACGTCAGAGAGGGCATCTGCTCTCGACGCCTCGGCAGACTTGAAGGTTCGGCCCTGTCCATCCTTTGGCTACGCGTAGACACCGATGACCATCCGCGCGTCTACGGGTGTCTCTATAGGTCCCATAGCGGTAATGCCGAAACAGACCGACTATTCGACCACGTCCAAATGGCTGCAGATTCATTGCTACAGCAGATCCCCTCCGCAGAGATCGTGATCCTCGGCGACTTTAACGCCCATCACGCCGAATGGCTTGGTTAACGTTTAACCGATCATGCGGGGAGATCTGTTCATGATTTCGCCTTGGCATATGGTCTGACACAACTGGTTACTTCGCCTACGCGGATTCCAGATGTGGAGGATCATGAACCTTGCCTGATGGACCTTCTGCTGACCTCTCACCCGGACGGGTATCAGATTTCCGTCGACGCCCCTTTAGGCTCCTCGGACCATTGTCTGGTCCGGAGTGTGGTTCCACTCACGCTGAAATCGCGGTTGCATTCTGCAGGCTGCCGCCGTGTTTGGCACTATAGGTCAGCTGATTGGGATGGGATGCGGTCTTTCTTTGCATCCTACCCTTCGGGGGCGGGTTTGCTTCTCGCCGGATGATCCCAACGTTGTTGCGGATTCTGTTGCTGATGTGGTACTTCAGGGTATGGAACTTTTTATTCCTTCCTCTGTGGTGCCCATTGGAGGCAAGTCTCAGCCATGGTTTGGTCGCTCCTGTAAAATAGCATCATGCTATAAGCAGGGAGTGCTACCAAGCCTGGGCTGATGCATCAGCGTCCCGGGATGTAAACACCAGCGCTCTAAAAAAAAGTATAATTCCGCCTCTAGGTCCTTCCAAAGAGTCATTGCCAAGGCAAAGTCAGAGCACATAGGCAGAATTGGCGAGAAACTAGTTCGCCTTCCTTCTGGAACCCAGTCGGGCCTTCATTCTGGTCTCTCGCCAAGGCTCTCCAGGGGAATTTCTGTCAGCCATCTCTTCCATCTCTGCACAGGGAGGACGACTCACTGGCCCATACCGCAAAGGAGAAAGCCGATCTTCTAGGCTCTTTCTTTGCGTCTAACTCGACTCTCGATGAAGGGGGAGTACTCCGCCGACCATCCCGCGGTGTGAGTGCTCCATGCCGGAAGTGCACTTCACACAGCGCTCGGTTCGGCAAAGCACTCCTCTCCCTGGACATCCACAAGTCGAGTGGGCCTGACGGAATCCCCCCCAATTGTGCTGAGGACGTGTGCTCCAGAGTTGGCACCGGCTTTAACGCGTCTTTTCCGGTACTCCTACTCCCTAGGCGTAGTCCCAAAATCATGGAAGACGACTTGCGTCCACCCGATCCCTAAAAAAGGCGACCGCTCTGACCCGTCCAAATACTGGCCAATCGCCATCACCTCCTTGTTCTCCAAAACAATGGAGTCCATTGTAAACTGCCAGCTCATGAGGTACCATGAAGATCACCAGCTGATTAGTGACCGCCAATACGGTTTTCGCCGTGGTCGGTCAGCTGGTGATCTTCTGGTCTACCTAACTCACAGATGGGCGGAGGCAGTAGAGTTCAAGGGGGAGGCATTGGCCGTTGGTTTGGACATTGCGAAGGCCTTCGATCGGGTTTGGCACAAAGCGCTTCTTTCGAAGCTCCCTTCCTATGGGCTTCCCGAGAAATTGTGCGATTGGATCAACAGCTTTCTTGCAGATTGGAGCATCAAGGTCGTTGTAGACGGTGCAAGCTCCGATTGCAAGCCTATTAATGCTTGGTGTTCCACAGGGCTGTGTGCTATCGCCAACGCTGTTTCTTCTGCATATCAATGACATGTTGCATACCCGTAACATTCATTGCTATGCAGATGACAGCACTGGTGATGCTCTTTACACCGGCCGAGCCGAATATTTCGCCGGGAAAACGTCTCCGAGTGCCGGGACAAACTTGTGTCGAAGTTGAGTCTCTGCTGGACAGAGTCTCGGTTTGATGGGCGACTAAAATCTAGTCCAGTTTAACCCCCAGAAGACACAAGTTTGCGCGTTAACCGCCAAAAAGAACCCCTTTGTCGTATCCCCCTCAGTTTCAAGGCCACTCCCCTTGTTGCCTCAGCCGGTATCGGAATCTCGGCGTCGACATATCGAGTGACGTGCGTTTCGTGGTCACTTGGAAGGGAAGGCCAAATTGGCCTCTAAAAGCTTGGCGTGCTCAGCAGAGCGGGACAGTATTTCATGACGGCACACCGCCTGCAACTTTGCGGCGCAGGTTCGGCCGCACATGGAATACTGTTCTCATCTCTGGGCTGGGGCTCCCCAGTACCAGCTTCTTCCACTTGACCGCATCCAGCGCAGAGCGGCTCGAATCGTCGACGACCGAGTGCTTTCCGATCGGCTCGATTCACTGGCGCTGCGAAGAGATGTTGCATCTCTTTGCGTATTTTATCGCATCTATTACGGGAGGTTGAGGAATTGTTCGAATTAATCCAGCCGCCAAATTTCGTGAACGCACTACATGTGTCAAACGTCCCGATACCATCCACCATTACCTTCTTGGATGCTTGGCGGTCCACCACTGTACGTTTCACCAGGAGTTTTTTTCCACGTACAACCTCTCTGTGGAATAGTTTACCACCGGCGATTTTTCCGGACCGATACGACCTGGGGACCTTCAAGAAAAGAGCTTTTACTCCTTTCTAAAGGGCCGGCAACGCACCCGCAATTCTCCTGGTGTTGCGGTTGATCACGGGCGGCGGTAGTCACTTAACATCAGGTGAGCCACATGCTCGTTTGCCCCTTCTTCTATAAAAAAAAAAATGAAGTCAAGATTACGA